>JARGCV010000120.1:1330000-1387500 GCA_034064705.1 Bothrops alternatus | reverse complement strand
CTGTCTATCATCTATCCATCCATCCATCACTGGTTCTATGGAAGATATGGAAGACATAATTTCACAAGTCTCTGTCCTATCTTAGGAATATTAATGGTTTAAAAGCATCTCCATCTAAAAATCTCCTTACCCCAAATGTCTCTCCTGGCTCTTGTCCTGGGGTTACTGAGAAAACTTCCCCAAGAATCTTAGACTGTCTCCTTCATGCTTTATACTTGGTTTTAGGCAACCTGACAAAGATACCACATATTGATGAACCACCACATAATTACAGTAAAGTACGGGCCAGAATAGAAGAGACATCATGACAAAGTAAGTGGAATTAATGGTTGGGTCTGAAAGGCAGGTTACCTCTGCTTCACTTACATCATGATTGCATCTGGGAAGGTTCACACTACTGCATGAATCTTCCCATATGAAGTATCCAGACACTTCAATCAGTGCTAGGCTGCTAATTGGTACATGTTTCTCCTGGAGGCTAAAACATATGAAGAACAGCTGTGGGACTTGGGTTTGGTTAGTCTAAAGAAAAGAAGAAATAGGGGAGACATGATAGCAGTGTTCCAGTATCTGAGGGGCTGCCACAAGGCAGAGGGGGCCAGGTTGTTCATCAAAGCACAAGATGGAAGGACGGGAAACAATGGCTGGAAACTGACCAAAGAGAGAAGCAACCTGGAATTAAGGAGAATCTTCCTGACAGTGAGGACAATCAATCAGTGGAGCAGCTTGCCACCAGAAATCGTGGGCGCTCCATCACTCCTGTCTGAGATGGTATAGGTTCTCCTGCTTGAGCAGGGGGCTGGACTAGAAGACCTCCAAGGTCCCTTCCAGCTCTCTTCTCTTCTCTTCTCTTCTCTTCTCTTCTCTTCTCTTCTCTTCTCTTCTCTTCTCTTCTCTTCTCTTCTCTTCTCTTCTCTTCTCTTCTCTTCTCTTCTCTTCTCTTCTCTTCTCTTCTCTTCTCTTCTCTTCTCTTCTCTTCTCTTCTCTTCTCCTCTTCTCTTCTCTTCTCTTCTCTTCTCTTCTCTTCTCTTCTCTTCTCTTCTCTTCTCTTCTCTTCCACGCCACTCTACTCCACTCCACTCCACTCCATTCCATTCCATTCCATTCTATTCTATTCTATTCTATTCTATTCTATTCTATTCTATTCTATTCTATTCTATTCTATTCTATTCTATTCTATTCTATTCTATTCTATTCTGTGTTTCATACACCTGGTTTGCTTTCTAAGTGCAGTTCAGAGTTTTGGCTTTGGCTTTGAAAGCTCTAAGGAGATTAGGACTTGACTATGAAACAATGGTGTATCTCTGCAGGAATCCATTTGTTTCATGATGTTGGCAGGATAGGCTTCCTTAAAGACACCTGTATTTTCCAAGGCCAATCTATTGTATGTGTGGGTCGAAGAGTTCCTTTTTTGGCATTGCTCCCAAGCTGTGGAATGCAAACACCTAAGGATCCCATTCTTCTCCCTTTCAGCATGAAGGCATTAAAAGTGATTGCATTGCAAACCGTTTCAGTTTTTCAAATCCATTTTTAGTGGTTGCCATTTTTAGGATAAGCCTATTAGCTTCCTTGAGTGCCTTGCAGTTACAAAGGCAGAATATAAAGCAAGGTAATAAATAATATACAAAACTAATTGTCTCTCTCTTGCCTTCCCTCCTCCAAAGCAAGGAATGGCCTCAAAAATGACAAGAATGGTTAAAGAAGAAGGTTTTTATTTTGTTCCTCTTGCCTTTGTTCCTGGCTATCTTCTTCTTGTGCCATATCTGTTATCGGACGTTGCCGATCCTGTTTTTATCAGCAGCTGCACAAAAAAGTGCTGCTGAGTTTTGTCCAAACCAGTCCCTTAGATTTTGAAGCCACAATGTTCTTCTTCTGCCTGGACCTCATTTGCCTTCCATCTTTCCCTGGAGGATTAAATGGAGTATGCCGTATTTTTCTGGGTGTCGCATCACATGTCCGAAATATTCTAATTTTTGTTTTTTAATTGTTTTGATGATTTCTCTTGGCTTTCCCAGGCGGCTTATCACCTCCTCATTTCTGATCTTGTCAACCCAGCTTCTACGTAACAGCCGCCTGTCAATCCACATTTCAAATGCTTCTAGTCTCTTCCAGTGGCCTTCTGTCAGAGACCAACTCTCTACTCCATAGAGCAGGATAGGAAAAATATAGCATCCGACAAGCCTGATTTTCAGTCTTAGGCTTATGTCGTGACTGCAGAAGATCTTTTTCATTTTGAAGAATGCTGTTCAAGCTTTCTTCCTGGCTAGGTCCATCCTATGCTTTGATCACGTGCATTTAATCTGCTGGCTTTTTGATAGACCTTGCCAGTTCAACCTCACCTCTGATGCATTCCATCTGCAAGGCATCTTACAGAGCTGAGTCTGCAAGAAGAATAAGCTATAAAGCTAACAACCTAGAAAGACTTCTATTTCTCTCCCCCCACCCACCCCCTCTGCTCTCTGTAACTTAGATTGAATTTGTGTCAAGTCAATTTGCAGCCTCGCATCTCAGCAAAACAACCAATGGCTTTTACCAAGAGAGAGAAAGGCTGGGAGGGGAGACCTGGCTGTACACAATGCCATAGAAGATATTGAGATATTCCTTTGTAGATATGGTCGAACAGGATAAATGAGAAACATTCCAGCAGGTCCACCTTGATATGGAGACAAATGTTACACTGACACTAAACAATTTATCATTGGAAGGGCAGGGGAGTCTGAGAAGAGTGCAGATAAGAGGAGCAGAAGACTAATCTCCTTCCCAGGTCACGATTTTTATTTGGAGTTTAAGTGATTTGAGGATTTTTGAAGGCAACGGGGTGTTCAAAGCTGGCGGTGGCATTCAATGGAGCTGATGGTGGTGTTGTATATCTTGGAACACAATATGTAGGTTTTCCAGACCCATTTGTTGACTAAGATCATCATGGAAAGCTGTTGTTGATGGCAGACCTGTTAGATCTTTAAGCCTGAATAGGTTTCCATGGATGAACTTCAAGTTCTATGGGTTTAAGAATATGGCGTACTCAAGTGTTTTTCAATCAGGGCCAATTTAAGATGGATAACTTGACCATTTTAACATGACGATTTTAACTTGACCAATTTAAGATGGATAACTCATCCTTACCAATGCCTTGGTAAGGCCACACTTGGGATATTACATCGAGTTTTGGTCACCACGATGTAAAAAAGATGTTGAGACTCTAGAACAGTGATGGCGAATCTTTTAGAGACTGAGTGCCCAAACGGAAACCCAAAACCCACTTATGCATTGTCGAGTGCTGGGTGGATGTGGCCCATTGGCTGGGTGTAGCCAATTGGGTGGGTTTGGCCAATTCACGTGGCTGCAGTGGTAATGGCAGACTGGGTGGGACTAAAAAGTTCAATCAATCAATTCCAACTTTGCAAGGTCTTTTTTTTTCTGCAAGTTGAAATTGACTGATTGAACTTTTTTTTTTTTGTACACGGTGGCAGAGGCCTAAAGCAAAAAGGTTTTATAAAACCCAGCTGAAGGCCTAGGACTGGGGCGATAGCCCGCGTGCCCACAGAGAGGGCTCTGAGTGCCACCTCTGGCACCCGTGCCATAGATTCGCCACCACTGCTCTAGAAAGAGTACAGAGAAGAGCAACAAAGATGATTAGGGGACTGGAGGCTAAAACATATAAGGAACAGTTGCTGGAATTGGGAATGTCTAGTTTAATGAAGAGAAGAACGAGGGGGGACATGATAGCAGGGTTCCAATATCTCAGGGGCTGCCACAAAGAAGAGGGAGTCAAGCTATTCTCCAAAGCGCAGGAAGGCAGGACAAGAAGCAACAGACAGAAACTAATCAAGGAAAGAAGTAACCTAGAACTAAGGAGAAACTTCCTGACAGTTAGAACAATTAACCATTGGAACAACCTGCCTCCAGAAGCGGTGAGTGCTCCAACACTGGAAGTTTTTAAGAAGAGACTGGACAGCCATTTGCCTGAAATGGTATAGATGACCTCAAAGGTCCCTTCCATCTATTATTATTATTATTGTTATTATTATTATTATTATTATTATTATTGTTGTTGTTGTTATTATTATTATTATTATTATTATCTTATAATTCTTTTAGTGATAGCATCTTCCATAAAACAGAGAGGAATGTTGAATGGGATCAGTAAGTTATCCATTTTTGCTTAAGTCCAATCAGCACCAAAAAAAAACCAGCATTACTGTGACAACATGTTTAAAGAGTGTTAAGTTTAACATACCTTACTTAATATAATGAAAATATTTTACTATTACATACATGTCGAAGGTTTTAATCTTATAACAGGTTGGATTTAGAAGATTTTTAGCCATAACAATACTACAAACTTTTGGTAATCTTCGCCCTTTCTGTTTTGTTTCAAAAGTTCAGAGCAAGTGAGAGCTATGAATATTTAAATTAGAGCAAACAAACTTCTGATCATCAACAGAAATATATAAAAAAAACCAGAAAGCTGTAAAATAAAGCTTGCATTTTTATTTCGTTATTGACATTAATTCTCATGATTTGCAGTGGGCGCCTGTCTTATCAATTTGATTTAGTTCTACTTTGTGGGAGAAAGTGATAATAGTTCCTTAGTTTTACAAGCAATAAATTAATCCTTCTCCCCAAAATAAAACAATTGAATGAGGAGTATCCCATTTCCCATGAGATCAGACAGTCCATCTTCGTCAAATAAAAATTGGCCTGAATATAAACCTTATCCGAAGACTGTCTTTGATGCCATAATACATAATGCATTTTGCAAAGATTACTGTTTCTTCATTCATTAAAGACCTCATTAAAATGATGCTAAAAAACACAGCCCTGGACCAACAACACTCTGTAAGATGTCTAGAAATGAGACAGGTGTTCATTGGCCTATCTCAGGGGTAGGCAACCTTGGCTCTTTTATGACTCGTGGCTCAGAAGCCACGAGTCGTAAAAGAGCCAAGGTCGCCTACCCCTGACCTATCTCCTTGTGGAAAGAGTACAAATAGTCCTTGGCTTACAACAGTTTGTTTAGTGAGCATTCAACGTTACAAAGCCACTGAAAAAAGTGACTTATGGCTGTTTTTCAAAGTTATGACCTTCGCAGCATCCCCACGATCATGTGACTAAAATTCAGAGGCTTGGCAACTGGTTGTCCCAGGTCATGTGATCCCCTTTTGTGACCGCCTGACAAGCCAAATCAGTGGAGAAGCCAGATTCACTTAACCAACAGATTACTAGCTTGTCAACTACACTTAGCTGTGGCAAGAAAAGTCGTATAATGGGGCAAAACTCACTTAACAAATGTCTCACTTAACAACAGAAATTTTGGGCTCAGTTGTGGTCATAGGTAGAGGACTACCTGTATTTTAGAAACCCAGCTGGAGCTATTTCTCAATTGGCCATGGATAGAATCAGGCACAGATTCTACTCAAGGAATAAATGGAAAGTATTTTGAATTGAAACATGTTACACGTTCACTTGCTTGGATTAACTCTGGAGATACCCTCAATACACTTTCGGAAAGGATGCTGTTTGTTCCAGCAATGTTAATCCACAGTAGCCTTGGCCTGGAGAATTTGTATATTATTTATTACATTTCTGAATTTCTATACTACCACAATCTTCTAGCTTAGGCTAGCCTGAGTCCATGTAACATGCGAAAGACATACCGGTTTAGCAAAATGAATAATTCCAGAGAGAATCGTTGCTTTCTAAGAACAACCTAAATCAGTTTTCCCCAACATGGACCATCCTTCAGGAAGATGGACTTATTTATTTATTTTTTATGCATTTATTCATTTTATGCATTTATTCATTTTATGCATTTATTCACTCTGGATAGGGTTAGGATTAGGATTAGGGTTTAATAAACAAACAAACAATGAATAAATTTGCAATTGTGCATCTGAGATTAGGATCAGAATTGGGGAAAAAATAGATCAAGAAGATTAAAACACACACACACACACACACACACACAAACTTACACAGTAAGACCATAGCATCAGCAAGCTAACCTACAGCTAGTCCAGGGGTAGGCAACCTTGGCTCTTTTATGACTTGTGGACTTCAACTCCCAGAATTCCTGAGCCAGCATAGCTCAGCATGGAAACCTCTCCCTTTCCCCTCAGCGTGGCTGGCTCAGGAATTCTGGGAGTTGAAGTCCATGAGTCATAAAAGAGCCAAGGTTGCCTACCTTTGAGCTAGTCAGTATTCTGTCTCTGGAGATTCTCAGTCATCCCGGTTGTGGTTGTCTCAAAATGCTTTTTCAAAAGGCAACTGGACTGTTGTTGTTGTTGTTTCTTCCTTGAGAAGACATTTCTCTTCTTATCCAAAAAGCTTCATCAGTTGTGACTGGAATGTGGGGGGATGGAAGGACAGGTTCCGACAGGATGGTGGTGGTGGTGGTGGGAAATGGAAGGATTGCATTTCTTTGCAGGCATCTGGTCATTGGTACTTCCTCTGAGAGCCCGTGAGGCCACTTGGGGGTGCCCTCAACAGCTCTCAGAGGGAGTACTAACGACCAGATGACTGCAAAGGAATACAGTCCTTCCATCCTCCCCACCACCACCACCACCACCATCCTGTCAGATCCTATCTTTCCATCCCCCCCCCCACCATCCAGTCACAACTGATGAAGCTTCTTGGATGAGAGGCGAAACATCCTCTTATTCTTCCTGAAGGGAAGAAAAAAAGTCCACTTACCTTTTGAAAAAGCACCTTTGAAACAGTATTTTAACTCTTACAGATGGGCTCCCCCAACAATTGGTCCAACGCCGAAGGCTTCCAAGTCAACAGGATAAATCTTGGAGAATAGCGTCTTTCAAAAAGCACAAACTTGTCTAAATTCTCAGTATGCTGACTAAGGAATTCCGGGAGTCAAATTCTCAAAGTCCTTCAAATCGGAGAACAGGAAAACCACTGTTGGAAGTTATTTGCAGACTATGGACTACATTGCTCACTCATTGGCAGAGGATATGCCCCCCCCAAGCTGAAATCTTTCCTAAATTATTCTTAACTACAATAAAAATGTGATTTTAGCAAAATGAGTTACTTGAAAAGCAAAACCATATTCTGGAATATTTCCCTTGCTGTTTTGAAATAAAATTAAACACTAGCAAAAAAAAAAAAATGAATCTAAATTCTTTAAAAAAAACTTTTTTAAAAAAATCAAAGGGTCCCTAAGCTCCAACTTAAAGTAATTTTTTTTCTTTCTTCCATGAAGATAAATCACCGATATTCCAGAACTGTTTAAAAAGTCAAAGAAACCACTCTAAATATCTCTAAAGATGTCTCCATTGAATAAAAATGTGTCCCCTTTAAAGCATAGCGCAATAATAAGACAATCAATAATGCAGATTTGCTATACAGCATAGAGAAATCTCTTGCCAACAATTGATGTGCATTTGCTACCTAGAGAGAAGCAAACTTTCATAAAGTTTCATTACAGGTTATAAAATTTATATTTGACCATGTCCTAAGGGCTTTCAGAGATGTGTGCTTGACACCAACTTTTTTTTTTTGCTACCAAAATAAAACTAGATTTTAGTATTGAGGGGCTGGGGGGGGGAAGCAACAACTATCAAGCGGTAGCTGGCTGAAAACCGTAATGAGTTCTAATTTAGTTGCAGTATTGATAACAAGCTTACAATTTTCAGTCCTGAAAAGAAAAATCAATACATTCAGGCCTTGAATAAATTGGTGTGGATTACACACACACACACACACACACACATATGTTTTCTGAGGTTTTCGCGGGTGTTTGTATGTAGGTCTTTGGTTCTTTGGGTTTTCTCCCACGTAGAATTTGAAGTGTCTTGGCGACATTTCGACGAAGTCCCATTCGTCATCTTCAGGCTGGTGCTTTCGGCTTCGTACTTCTAGTCGCCAAGACACTTCAAATTTTACGTGGGAGAAAACCCGAAGAACCAAAGACCTACATACAAACACCCGCGAAAACCTCAGAAAACAAATATATATATTTGGCCTCCTAAGAAACTTCTGATTTTTGGAGAACTTCCAATTCAGAGCTCTTCAGAGGTGAAACAAGGCAAACTTTTTGTTTTTGTTTAATTAAGTCCAGAACAGACCTGTGTGGGGCTAATTTACTCGGCTAAAACATCTCCTTTGATTTTGTATGTGTTTTATGCGCTTTGCTTCATTGACCAAAGTCCATGCCTTTGTGTGAAGGTGACAATCATCAGAGGGACCAATTAATGAGCATTTGGACAGTGCCACCAGGGCTCTGACTCAGCCCCTCCTAGGGACATGTGTTTCAAAGAGCATAAAATATACCCGATAGGCCTGGAGCATTAAATAACAAGGGCATGGCCCCATCATAGCTGCTGCCTATGGGAATGTCTCAGGACAGATCTACTTCTGCTGGTATTCCTATACTTTAGCATACTGCCATCCCACACTCGGTTAAAGGAGAAGTAGGTTCCCACAGTCCATCTGAAGTCACAGTTGGATATCACATGTGGATGATCTACAGATGGCTTAATCTTGCGTCACGTACATTGTGAGGCTTCTGGTGCAAGGTTTCCCACACTTGGCAACTTTAAGAGGTCTACACATGTGCTATGCTGGCTGGAGAATTCTGGGAGTTGAAGTCCACATGCCTTAAAATTGTCAAGGTTGGAAAGCCCTGTTCTAGTGGGAGAAAGCTCGGATTCCCCTCTTTGCTGTCATCGGGGTTTATTAAATATTCCAGAATAAGAAAAATGCCCACGATACTTATATTGGCCCACCCTCTAGGACAGTGTTTCTCAACCGTGACAATTTTAAGGCATGTGGACTTCAACTCCCAGAATTCCAAAGCCAGCATTGCTGGCTGTGGAATTCTGGGAGTTGAAGTCCACATGTCTTAAAATTGTCATGGTTGAGAAACACTGCTCTAGGACATTTTGATTTTGTCCTGGCAGCTTAGTTCTTAATGGAAGGACTAGACATGAGGAAAGCACTGTTCCTTTCCTAAAAACTAGAAAAGCTTTTTTTTTTTTTAGTGCTCCTTTCTTTTTTTTTAGGGACTATAATCCAACAACAGAACGACAAAAGGTGTTACTTCACTGCAGAGCAGAGGTGGGCACAGCCAATCCATGAAACCAATCTGGACCCTACGAGGGAGATGGGCAATATCTAAATATGATAGATAGATAGATAGATAGATAGATAGATAGATAGATAGATAGATAGATAGATAGATAGATAGATAGATAGATAGATAGATAGATAGATAGATACAATCAGAATTAATGGACAGACAAACAGAACAGAGAGGATAGATGACAGATAAAGATTCTCAACTGCGGGTGCTTCTAAACCTGGTTTAGAAGTTTCTAAATTATAGCATATATGCAAAACCAGATATTACTTCAGAAGCATTCTAGGGGTGCAGGGTATAGAAAAGATTGGGAACCCCTGCTGTAGATGATAAATCATAGATAGAGATAAATGATATACTGCATGATAGAAATAATAATAATAATAATAATAATAATAATAATAATAATAATAATAATAATAATAATAATAATAATAATAATAATGTTGGAAGGGACCTTTGAGGTGATGAAGTCCAACCCCCTGCTCAGGCAGGTAACCCTGATAATACCATATAGATATAGATGAGAGATAGATAGATGATAGAGATGATAGAGAAACAATGATAAATCATAAATACAGAGATAAAGGATAGATGATAGAGATAGATGATAGAGAGATAATGATAAATTATAAATAGATACAAAGATAAAGGTTATATGATAGAGATAGATGAAAAAGAGGGAGGGAGAGAGAGAGAGAGAGAGAGGGAGGGAGGGAGAGAGAGAATACATTGTATTCCACTCATTTTGTACTTGAGAGAATAAGCAAGGATAACTCAAGATGGATGAACTTGGTCATTCTTCTGGAGAAGCCAGATGGAGAAGTGACCTTCTACAGCAGTGATAGTAGTGGGTGGTCTGTAAGGGCAAATAAAAGGTCTTTCTTTAGGAAACAGTAGGTAGAAAATTTCCAGCTGTTTCTGCATAGGGAAATCCCTTTTCTCCTGGTAGGACCAGAGTCCTACTGGGTAGGGTTGGATGTGAGGTGGGAGGCTGGACAGCTGGATGCTTTATGGTTTGCCTGAATGAATGGCTGTCTGGGTTTCCAAACCATTCCCAACCTATAGTAAGTTGCCAAGATTGCAACTGGAATCTTCCC
Organism: Bothrops alternatus; assembly: GCA_034064705.1. Classification (NCBI taxonomy): domain Eukaryota; kingdom Metazoa; phylum Chordata; class Lepidosauria; order Squamata; family Viperidae; genus Bothrops; species Bothrops alternatus. The sequence continues at coordinate 1,377,309 of JARGCV010000120.1, read as the reverse complement.
TGACGGGAATGCGAGTGTTAGTGCCATGCCATCAAAGATGGGGTGGGGACAGGAACTGTAAACTATTTTGATTAAAAAGGAGGCAACATGCAGGGAAACACACCTAAAAGTATAGCCTGCTCTATCAAACCACAGCCTTAGCTGACCCCCATTTTATGTGACATCCAGAGCTGCATCCAGATAGCAAAGCTGGTGTCATCATTGTGTCCTACCTAGAAAGATATTTATACTGTGATATCCTAAAATTTGCCTTGCAATTCCACCCCCCTTCAGAGTTTTTTCTGGTTTTTTTGTTTTTTTTAATCTTGCTCATAGAATGCTGGAGAAATTACTTCAGATGTCTCTTGGTGGCAATTTTGAGCTGATTTACAGCAGGCTTATTTTATGATGAGCTAAAATAACCCAGGGGGCTGTGTGTGAATTCTTGTTTTTCAATATATAACTATCGCTCCAGCAGGATGGAGTCTCTCTGGCTTCCATGCATCCATAGAATTGCACACAACTCTCTGTGTATAATATATGTATATATTTCAAACTGGAAATTGTAGAATGGAAGGAAGACATTCTCTTAGCCATCTTATCTTAAAGGAATGAAAGCCAGGAGGTCAACAATAATTCTCCTTTACAATCTATCAATAATCAATCAATCAATCCATAGCAAATTCCCTTTCATCAACTGGAATTCAGAGTAGGAGTCTTTTTCTTTCTGTATAACTTCGGAATTCAATTCCTTCCTTCCTTCCTTCCTTTTCCTTTCTCTCTCTCTTTTCCTTCCTTCCTTTCTTCCCCCCCTCTCTCCCCCTTCCTTCCTTCCTTCCTTCCTTTCTTTTTTCTTTCTCTCTTTCTTTTCCTTCCTTCCTTCCTTCCCTCCCTCTCTCTCCCTTTCTTCCTTCCTTCCTTTCCTCCCTCCCTCCCTCCATCTCTCTCTCTCTCTCTCTCTCTCTCTCTCTCTCTCTCTCTCTCTCTCTCTCTCTGTGTGTGTGTGTGTGTGTGTGTGTGTCTTTGTGTATCTCTCTCTGTGTGTCTCTCTCTCTTGTCTCTTTTTATGTGTTTGTGGGTATATGGGCATAGTTCTTGATATCATTGCCCAAATTTTATGGTAAACGTAAAGGTTGGCTTGACAACTCATGTCTGACTCTAGGACATGGTGCTTATCTCCGTTTCTTGGCCGAGGGAGCCAGCGTTGTCAGAAGACAATTTCCATGGTCATGTAGCCAGCATGGCTGCATGCCAAAGGTTTATGGAATGCTGTTATCTTCCCACTGAAGTGCTGCCTATTTATCTACTTGCATCTGCACGCTTTCAAACGGCTAGGTGGGCAGGAGCTGGGGCAAGTGACGGGTGCTCACCCCATTGCACGGAGCTCGGGTCTTGAACCCGGGCCATCAGTTCTCTGACTGACAAGCATCTTTAACTTTTGCTATTAGCTAAACTGATGGCCATCAGGACTTCTGAAAGCAGTAGATTTCACAGCTTGACGGTTTCATTTTTTTCTCTCCAATACCAGACTAAAGGCACTATATTCATTTGTAATTTTGATGGCAAATAACAGTTTAACTTACTTTGATGGCCCTTATTACTCATATGTTGGGCTTCCACTGCATTTTAAGTAGCCCAGGAAACAAATCTTGGTGGGGAAGTAAGGCAATACTTATAAACAGAGTAGTGAAGAGATTCCTAGATTTTAAAAAAATCTGACTGCACTTCAGCTGTGAAGACTTCTGTTTTCAGAGATCTTTTTTCTTATTTTTGTTTTCAGATTTAATACAGCCAATAGCCAAATACTTAGGTTATTTCTAGTGGTTTCTGTTTGCCAGGACAGAGGCTACCGATGGCAGCAAGTCTTACAAGGTCTGGAACCCTATATTTCTGAGTAAAATCTACTTTGCGAAGGTTTTGTTTTACCCCCCAAAAGAAACATTTTTACATTATTAATCTCAATTACACTCAACAACCCAGCTCTTGATTTGGTGTGTACCAATGCTCCAATTAGAATATAGTTTTAGTCCTAAAAAAAAGCTATCTGGTCTTTAAAATTTAAATTGAAAAACTACTTATCAATGAGAACTGAAATTCTTTCCGGCATTTTTCCTCTCTGGGGGCAATAAATTACCAACTGTCTTTCCAAATATGATATGATTAAAATCTCGATTTGCTATGGGTTTTTTTTTCATTTTATTCTCCCACATCTCTAAATGTACGCTTTTTTCTCCTCGTCACAGCTATCTGCAATCAATATTCTCCCTAAGGGCAACAGTAGTCTAGGAATCAAAAAAGAGATGCTACACTCCTATCTTGCTTTGAACTGTTATGGTGTCCCCAAGAGGCTGTTTGGCCTAATGGTTAAAGCACCAGGCCAGAAACCAGGAGACTGTAAGTTCTAGCCCCACTTTAGGCATGAGAAACATGACTGGGCAACTTTGTCCAGTCCATCTCTCTCAGTCCATCTCATGGCATTGGACCCGGATATTTACAGGACTGCCTTCTGCCAGCAAATACCTCCCGCCGTCCAGTACGCTCCCACAGAGTGGGTCTCCTCAGGGCACCGTCGGCCAGACAATGTTGGCCGGCGACCCCCAGTGGGAGGGCCTTCTCTGTGGGAGCTCCAACGCTTTGGAACGAGCTTCCCACCGAACTCCATATGATGACGGAATTGCGCTCCTTCCGTCGAGAATTAAAAACATATCTTTTTCGAAAAGCCGGCCTGGGATAGTAGCTCCGGTACCAACAAGGCCATAATTGTTTTAGGGGATTGTTGCTTTTAAGACAATGTATTTGGTTTTAAATGATTCTGGGCCAAATTGTTTAATCTATTTTTAATCATTTTACTTTTTGTATGTTGATGTTTTTAATTGGGCTGTACACCGCCCCGAGTCCTTCGGGAGGGGGGCGGTATAGAAATTGCAAAATAAATAAATAAATAAAATAAAATTTCACAGGGTTGATGTTCTGGGGAAAACAGGGGAAAGAAGGAATATATTAGACATCTTTGCTTCCTTGAGATATTTATACAAAATAACACAGGTAGGATTTAGAATAATCTAAAAGAAAAAAACAGATCTGATGATAAAGCCAGGTGCTGAGGATTTCAGGAAAACAAGGAGGGATGGAGCTGATCTTCAAGTGGTCCCTTTTCTCTCTCTTTCTAAGAGATGGGACCTATAGGTTGTCTCCCTTGCTAAATTTTATGGGATGGGTATGTGAGAAAGGAAGAAGTTTAAAAATAAAAACGGTCACAATTGATTAACAATGGAAAGATTAGCCAAGCCCTGCAGGTAGGCACTAGATTCCAGGAGGCTTGGCTAGAAGACACACTTAACAAGACAAAAGGGTGGCAGAGGGAAGTTCTAAACAATGTAACTGAGGGGAGGGATGATGTATTCTGGCTAGGTGAATGGGACAGATTGTGCCCCTCCCCGGAAGTCCTCTCAAATGGGACCTAAGGGGAGGGAACGGGGGCATCGCGATAGGAGTGTATATAATGTTATGAGTTTGAATATTTTTGTCTGGTCTCTGGGTTTAGAACTTCCTGTTGAAGTCTCTCACCAGGATCCACCACGCTTTGCAAACTGCTTTTCTATTTTCTGCAGAATAAGCTCTTTTTCTTAACAATCCAATTTTGTTGATATTTTAATCACATTTCCACCAGATAGATGTCATTGGGGAGAGGTGGTCCCTCAAATAACCCATCCCCATGTCATGTAGGTCTTTAAAGCTTAAACCAATACCTTGAATTGGATCTAATTATTGAGATAGGCTATAGAAGCATAATTTTGCAAGTCTGGCTGTGTTAGCCCACAACGCCAGAGAAAGTCAATCTGAACCGTTTCCTTTTATTTTCCTACCTACCTGGACTTAACATGTGCTTCTTCTGCACCTTGTGTTGTCTCAAGGGCTTCTAGATGCTTCTCCAAGGTCAACCTCAAGGCTCCTTAGACTATTCTGCCTATAGTACTCCTATTTTTCCTGTGTGTGTGTTAGGGCCGCAGAGGAGGGGGTGAGTATGAGTAACAGAGAGGGCCAACACAACTAAATATTCCTGAGTGTGTGAAAGAAAACTTTGGACATTCACATCCAACGCTTAAATCAACAGTCACCAAATTAATCCAGAATTCAGATATGCTTCTTTTACATCCAGCATCTTTCGCCGTACTCTAAATCTCTGCATCTCATTTCTCCCCCACCCCCTTTATTGCCATGGAAAGGGTCTCTCTTGTGGGTAGCTGTATTGCTCTCCAGACTTTTGAAGGCTGTTAACTTCATGCCTGCTGCATTTGGGATCTTAAGATGGAGGGAAGTGTTGGAAGTCTACAACATGCTCACTGACATGATAGCTAGGTATTGATCTCTGAATGACACCCAGAAACCATGACAGGACCCACCTGGGACTTAACATTTCCACTTCAAAAACAACCATGTCATGAGACCTAATTAAGGCTCCATGTAAGTATGAGCTGGGCACATCCTGAGAAGTTAACCAGGCAGTATAAGAGGCACCGCGGCTGGCAGCCCCTTCAATCATCAAGATAAACACAACACAGGTAATCTGACATCATCATGTGGAGTTGATGGCATCCGAGCAGAGCATTGTGAGGAGTCTGCTGAGGGCCATTGCTCTGCAAGGGGGTGGCTCTTCAGAAGCCCAGAATTCTACCTTCCTTCCCCTCCTCTTTTCTCTGGCTTTTGCTTTACCTGACCTTTGTGTGGGAGAGAATATTTGTGCAGATAACAGAAAGAAGAAAAAGAAAATGGGTTTTCATTAAAGCCACCAAATACGCTAGCAGAAGAAGGAATAGGGGGTACCTGGCTATCATATTTGCAACTGCAGTCTAGGTGGCAAAAAGACATGAGGAAGGGCTTATCCCTGACAGATGAGAACTTAATTGAACAAATTAGAGAGCAGGGGATCATGCATATCAAACGAGTGTACGGTGCTCTGATAGAAATGGACTCTGAAACTGTGCTAGTCAAGAACTGTATGCTAAAATTGGGAACAAGATTTTGGGCATCCTATCACGATGGAAATGTGGGAGGAAATCTGGGTGAGAAATGTAGAATTCACGACAGCGCAACATCTATACCTCAGGTTATTGAATTTCTACCTCAGGATCGTTGGTTAGGGATCATAAAAGATTGCACTACTACTGAGATGAATTTAATTCTAAATTTGGTCACAGCAGCTAGACAGCTGGTGGGACAATACTGGAAGAAGCCAGAAATACCACCTATTGAAGATTGGACTCTGAAAGTAATACATTTGGCAGAAATAGCGAAAATTTAGGCATATTTGAAGGATTGCTCGAATAAACAATATGTGATAGACTAGAAACAGTAGATAGACCATATATAAGAGAAACACCAATCAAATAAAATGTATCAGGCGTATAGTGGTCCTGCAGAAGAGGAGGAGGAGGAGGAGGAGGAGGAGACAGATGGATGGATGGAGAACTGAAAACATCCAGTTTGAAGGTGCAAAATATGTAAATCTAATCTGCTTGGGCTAAACAGAGAGAAGCTGGGAGAAAGCAAGAAAAAATAATTTTCTGTTCATGCTGTTTTGCTCTTTTTTTGATCTGCTTGCAGTTCCTTGCTGCAGACAAATGGATTTTGTAGTTTGCAGTTCTTACACTAATCATTAAAAGTGAAGTCTTTTTCAAGTCAAGTTCAGTGTCTAGTGACTTCATGGATGTATTCACAGAACTCAATGTTAACAAATGTTAACCCTGCTTAGAACATTTGGCTCTGCCGTTTGTATATTTCTGACTCTTAATATTTATTTTCACCCAACTCACTCAATTCATTTCTCCAACTTCTCTATGGTAGCAACCCTGCTTCTACTTCTGCTAGAAGTGTTGGACAATATTTATGATGTGTTTCCTTTCAAGGTTCAAAAATTTGCCAACATTTTGTGGCTTCATACCAAGGGAGCTAATGAACATTAAATGAAAAAAAAAGAGAGATAAAATAAAAGGTGTTTTTCCATCAGCTGCATAATACATATGGTTCCCAGTGAAACTCTATTCAGACATTGGCTGCTTACCAATAAAAAATATGGGTAGCTGTTAATGAAGTAGTTGATGATACTGTCTTTATATTCTCTGCAGCAGAGAAGAAAATATTCTCAATTCCAACTTGACTGGGAGAATTTCAACTGAGGAAGACATTTGCTTAACCAATCAACATAGCTGACTTCTGAATTGACTCTTATTCTATCGGTGAACCTTCAATGCTTACTTGGAAATTAATGTGTGTATGAGGGTGGGTGGGTGTTCAACCTTGAACCGGTCAGGATTGAACTCCTGGCAGAGGGCAGAGTTTGCCTGCAATGATGCATTTCAGTCACTGTGCCAGCAGGGCTCTTAATGTGAACTACTAAAGAAACTAGTGTCACAGCGCTCTCAGCCAAACAAGAAGCAATGGAGAGAGGGAATGATTGGAATTGGGAGGTATTGGGAGGGGACCCAAAGAAATGCAAGAGAGCTTACTCGAACCTTGCGTGCATGTGGACACCTGAAGGTCAACCAGCTGGGAAAGTTGAGTCCATCACCCAAACAAAATGAACATGGTGGGTTGGAAGAAATAAATGCTATTTGCATGAGAACCCATTAGAATTAGCTTTGCTACTTCTGTATCCATGCCAGCTCAGTAAATTGTACTCTTGGGAAATGAAACTGGCCCAGGAGTCTTTATTTGCTGAATGAACTGCGTGGGATGGTTGACAACTGTTAAATACTGCCAATGTTTCTTTGTTTATACAAGTAATGTTAATCCCCCCCCCCGTGATTCACAAATATCAATAGCACTTAGACTTATATGCTGCTTCATAGTGCTTTACAGCCCTCTCTGAACAGTTTACGGATTCAGCCTATACCTCCCCCCAAACAATCTGGATCCTCAGTCTGAGTCAACCTTGAGCTGGTCAGGATCAAACTTCTGGCTGTGGGCAGAATTAATTGGCAATACTGCATTCTAACCACGGCACCACCAGAGCTCCCTATAAATCTGCTTGGAGAAAATAAGGCCAAGAGAAGCGCAAGGAATTTCACTTATGATCAATTCATGTTCCCAGCTATCTCTTCTCTTAAGAATTTCCTTGCCTTTTCTTCAGCTCTGGCATAACTACATAGATCCTTGCCAACTGCAAGCTCACAGCTGGCTTTTAGGAGCCACCACTGAAGTGATTTAAGAGCTACAAGTCATCTAAATTTCCACTGTCTACAGTGGTTAATACCATCCCAAGGTACTGTATAAAATTAACCTGGTTAAAAGGACTTGGTACGTAACAAAAACAATGACTCTTATCTACTGGGTACATGAATTCATACCAGTCTTATCCACTTCTCCATTCAATGCAAACTCAACATGAGGAACAAAGAAACCCCCAGAAAGCCCAAAAAGTAAAACAATATGGAATTAAAAGTCTTCAAAAGATATAAAATCACAAAAAGGCAAAATCACACCAGATAATCTGCAGAAACGCAGATTAACTGAGGAACCTGAGAGAAGAGGAAAGATTTTAGCTGATGCTAATTAGATGTGGTGCTTTCCCACACCCTTGGCATGGGAGGGAGCTTTATAATCTGTCTCTGCTGCCTTCAAAGTCACAAGTAAAATGGAAAAGGAGTGGGAGATGGTGATGGTTTGAGTAGAAGCAGACTCAGACAGAAGAACGTGTACATCCAGCCTGAAACAAGAACTCAAAACCACACCTTCTCTTTTCTCTGAGACGGCATCCTGGAAAGAAAGAAAGAAAGAAAGAAAGAAAGAAAGAAAGAAAGAAAGAAAGAAAGAAAGAAAGAAAGAAAGAAAGAAAGAAAGAAAGAAAGAAAGAAAGAAAGAAAGAAAGAAAGAAAGAAAGAAAGAAAGAAGGAAGGAAGGAAGGAAGGAAGGAAGGAAGGAAGATAAATAGATAGATGGTATAACTTGCTGCTGGCACACATAACAATTAAAGCTTCAACTGCTTAAATGTACTCCCACAAAGACCACAGAGTTAGATTAGATTAGGGAATTGGGAGGTGAGCACAGGCCTGGTCAAAGATCTCAACTGAAGCAGATAAGGATATAATATCACCCAGGAATTGCTTGGAGAGAGGATGCTTGAACTTTTTCTGAAGTCATGATAATTTTCTTGGGTTTTTATAAATCTCCTTCTACCCTACCCCCCACCCCCAACTATTGGAGAAAGATAAAAGCAAAGCAATAGGACAAGACCTAAGAGATCAACCAGGCAGAGAAACCTTATAGCTGAATGAAAATAAATACCGGTATCTGGTTGTCGAAGTTTGTAAAAATGAAAATAAGAAGAAGCCAGCTATTTTCCAATACGTTATTTTGCTTTGGTTTATGCACGATAGCGGGATACCTTCATTGTAGGTATCCAAGGAAGACCTGGACAGAGTCTTCCAGGGAAGGTCTTGGCCAGGGGTCTTCAAACTTGGCCCTTTTATGACTTGTGGACTTCAACTCCCAGAATTCCTCGGCCAGCGTGCTAGTTTTGTCTCTGGGCAGGAAGACAAGGATCAACCAGTGTGCTTGGCTGAGGAATTCTGGGAGTTGAAGTCCACAAGTCATCAAAGGGCCAAGTTTGAAGATTCCTGGTCTTGGCGTTTCCAATAGAATCAGCAATTCCATCTCTAGAACTGTCTCAAAGTGTTTCCCTCTGGCAACTCTTCCAACATACATGCGAAAGAAAAATAATTCTATGTGTTTGGTAATAATATGTGTTTGACATCTAACGCCCCTCCCCTCTTGAGCCTCAGGAATTATCTCATTTTATCCTCATAGGAGGAGAGATCTGAGAGCTCCAGCTCAGAATGGGTGGAAGCTTGTTAAACTGGATAATGGTTTGGTTCACCTTAATTCAGATTTAACGGAAACATAGCACTATATTACTACTGCATTTGATACCAAAACAAATAAACTGTGCAGACTAACATGGTCGAGTTTTTTTGCCCACCAGGATAAACCAACACTGATGATGTTAGTTTGTTGGGTAATGAGAGCAAATAAGCAAACTCTGTGAGCAAATAAGCAAACTCAGAGAGCACCAAGGATTCCACAGGGCAAGCTAAGTTGTCCACTTTTCTGCAGCCTGCTGAACCCCGAAATATGTATATCAGCCTAATCTACTGTATTGTGTGAACCTGACCAATGTTCCTTATAAACCAATTCCCAGGAATTAAAAAATAATAATAAAAAGAAGGCCACAATTTTGTCAAACTGGAAACCTTCCACATTACAAACCCTGTATTCGTATGGGAAGGAAGAAGAAGATGGAAGTAGAAGTTCCAATTTAGGCTGCAAGATTGTGGATGAAACTTGAGAAAGAATTACAAACTATTTTGCATGATAGCTAGATACCTTCATTGTAGGTATTCAAGAAAGAACTAGATCAGTGGTTCTCAACCTTCCTAATGCCGCGACCCTTTAATACAGTTCCTCATGTTGTGGTGACCCTGTAATTTTGCTACTGTTATGAACCGTAATGTAAATATATGATATGCAGGGTGTATTTTCATTGTTACGAATTGAACATAATTAAAGCATAGTGATTAATCACAAAAACAATATAGCAATGCTCGCTGAAGAAGCTTACTCTTCCTTGCTCAAAAATGTTGGGAGGGAGGGAAGGGGAAGGAAGGAAGGAAGATTGAAGGGGAAAGGAAGGAGATGCAGAAGGAAGGAGATTGAAGGGGAAAGGAAGGAAGGAGAAAGAGATTGAAGGGGAAGGAATGGAGATGGAAGGAAGGAAGGAAGGAAGGAAGGAAGATTGAAGGGGAAAGGAAGGAGATGGACAAGGAAGGAGATTGAAGGGGGAAGGAAGGAGAGAGAGATTGAAGGGGGGAGGTGCTGCCAAGGACGCACAAGCAGCTCTGCACAATTGCCCAGGGAGGGGGAGAGACTCTGGCAGAGAGCCTGGTGGAGAGCCAAGCGGCGGCACATCTGGGGCTTCAGAAGCTGTGTGGAGGATCCGCGCACCTCGGAGCTGCCGGCTGCCCTCTCACACCTGCCAACTTGGAGCCCCCCACCTCTTGCCCTCTCCCAGCCGCCCCCCTGGGACCTGCCCGCCCCTCCAACCTCTTGAGCGCCATCGCAGCGGTGGGGTCGCGGGAGCCCCTTTCCATGCTGCGCAGCCCATCGCATGCGAGAGGTGCATAGATGGAGCGCCAGCTCCCGCTTGGAAGGCGTCGCTTTTCCCCTCCCGGCCCGGCCGGTTGGCCTCTGACGCATATGCAGGCATTGCCGCTGCCTCGCCCTCTTCCCCGCCCCCTGGTCACTTCCTGCTAGGTGGGCAGGAGCTGGAGCAAGGAACGGGAGCTTACCCCGTTGTGTAAAACTTGAGTCTCGAACCCAGGCTGTTGGCTTTCCAGCTGACAAGCTCAGTATCTTTAGCCACTGAGCCATCATGCCTATACACACACACAGAGAGAGAGAGCCTTTCTTACTGTGTGTTGGCACAGCCTGTGCTATTTCAGTTTACAAGAGAATGCTTGAGTTATGGCTTGAAATCTGCCACTTGGTAACACCCTCTGCTCAGGTTCCCAGGCAACTACAATGGAGGCATAACTGGAACAATGGAAAAGGGGGAAAAAAAACTTGGCATAAGAGGTGGTGTGGGGGAAAGCAAAATAATTGTGTATGCTCGACTCTCTGTAGAATTTCTATCATGCCAACATGAGTGTAGCAGAAATTTGAAACTGGAGCATCCTCTGATTTACAGGCTCTCTTCTTTGATTCCATTTGATGGATCCACCAAAGGCCTAACTACATATCCGGAGTAGAAGAGACTCTGCCTTCTTTGGAGATGGCATCTTCTATTCATTAAAAACGTCTGGGCCATGGAAGACCTTATCTCCATCAGCTACATTTCTGAATGCAGAAAATCAATGATCTTGTTCCAAATCTCGCAGCAGGTAGCAGAGCCTCTCCATTTTATACCTTCATCCCAGATATATGGAGAGGACTGGCAAGGAAATAATGACAGAGTCAAGGTCACTGATTGATGCTCCAGTTATAGATGGTCCTCAACTTTACAACATTCATTTACTGACTGTTCCAAGTTACAAAGGTGCTGAAAAAAGTGGCTTAGGATTAGTTTTCACATTTACAACTGTTGCAGCATCCTGCTGGTCACCTGGTGCTTGGCAACTGGCATGTAGTTAGATGGCTGCAGCATTCTGGGATCACATGATCAGCATTTGTGACATTCCTAGTCAGCTTCCAGCAAACAAAATCAATAGAGGAACCATGAATTTAAAAAAATGTTAAGACTCTAGAATGAGTGCAGAGAAGATATGCAGAGAATATGATAAGGGGATTGGAGGCTAAACCATATGATGAACGATTGAGGGAACTGGGAGTGTCCAATCTAACAAAAAGAAGAACTAGGGGTGATACAATAGCAGTCATCCAATATCTGAGGGACTGTCACAGAGAAGAGGGGATCAGCTTATTATCCAAGCACCTAAGAAACAAGATGGAAGCATATCAAGGAGAATTTCAACCTAGAATAAAGCAGAAATTTCCTGTCAATGAGAACAGTTAATCAGCGGAACAGCTTGCCTCATAACGTTATGGGTGCTCCAACGCTGGAGATGCTTATGAGGAGACTAGACAGCCATTTGCCTGGACTGGTACAACTATAGGGTCTCCTGCTTTGGACTAGAACAGCGGTTCTCAACCTGTGGGTCGCAACGGGGGTCGCCAAACACCACAGTCCGCCATTTTTTTATTTATTTTTTTGGTCCGCCATTTTTTTTGGTCCGCCATTTTTTCCCCTTTGCGATGCGGGCCATCGCGATGCGCATGCGCAATGTGGGCCCGCCATTTTTTTTTTGGTCCACCATTTTTTTTTTGGTCCGCCATTTTTTCCCCTTTGCGATGTGGGCCGTCGCGATGCGCATGCGCAATGTGGGCCCGCCATTTTTTTTTTTTTTGGTCCACCATTTTTTTTTGGTCCGCCATTTTTTCCCCTTTGCGATGCGGGCCGTCGCGCTGCGCATGCGCGATGCGCCCATCGCACCACGCATGCGCGATGCGCCCATCGCGCCGTGCATGCGCGATGCGGGCCAGGGTCGAGCCCCGGAAAAGGTTGAGAACCGCTGGACAAGAAGGCCTCTAAGGTCCCTTCCAGCTCTTGTTATTTTGTGTTCTGTAAATGGAATTGCAACCACAACAACTTCAATGCTCCATTGCAAATACGTTATAAATAAATTACAGGCATCTGCACACTAATATGACTTAAAAATCAGTCTTCCTCAGCTCCTGTTGACTCACATGGATACATCCAAACTGTTCTACTTCCACCAATATGGAAGCGGTTTGCAACTGCTGTTTTCTAGATAGATTCTTTGATCTCCTGGTTCAGCCTACAGCACTGGAATTCTCAGGGGATTCCCCATCCAAGTACTAACCAGGGTCAGTCCTGTTCAGCAGATGAAGGTATCTCTTCAGAAACAGTGTATGTGATAAATTTTTCAAAACGGAACAACAAATTTAGAAAGGCTTTCCTCGTCCATAATAAATAGGGACATGCATTCTCAGGACTAAACCTTCTTCCAGCAGTTGACACCGTATTTCCTGTTCCATGCCAACCCCATGATAAAAACTGTTGGAAGATGAAAATGAAAGAGAATAATTTATCACTAGCAACTATTGCATTTTACAGTATAATAGACAGAGCAAGGGATGTATATAACATCTTCAACAGAGAAGATCAAACCCATAGGCTCTTATTCAATAAAAGCTGGAAGAGACAGCAACTATAGGTAGTCCTTGCTTACTGACTGGTCACTTAGCAACCATTTGAAGTTAGGATGGACCTCCTATTTACAACCTATTTTCAAAATTATAGTGGCTGCATCCACCCCTGGTAGTCATATGATAGCATTTTGGGCAACTGTCTTGGATTCACTGCCATTTGCAGGATCCTGTGATAACATGACTGTGGTTTTTTGACTGCTTTTGCCTGTTTCTGGCAAAAACTCCCTGCAAAGGCCTGGACTAGAAGACCTCAAGAGTTCCTTTCACCCCTATGACTCTATGATTCTGAACCCACACATAGCAATTTCTTCTTACTGTGGCTGTCCCATGTCAGTCCCTCAAGGAAAGAAAGGTCAGGAAGAAATAAGTGTCTTAGAATATGGTTAGAGCGATAGAACGGAATCTTGAAAACCTATCAAAGCCTTTGTCTACATCAACAGATACCTAACACAAACCAAGTGGGGCTGTTTTGAGTTCCTAGCTCATGCTGTCTACTTTTAGAACTCAAATTTCTTTTCTATAATGGCTCTTCTTTCCCCCGACACTTCATCATATCTGATTAGCCACAGGCCTAGCAACACAGTGGTTGGTTCACAGCTTGGATGAGCTGGATCAAAACAATGTGGAAGAAGAAAGATGAGTGATGAGGGCCATTTTCAAATATTAATTCACCCAGTTGTATACTTGTTTGCGCTTCCTTAAAGGCAGTCAAGTTGCAGGCATCTATTCCAGGGATAGAGGCCAGAATATCGCTACCTTCCCTCAGGAAAAAAAGATGAGCACATTCCTACAACACTTTTTTTTTTCATGTGAGTCTGTTTGACCCACAAAGGAGAAAAAAAGGTTGGGTTTAAGTATAGCCATAAGCAAGAGAGCAAGAGAGCAAACAGAATAATAACAGCCTATTGAGAAAACAGCCTTGTTCAATGGATGGGAGATGAATCAAGAGGTGAAGAACACAACAGCCCATGTTGAATGAAGTCAATTTCAATGGTGCAAGTGGGGTCTGGGAAATGCTGTCACTGCCAAGCAGAACAGGGGTCATAACCTATCAAACTTGAGTTGGAAAGCTTTATGCATTCAACTGATCAAACCTAACACGAAAGAAAAGGCCTGCTCTTATTTATTTTATAATCCATTGTTTTTTTAAACTTCATGTGAATAAGCCAGAGAAGGAATAGGGAGGCCTGAAAGCTTCACTAATATGCAAATTCCTGAATGAAAATGGCATGATTTGCATTGCTATAATTAATGGGCTGATCAGAAGTAAGCTATATATTGATATTTGTGCAATTTAAAATGTGTTAGGTTGTTTAGCACTTTTAACGGCATCCATGAAGTGAAAAATTCAACGAAGAAAGAGGGTTGAATAAACTAAAAGCTCTAAAATGCAATGCATAGCTTGACCAAAGTATTTGATTATAAACAATAAGGTAACCATAAAACACCATATTATAAACTTCCATGGCTGGAAGTTTGTCCTTGGAGGTTTATCCATCCATTCATCAAATGAAACCTTCAGTTGCTTAGTATACTGCGTGAACACAACCAAAGATCAGAGTTAGTAAAAGTTACACAGGCTTTTAATAAAGTTAGTTGTCAAGAATGAATCTGATCTAGCTCTGATTATGGTGATGTAACTTGAAATACATTTATTGTTAACAAAATTACATTGTAATTAAATCAACTTTTGATTGGGAGGAGTTGGCTTGTTCTGGTCTTTCACAGTATTTTTTTAAGTTCATCAACAGGCCACTCAAAAGACAAATAAAGAAGAGGAGAGGAGAAGAGAAGAGAAGAGAAGAGAAGAGAAGAGAAGAGAAGAGAAGAGAAGAGAAGAGAAGAGAAGAGAAGAGAAGAGAAGAGAAGAGAAGAGAAGAGAAGAGAAGAGAAGAGAAGAGAAGAGAAAAGAAAAGAAAGCTTATGCATATCTACTCAGAGAGTGCTGCTACCACTAGTAATTTCAAAATACAAAAAAAAGTAACCCAGTGATTGACAGGTCTTTCACATGTTGCTGCATCCAGCTGTCACAACAATGAAGAATGACTGTAATTTCGCAATATCTAGAAGACCCTCAGTTCTCCATCCTTGAAGTAACCCAAGTCCTTAAATTACATCATGGTGAAGGACAAGCTAGGGAATCTTGAAAACAACTCTAAATCTTCTATGCTTTCTGTGCTCTTCATCATCTCTGCTGAAATTTCTTTGATGATGTGGAATTCCTAACCCTTTTTTTTTTAAAAAAGAAATCTCACACAGTCTACTTCTCTTTGTAAGTACTCTGTGTTCTGACTTTAGTTACAGACTTGTCAACACCTAAAAGGGGCATGAAGAGCCTTTGCAACCTTCAAGGGCCACACAGCTGTGAGTGGTGCACCAATATCTTCATCTGCCCTAATAAGCAACTTCAGTAATTTCCTGCTGCTATTCACAGTAATAACCCAACTCTTTGTTTCCCACGAGCCAACGGAGAAATATGGGTCCATGAGCCACATGAGAGACTATCTACCTCTAGTCTGTGGTGGTGCAGTAGTTAGAATGGGATAGTAGCTCCGGTACCAACAAGGCCATAATTGTTTTAGGGGATTGTTGCTTTTAAGACAATGTATTGGGTTTTTAATGATTTTGGGCCAAATTGTTTAATCTATTTTTAATTCATTTTACTTTTTGTATGTTGATGTTTTTAATTGGGCTGTACACCGCCCCGAGTCCTTCGGGAGGGGGGCGGTATAGAAATTGCAAAATAAATAAAATAAAAAAATGGTTAGAATGCAGGATTGCAGGTGAACTCTGCCAATTGCCAGCAGTTCGATTCTCACTGCTCAAAGTTGACTCAGCCTTCCATCCTTCCAAAGTCGGTAAAATGAGGACCCAGATTGTTGGAAAAAATAGGCTGACTCTGTAAACTGCTTAGAGAGGATTGTAAAGCACTGTGAAGTGTAGATAAGTCTAAGTGCTATTGCTAACTATTGTCTGTCTGTCTGTCTGTCTGTCTTTCTATCTATCTATCTACCTACCTACCTACCTACCTACCTATCTGTCTCTGTCTTTCTCTCTCTTTCTCTTTCTCTATCTTAAGAGCCATGGTGGCGCAGGGATTAGAATGCAGTATTGCAGGCTAACTCTGCACACTGCCAGGAGTTCGATCCTCACCTGCTCAAGGTTGATTCAGCTTTCCATCCTTCTGAGGTTGGTAAAATAAGGACCCAGATTGTTGGGGGCAATTATGCTGACTCTGTAAACTACTTAGGGAGGGCTGTGAAGCACTATGAATAGTTACTGCTATTCTAAAAGGCAAGATACTTGCTGGATCACTTTAGCAATTTCATTGGTACAACTGCAAACAGGATGGTCCTAATAGATTTATGAGCCATGCATGTTCCCCAATGCATCTAGCAATGGTGTGACTGCCCAGAATATGGATAACTAATACTGAATGATTATATCTAAGGGGGAAAATAAGTGATGAGGTCAGAGTCTTTTCACCTAAAAGGCAGCTAACAGGAGAAACCTCAAACATGTTTCTAGGCATGCACAATGTAGACCGACAGTTATCAATATCACATAAAACCAAGGGTCATCTGAAGAAGCTCAGCAGAAAAAGACTGAAGAGAGATCAAAGGAAAGAGTTCTTCATTCAGCTTATTGCTCATTGGTGGAAAGGATAACAAGTAGTGAAAGCCAGCGATGTAGGCAACTTGGAAAAAAGCTTAGACAAATTCATGAAGGATTAAAGCTGTCAGTGACTTTACTTGGAATAGCTGCATTATTAATGTACAATACTACTGCCTATATCCAAGAGAGTATTGCTGTCAGTTCTGGAGGCCGGAAACTATTTTGTTTAAAAAAAAATCTATTTATCGCAGGGGTCTTCAAACATGGCCCTTTTATGACTTGTGGACTTCAACTCCCAGAATTCCTCAGCCAGCATGCCTGACTGAGGAATTCTGGGAGTTGAAGCCCACAAGTCATAAAAGGGCCAAGTTTGAAGACCCCTCATTTTTGGGTTCCAGATCAACTTGTATTTCAACACCATAGGAATGGAAGGGTTGACTTGAGATGTTCCTCGTCTGCTCTAAATCTCTTTTGATCACAAAATGTCCAATTACACCATGACACTACCAAGCAATGTCCTTCATCCCTCACTGTGGCCCTCAGTTCCATAAATCAATCATGCCATACTACATATATTGACATATTTTTTTTCATTCAGCCATATAATCTGATTTGTTGAGTGAGTTTTAGTTTCCCTCAAACCCAGCCATTTGGACTTTTTTTAAACCTGCAATTATGTTGTTCAGGATTGTGTGTGATCCAGACCTCCATGGCTTAGCATGGTTGATAAATCCAGCCAATATGTTTAAAATAGTTGTTGTTGGTTTTTTTACTCCTTTTGCATCTTTTACTAGTAATCTCAAGCACACAGATTCTTTCTGGTTAAGAAGTAACAATTACTCCCAAATATTGAAAGTAACTCTGTATTAAAGGAAAGTAGCTTACCCATCTCCTTTCCTATCACAACTGGTTTGACAATAGTCAAACCAGCTGGCACTTTAAATAATACACAACATCCCACCTCTTTAAGGAGAAATGTTAATTAATGTTAAACTTGCAGGGATGAAAAGGAAGTGATTCAAAGCAAATGATTTTGCTTTGAACAAAAGCAGACTTTATTAAATCGCCTTCTAGAAAGTAACCACTGCACACACATAGGGTGTTCCTTTTTTTTTTGATGGGGATGGGGGAGGGGGGAAGCCTCCCTGGGCACTTAATTAATTTAATGCTTTTGATGAAAAGCACATGGGAGATAAGGACGGAAGCAGCATGGCTGTGACTGCTTTAAAAAAAAGGCAAACACACATTTTGTTGGGGGTATAAAAGGGGATTAAAAAGCAAAAAGAGAATGAGTGGCAGTTATCGTTATCGGCACCCTGGCTGTCCCTTTTTCACTTGCCTGTTCTCCCCCAACTGCCTCCACCAGTGAGGAAGGAGTGATATATGAATGCATGGACACCAACCATGTCAGTTCTCGTGAATGAGAGGAACTCCGCCATCCGGGGGAGAAGCCATTGATTTTGCTTCCCTCTGCTCAACACACCAGATTTCCAGTCCACTGGGCGGATGTCAGAGAGGGATGCAAAAGCCTATAGGAAGCAACTGAAGCAGTGAAGGCTTATTAAATTTGTTAAATGATGTGAGTGTGCACGCGGGTGAAGAACGAGGCAGCTTCCCAAATAATGCATTCCAGACTGCTGAACGTACATTTTCAGACCGCAAACTTGGGGAGAATTTATAAACCGGAAAGACAATCTATGCAATTAAGAGGAACGATGAAATGTATGAAAGGGAAGTGGAATTCTTCTGAGTCAGACCCCCCCTTTCAGGGTTAACTCCAGCAGAGAGATTAAGCTTGGGAATGGACCCCTCCGTATTATTTAAGAGCAACCCAGGAACCTGAACTATTCCTATTCCTGACGTGAAGTTCTTTTCGGAGAATTGTGTAACTAGCACAGTACACAAAGCCTTCCTTTATACCGCAGAGAGACCTCAACTGATGACCCAAAATTTGGAGCCCAAAATCTCTGTTGTAGAGTGGGACATTTATTCAGTGAGTCTTGTCCCATTTTATGACTTTTCTTGCCGCATTTGTTAAGCAAATCAGTGTAGTTGTTAAATGACTAACATGGTTTGTTAAGTGAATCTGGCTTCCCCCATTGATTTTGCTTGTCGGAAGGTGGCCAAAGAGGATCACGTGATTCCGGGATGCTGCAACCGTCATAAATAGGAGTCAGTTGTCAAACATCTGAATGTAAATCACGTGACCAAGGGGAATGCTGCAATGGTCATAAGTGTGAAAAATGGTGGTAAGTCACTTCAAACAGCCACTAAATGAACTGTTGTAAGTTGAGAAGTACCTGTATTATTAGACTATTCCTACCAGTGATATTCCCAGCATTGGGAACTATAAACTATCTCCTGTCACACATAGTCACCCCAAAATCCTGCCTTGACCCCTTCCCAAATTAAAACAACTGAAGCATTTTCCCATCAGTTTCCAATCTGGATTAGGGATAGGACTGAAGCACGCGCTTAACCCTATTATGATATTTCTGGGATTTAAGAACAAGATTGTGCAACACACTCTGCTTCTGTCCTGTGTGTCACTTTAAGCCTGCCGTGACAAGCATCTACGTGATTCTGCAGATTAGATTTCTTTTTATTCAGGCAAAAAAAATATATGCTATAATTATTTCGCCTGGATCTTCCAAGGGTGCCTTTCTCCAGAGCAAGCATTTCATATGCCATTTTCCCTAACGTGCCTCCCTTTTTGCAGCAGTTTCTCTAATATTCACGTGGACTGGATTTGCACCTTGCAGTCAACCAGTGGTTCACAACTTTGGCAGGTTTAAGATGTGTGGCTTTCAACCCCCAGAATTCCTCAGCCAGGGTACAGAATACTGGGAGCTGAAATCCACACATCTTCCATCTGCCAAGTGTGAGAAACACTGCAATAAACCATACTGTGGCTAGCTGCTTTGTAAGCTAGCAAGAGCTAGGAGCCTGGCCATTTTGGACCCATCTATCCCTAATCTACACATCAAATAAATAATAAATGTTCATATGGAGTCTCTGAGGCTAAGAACTGCAGCACATAAAACTGGAGGCTGCCTGTCTTTGAAGCTTAATAATTATCACCCTGATTTGAGAAGCAACACTGCAAATATCTGATATACAGGTAGTCCTTGGCTTATAACAGTTCACTGAGTGTCCATTCAAAGTTACAATAGCATTGAAAAAAAGAGACTTTTCACACTTATAACCATTGCAGCATTCCCCCCTCTCTCCCCCCAGTTTATAAAGAAGCTAACCACAGTATGGTTTATTGCAATGTTTCTCAACCTTGATAGGTTTTCGGTCACATGAGCAAAATTTGAATGCTTGATAATTGACTCACGTGATCCCCTTTTGCAACCTTCTGACAAGCAGAGTCAATGGGGAAATGAGATTCACTTAATAATCAGGTTACTAACTTAAGAATTACAGCGATTCACTTAACAACTGTGGCAAGGAAGGTGGTAAAATGGGTCAAATTTCACTTAACAACTGTCTCGCTTAGCAACAGAAATTTTGGGCTCAGTTAAAGTCATAAGTCAAGGACTACCTGTATATTTCTTTGACCTACACAACATGTTAACTAGCTATCAACGGACATGACTTTATCATACCTTTTTCACAGGATCAAGATTTTTTTTTAAATGTTTTCTAAAGTCATTAACTATATTATCTTATCTCTACCTGGAGGAACACCCATGTAATAGTTCTGGGGAGACCCAAAAAATATTTATGTCTTTGCATCGGTGTGCAATATTATTTTGAGAGGGGGGAAAAAAACACGTCCGTTGACAGAGCTGATTGCATCTCAATGTTGATGATGTGCAATCATTAAGAAAGTCGTTGGAGCTTTGTCTCCCTGTTCCTGACAGAATGAAATTCTTCCACAGTGGAGCCTGCTTCTTCTCATCACTCCCTTTGTCAATCCCACTTACTGCGATGTGCCAGCCTCTTCCGAGTAGAAATCAGGTCTTACAAAACCTTGTTGACAAGTTGGACAACAATCAAGCTCTCGTGAAAGATTCATGGCATAACCCTGTACTTTCCTGGCTGCTTGCTCGCTCATAAAAACTCAAGCAAACCCCATCAAAAATTTAGCAGGACCCCTGCCTCATCTGTTTAGGCCTAAAGCTAGTTGCAGGGACAAGTCATTAGAGAATAGCTCATTAAAACCAACCCTGGAGCTGAAAGCAGTTTGTGAGGCTGGGCTCATCTTTATTCACTTTCCCCCTACACCTTTCGAGTGGGGGAGAGCTTGTCTGTTGCACGGAGCCTCTTCTATTGCAATTGAAAAAAGATGGAAGCCTCTGGATTTCCCTCCCCCGCCACCCGCAACTTTGAGACACAGCTCAGGATTTGACAAAATGTTAAGTCCTTATGTCTGTCAACTCTAATGTCATTTTCATGTCAGGAAACCTGTGGTGATTTGGCCCTCAAAGAGAGAAGGAAATTAGAAAGGATGCCTCAGTGGGTTCCCAGGCTAATCTTTTGTTTTGTTTTGGTTTGGTTTGGTTTCATTAAAAAAAGAGAGAGGAGGGGGGAGGAAGGCCCCTATTCACAAGACCCTTATCAAATCATGGGTCGTAGAAGGCTATTCAAATGCAAAAGCTTTTGATAGAGACGTGCTTGACCTCATAGGAGACGCAACGGGATGAAATGTATCCTTGGGTTTTCAACTACAGCATGCCTGATATGAGTGGGATTGCTAAGTATTCTAGAAGCTCCTGCAGCTCTGACTTAAAATACTGTCTTGATCTGTAAGCGAAAGCAGTTATCGCTTTGCCATGAAAATCTTCCTCCTGCTGATTCCCACATCTCAAGCTGCTGCTTAAGGAGAGAGGAAATCTGAGCTTTGTAAACAAGGTGTCTGTGGAATCACACCAAAGCTGTCATACCACTGGTTTTCTTGGTCTGACTTTTGGAAGTGCTGCAATGCAGTTCTAAGGGAAGAACCTGGAGGAGTCATGTGGCCCCAAATAAACTCTAGTTCTTAATCCTAGCACTGCCTTCTCCTTCACACAACTCCAGCTGTAGAACTGGGGAGAATAGAAATGCATGTCTATGGAACACGTAGTCTTCTCAGATAAGGAATGCCCTAGGTGGAAACATCTAGCCAACCTTGGCTGAACTTAAAAAGCTAAGCAATATCAGAGCTGTTAGCTTGCCAGATGAGTCCAGGATTGTAGGCTAAAATAAGAAGGAACATGTTGGAAAAGGCAATGACATACCATTTACATACTTTTCCAAGAGAGCTCCTGGTTGAGCCCAAGATTCAAGGTCAACTCAGAAACATCTCCTTTATTTTCAGGGGGAAAAAGATTTTGAGCCAATACAGATATCTGGAATTTGAAATCGGCTTTGGATTTTTTAAAACAATGCTCTCTGTTTGCCTGTTCGTAAAATGACACCCATGACTCATCATCATGAAACGGATAGGGTCACTACACACAGTTCTTTTACTCCAAAGTGGCTTGGAGACACCCACCATTTTTATTTTAGGGGGAAAAAACATACTTATGAGACCAATGTGAGATCCAGAGGCATTCTTCAAAATAAAATATAGATCATAAAAAGAGGGGTGGGAGAGATCTTGGAAGTCTTCTAGACAATCTCTTGCTCAAGAAGGAGATCCTATATTACTCTGGAGAAAGGGCTGTCTAGTCTTTTCTTAAAAACTTCCAGTGATGGAACACCCATAACTTTCAGAGGCAAGCTTTTTTGCTGATTAATTAGTCTTACTGGCAGGAAATTCCTCC
The DNA here is from genome assembly GCA_034064705.1 of Bothrops alternatus. NCBI lineage: Eukaryota > Metazoa > Chordata > Lepidosauria > Squamata > Viperidae > Bothrops > Bothrops alternatus. Next base: position 1,355,179 of record JARGCV010000120.1, on the reverse strand, counting down.
TTAATTCTAGATTGAATGTCTCTTTAATGATCTTCCACTCATTACTTCTCGTCCAACCCTCAGGTGCTTTGTAGAAGAGGTGAATCCCCTCTTCTCTGTGACAGCCTGTCAAGAACTAGAAGATTACTACCAGTAGCATATCACCCGTGATCCTTTTCTTAGTTAGACTAAGCAGGGGTTCTCAACCTTGGCAACTTTAAGACTTGTGGACTTCAACTCCCAGAATTCTGGGAGTTGAAGTCCACAAGTCTTAAAGTTGCCAAGGTTGAGAACCCCTGGACTAGACATACCTAGATCCCTCAATCATTCATCATATAATATTAGATGATATTAGAGGCTGGCTTTTGTCATAGATACACTTTTGATTTGGCTTTCCACTCATTTAACTTTATTGGTCCAACCTCTTCCAATTTTTCAGTACTTATTCTGCCAAGAAATTCCAAGTACATCAAAATAGATTTTAACTGGAAGTTAACACTATCTCAAGATTATAAGGGCAGAGAAATACAAAGTTTTCCATTATGTGAACTAATCCCCTTGTTCCACCGCTACCTATGTAGACCCACACATACAGAGGCAAGTCAACCAGTAAGAATATTTAATTTAAACACCACAAAACTACAACGTACAGCATTCATAATATGAAGAACACGTTCTTCTTTCTTTTGTACTTATTTAAAGAAAAACAAGTCTGAAGCTCCTAATCTCCTTGCCACAAAGCAGTATTTAAGCAAATATCCAGAACACAGATCATTTATGAAGAATGTAGGAACATAAAAGATAATTCATAAAGGAAAACAATGGAAGCAACATTAAGTATGCAAATGGCAGCTTTAATTCTAATTAAATCTTATCAGGAGTGAAGCTTAACGCACTAACATTGTAAACCAAAATGTTGAAAATATAACCAAGCCAGCTTTTCTTTCTTTCTTTTTTTGTTGTAAAAAAAATATTTTATTAAAACCATCAACATTAAACATAAGTTCATATTAAAAAGCAATCATCATATATCCTGCAATACAACTCTAAGGATCAGTCTTTGTAAACATCTGGTTTAGTAAACATTCCTCACTCCTCACGTCAAGCCTCAACTATACGCCTGATACATTTTATTTGATTGGTGTTTCTCTTATATATGGTCTATCTACTGTTTCTAGTCTATCACCTATTGTTCATTCGAGCTTCAGAAGTAAATTCGTCTCAGTAGTAGTGCAATCTTTTATGATCCCTAACAAAAGATCCTGAGGTAGAAATTCAGTATCTTGAGGTAGAAATTCAGTACGCTTTTCCAATATTAAAGCAATCAACATTAAATCTGGGCTCATATTAAGCTGTCCTCATAAGACCTGAAAATACAGCTCTTGTATATGGCCTATCTACTATATCTAGTCTATCACCTATTGTTCATTCGCGCTTCAGAATTAACTTTGTCTCAGTAATAGTGCAATCTTTTATAATCCCTAACAAAAGATCCTGAGGTAGAAATTCAATAACCTGAGTTAGAAATTCAATCCGCTTTTTCAATATTAAAGCAAACAACATTAAGCATGAGATCATATTAAGAGGCAATCATCATATAACATAAAATACAACATTAGGTATTAGTCTTTGTAAATGCTACCTCCGCACTTATACTTCCACCTTGATGTTTTTTCAAGCAAGTATTTTGGAATCTTATTTAAGTTCTTTCGCTCCAAAAGCATAAAAAAAAGAGAGCATTAGGCTCTTCCACATGCATGTCAAATAAAACCTATTAGAAACCAAACACAGCTTCATCTGTGGAATGTTAAGAGGTTGCAGGGAGCAAGGGGTAGATTAATTATTTCCTCATAAAGATTAAAGGAATTAAGTTCTACTTGTGATGGTAAATATGCAACAGGAGCATCGAGGACAATGAAGGAGGAAGACAGAAAAGACAGCCTTCTGCTCAGCCATCAAGGCCAACTGGTGATATCTGCATACTCACAAAAAGTCAACCTGGAGAGGACTTCAAGATGGACTCAGGAGGCCCATCTAGTTAAGGGACCTGCTCACATTCAGAAGTCTTTGCATTTCCCTAGTGTTCTGTCTGGCCCCTCTCAGCTCATTAAAATCCACATAAATATGTCTGTAAGAGGTTTATTTAACACATTTCAAAAGGATTCACTTCAGAGCACGCTGCTGGCATGTTGCTGGCAGGAACGGCCAAGTCTCATTTATTTACATTTAGATTAAAACATGCTCTTCCCACACCTTCCAATTACTCACTCTTTCTTTATCACATTGTCCAATACCTCATTATTCTTCCGTAGATTTCCAAAACATCAGAAGACTGAATTCAAAGGCAATGCTCCAGATATCAGGCTACTCCTTGATAGTAACGTTGCTCGTGACAAAGGCGTAGTCTCTCTGTCCCCTTCTAATATAGTGTCCGATACGTCACTTCCCCTCATTACTTCCTTTTTCCACTTAACTGACACCGTCGCTTATCAAACCTTCGGAAACTCGGATCAAGCCATTTATCTTCTTGATCCAAATCTGACTCCTCACTTTGTGAATCTGACCCAGACTGCCTGTACATCTCCTCCCTGTCTGGCTCAGCTGCCGGGAGGGGAAAATACCCAGAGGGGCCTGGCTGCTCTTCCTCGGCTGCCGGGAGGGGAAAACACCCAGAGGGGCCTGGCTGCTGATCCTCATATTCTGACACTTCCCAAGCTGGTCTAGGGACACTCACAACACCTAGTAGGAAACTAGTGTTCCCTCTGCAGAACCCTTGTTTCCCCTGGTATTCCTTAAAAGTTCATAGAATTCACCCCATGAGTCCAAACCTGGATCATACATGATATCATCAAATAGTTTGGTTAGATTTGGATTTTTCTGGAACCCAACCACTGTGGCTTGTCAAAAAAAAGGGGGGGGTTTCTTGGTTTAATAGGACGCATGAAGCCTTATTCAGTCATGCTTTATTCAGCCTCTGTAAACAAACCATAAACCATAAGCTATCCAGAGTCACCATAAAGGGAAGATGGGTGGCATAAATACAAATAAACAAAGAGTATGCTATGAACAATTTCATTTAAATGTTGCTAAGGTTGTATGTGTCAGATACTCGAAGTCAGTAGCCAGGATAGAGTTCAAAAGTACCACAAGTTTATTTCATGCCACCTGTACACAAGAATCTGAATTACTAAACATCAAGGTGAACTGGTGACAGATAACAGACTTCAAGGGGTGCTACACTTAGGTTGCTTATGGGGTGTAGAGATTCCAAACTGATGATGCATTTTACCCCACCCTTGGGCTCAGCTTGGTTATCTCCTACAGCAGTTGTCCCCAACCCGATCCAAGGACCGGCACCAGTCTGCGGCATGCCAGGAATCAGTCCACGCAAACAAGCGAAGCTCCATCTGTGGGATGCAGGAAGCCCATGAAACTATACCCCCTCTGGTCCGTGGAAAAAACCTCTCTCCACAGAACCGGTTCCTGGTGCCCAAAAGGTTGGGGGCCACTTTCTCACTGCTAGCACATCACACTTTGCTGAGTTGAGTTGGCACTGTGTCAAAACCGAGAGAGGGTCTGGCCCATGAGGGCCACAGCTATTCAATTAGTGACATCCCTGAATGTGAATGAGAAAGGGAAAATAAAGACGACACCGAAATCCTCTCAAAATCTTGCTGTAGCACATTAGAGAAGGTGTAATGGGATGCTTTAAAATTCGGTACGGCAATCCATTAGGGATGATTACATTTGCTATGACTCACTGCATGCATGCTACAGAAGGGGCGGGGCACCAATCTGATGGCTAAGCATAAGCAGATGTGATCATCTAGGAAGACTGTTGAGTACACAACCCAATTACTGGCCAGTTATTCACAGCAGGATCAGAATAAAAGCAATAATCAAGCGTGTACATTAGATTCAATAAAGAGGTACAGTCTCACACGTGTAACACAATCCAGTTAAACTGTAATCATGGCATTCCCATAATCTACCAGCCTGGTGGATAGGCAGAAAGAAAAAGAGAAAGTGAAAGAAGAACTAGGGGTCTCACCTGCTAGCAGTCTTCCAATATTTAAGGGGCTCCTACAAAGAAGAGGGGTCAAACTATTTTCCAAAGCACCAAAAGGCTAAAACAAGAAACAGTGGATGGAATCTAATCAGGGAGAGAAGCAACCTAGGAATTAAGGAGAAATTTCCTGACAGGGAGAACAATCAATCAATAGAACGGCTTTCCTTCAGAGGTTGTGAGTGCTCCATCACTGGAGGCTTTTAAGATGAGTCTGGACAGCCACTTGTCTGGAATGGTATAGGGTTTCCTGCCTGAGCAGGGGGTTGGACTAGAAGACCTCCAAGATCCCATCCAACTTGGTTATTCCATTAACTATTCTAGGACTGGGGATGTTGCTGAAGATGTCCTTTGCAGAGGTACTGCCAGAGACTCTCCCATGAAATAAGTCATGTGTCCTCTCCTTCAGAGTAGAGAAAAACAGAATGCAACAATTGGAGAGGGGAAGGGAACATTTCCTAGTCTCCCCCACCCCCAAAAATGGCATCTTATGTCATGAGCTATTGGTGCACGAGCAGGAACTTGGATTAGTGAGGTTGTGTGAACACAGTCAGACAATCTTCACAGAACTGTAGGCATTCCTAGCAGAAAGAAAGCCATTAGATAAGAATGGGATGTCCATGAATGGCGCAACCAGCCACACAAAGAAAGGTCCACCAAATGAATAACCCGTCTTCCTTGAAGCCTAATTAATATTAAACCCTCCTGATTTCCTTACATAATCTCTTTTCTTCTTTAAATGTATACCTGCCAAGATTCGCTTGGATCTTTTTAATAGCTGATGTCAGAGAAGTAACACGCAGAAAATCCCTACCTCAGGACTATAATTTTAAACACAATGAGACTTGCATCAACTTGTCGCAGTGACATGTGGCAAATTATTCCACGGGGATCTCTAAAGTGCCTCCATCAATGTGGCGGTGGGTTCGGATGCAGAAATGAAGGATTCAGATGGAGGATCACAATGCAATACAATGAATTCCCCAGCAGTACAGCTATTGTGCACCCCCCCCCCCCAGAATTCACATCAAGGTTTTCCTTCCCATCAAATGAAGAATATAATTTAAAAAAAAAAATTCTCCAAAGATGGGTTCATTTGCCTTTGGAAAGATTATCACTGTGGCATCAAGCATTCCAAATGAATCAAACTTACATCTTGGCAGTAAGAAGTAAGCACCAGATAAAATATACAGAAGGAAGATTACCCTGTCCTTGCTTTAATCGTTGCCAACTGGTTTGACTTATTCTAATTACAGCCTTTATGTTAGAAAAGCCATTTTTATGTTACTGAGAAGTGGTGGCAAATACATGGATTCCTTTTTTTTTTTCCTTCTTTTTGCTGAGTTTCTGTTCCCATGCTGATTATGGAAATGGAAGACTGTAGCTTTCATCTAATTAGAAAAACACACTCTACGAAAAGCAGCAACCATTTCTTAACATTAATAACACAGTGGCGGTGTCCTTTCCCGCACCTTTACATAATTCGTAAAATATATATAAAAAATTACAACTCAGCAAAGCCTCCTTTTCAGCCATAATTATCGCACTAGGGGCATGTTCACCTTTTTAGAGAGAGAACTATGTGCATATTCATTGTGTTTCTAACAGCAGAGGTAGGGAAAGAATGTAAGATCTACATTTGTGAACATTCAACGTGCAAGCCTCCTTTGAGGCAGCAATGCAAGAAACCAGTGGCAGAGGAGTGTGTTGGGAGGGGGGAATAAAATAAGACAATTACATTTTTTTGCATATTTATGAGAGTGTACACTTGAAATCTGGGAATATTAAAAAAAAGCGAGGAGACATAAGCATATTAAAGACAAGATTCTCGCTCTGTGAGGGATAATTTAAAGTAGATTCTCTGTGCACACACACATCATATGCTACAATTTTCTCTCCACCTTTTTAAAAGCAAAATAAAACCACAGTGACTACAGCAGAGGAGAGAGCAAATAAATGCTGTCTCCCATCAATTTAACCTGATAGCATGGCATGATAGCAGTCTTCCAATATCTCAAGGGTTCCCACAAAGAGGAAGGAGTCAACCTATTCTCCAAAGCACCTGAAGGCAGGACAAGAAGAAACAAAATAACAGAATAACAGAGTCGGGAGGGACCTTGGAGGTCATCTAGCCCAACCCCCTGCTCAAGCAAGAAACCCTATACCATTTCAGATAAATGGTTGTCCAATCTCTTCTTAAAGACCTCCAGTGATGGAGCACCCACAACTTCTGGAGGCCAGCTGTTCCACTGGTTAATTGTCCTCACTGTCAGGAAATTCCTCCTTAGTTTGAGGTTGCTTCTCTCCTTGATTAGTTTCCATCCATTGTTTCTTGTCCTGCCTTCAGGTACTCAACTTACCAAAGAGAGCTTCAAACTAGAACTAAGGAGAAATTTTCTGACAACGGGAACAATTAGTCAGTGGAATGACTTGACTCCAGAAGTTTTGGGTGCTCCATCACTGGAGGTTTTCAAGAAGAGAATGTATCATATCAGGATTGGAAGGTACCTTGGAGGTCTTCTAATCAAACCACCTGCCCTAAGCAGGAGACCTATTGCATCCTGGACATGCTTCTTTTCCTGAAGCGTGTGCAATGGAAACATCATTGCAAAGATTACCATCCAACTAATATACTATCAGATTTTCTATAGTTGGCCTCCAAAATTAATCCCAATATCCAACTAGAAATATTTAGGAAAAGAGATTATCTTCAGATACATGTGGCCAATCCAGAAAGGGCTGGTGTGAAGCTAGTAAAGGCAGGATCTATTAAAAAATTGCTTCTTAGCCTTTGGACTAAAGCCAAGTATATAACCATCTAAATGCCAAGTTCTAACCATCATCTCAAAGTATCTGTAACACACCACAGTTCTCTAAACTTGAGATTGCTAGGGCACGAACCAACGAAGTTTAAACATCCAAATTGGATTATAAGTGGCACACCAGGCTACACTGATGAAAGATACTGTATGCCATAGAGAACAGCACCAGACATCAAAGACCTGTCATTCCACAAGCTATTAACTTGCTACAAATAGCCATGGTTGGCCAACCCTGATTTTCCAAACATCTTTATCATTTCCAGCATTATGTTCCCAACACTGACTACTGAGATGCTTCCAATACATCTAGAATAAAAGGTCTTATCTTGTAGACCCAAAATCCTTTCCTTGACATCACCCATTTTTTTTAGGATCCACAAATTTCTCTTACTATGTTTCCCTTAGGGCAGAGGTCCTCAACCTTTTGAGCACCAGGGACCAGTTCTGTGGAGAGAGGTTTTTCCGTGGACCGGAGGGTGCGTGGTTTTGTGTGCTGCCTGCATCTCATAGATGGGGCTTTACTTTTTTGTGTGGACCGGTTGCTGGCATGCCACGACCCGGTACTGGTCCACAGACTGGTGGTTGGGGACCCCTGCCTTAGGGGAATTCACTTAGGACCCCCATCTGTTGGTCTAGTTCAGGAGTAGGCAACCTTGGCTCTTTTATGACTCGTGGATTTCAACACGAGTCAACGAGTCATAAAAGAGCCAAGGTTGCCTAACCCTGGTCTAGTTAAAGGTGCTGTGTGACAGGATGGATGTCTGCAAGTGGAATGAAAGCAGGTTTAAAGGCCACATTCACCAACTCTCCATCCAAATGTAGACCACATCTAATATCTCATTTATGCTTTCTAGGGGAAAAGTGGTGAGTTTTGGGGTCCAGGAATATTTTATTCCAACTCCAAATGGAATTATGGAACTGGCGGTTTAAGTTTGTTTGCTTTGCTTTGCTTTAGTTTTGTGAGAAAACTGGAGAAAAGGGAAAGAATATGTACAGAGATTCAAATAAACAATAGTTTCAAAATAAAGATATTTAAGCTCCGCAGGTCATCAGATTGACATCCCGGAGCTGTCCAGCCTGAAGCATTGCCTCTAGGGGAGAGCATTCCAGTGTCTCTGGCGTTTCTGATGTGCCTCTTGGTTCCCGGGCTTAATTTGAGCCAAGATTAAGCCAGGTTCCCAAACAACTGGACTCTCTGCTTTTCATTTGCAAAGTGGCAGGTTGAGAAATAAATCAGCTGAAGCTATACAATTGTCTTCCTCTTTCCAAAGCTAGGCTAATCACATGCAGACGATAGACCCCAACACCCAGTCTCCTGCCGCTTGTACCTCCCCTTATTAAAACTGTAGGTGTTCTGTGTTGCTGATACTTCACTTTGTCAGAGGAGTTTGCATCCCCTTGCACAATGTTTTCACAATCAGACTCACAGCTGGGAATGGATAAGCTGGATGGAGCACTAAGTTATCTGGGCTCCTTAGAGCAGATGGCACTCAGGTATTCTCTGGAGGCGCTACCTGAAAGTTTTCCTTCCTTCCTTCCTTCCTTCCTTCCTTCCTTCCTTCCTTCCTTCCTTCCTTCCTTCCTTCCTTCCTTCCTCCCTCCCTCCCTCCCTCTTTCCAATCATGCCTTAAAATCTTAATTACTGAGATAATTTCTAGGGAACAAAATACGTCCACTGAGACATATGTGGCTTTGGGCCTCTTACAACATTAAAAAACAAAACAAAAAAATTAAAAGACCCATCATATAGTAATAAAACCATAAAGAATCCCACCCCATCCCTCATGGTAGCAACAATATAGTCAAATCAGCCACTAGACAGGCTCCATTTCCAGTCGTGGTCCCTAGCCTCACTGACAAAGCTGATGCTCTAAGTCAGGGGTTTTCAAACTTGGCCCTTTTATGACTTGTGGACTTCAACTCCCAGAATTCCTCAGCCAGCATGAGTCATAAAAGAGCCAAGTTTGAAGACCCCTGCTCTAAGTGATGCTCTATGTCAGTGATGGCGAACCTTTTAGAGACCAAGTGCCCAAACTGCAACAAAAAACCCACTTATGTATGGTCGGGTGCCAGGTGGGCATGGCCCATTGGGTGGACGTTGCCTGTTGGGTAAGTGTGGCCCATTGGGTGGGCATGGCTGCAGTGGTAACGGCGGACTGGGTGGGACTAAAAAGTTCAATCAATCAATTCCAACTTTGCGAGATCTTTTTTTTCCTGCGAGAAGTTGAAATTGATTGATTGATTGAACCTTTTTTTTGTGCATGGGCATGGAGGCCTAAAGCAAAAAGGTTTTATAACCCAGCTGAAGGCCTAGGACTGGGGCAACGGTGCGCGTGCCCACAGAGAGGGCTCTGTGTGCCACCTCTGGCACGTGTGCCATAGGTTCACTACCACGGCTCAATGTCCTGCATGTTATCCCAACATCTCTGCTCCTTGTCACAGATAGCTTCATTCAGCAGTCATATTGCTTGCGTCTGATGAGCAGATGTGTCAAAATCAAGTGATGAAGCTGTCTCTGGCAAGCAGCTTTACATGCCTTGCAATTCTGAAATCTGAGCAAGATACACCATTATCTGAACAAATGTACGTTGACCTTTAGTTTGAGGTACAAGGGATCTTTGCTTTTGACATGGTGACATGTTCAAGGAGTGAACAAAATAGAAACCATCAACAAGCTTCACTCTGGTTCTTTTTAAAATACTGTTTGAAAAATGCTTAATACAGTGAGTTTTAAAAGATTTATTAATGATTTTCCTCTCTCACATACTTTCTTTTCTTTCTTTCTTTCTTTCTTTCTTTCTTTCTTTCTTTCTTTCTTTCTTTCTTCTTTTTCCTTCATTCTCTTTTTTCTTTCTTTTTCTTTCTTTTCTTTTCTTTCATTCTTTCTTTCTTTTTCCTTCATTCTCTCTTTTTTCTTTCTTTTTCTTTCTTTTCTTTCATTCTCTTTTTCTTTTTCTTTTTTCCTTCTCTCCCTTTCCTTCCTTTCCTTTCCTTTTTTCTTCTCTTTCTCTCTCTCTCTCTCTTTTTTTTTTTTGCTTGTAAAGCCAGGAGCCTCGAGAAACCATCTGTCTAGCTTTATAACCTGAGTGGATAAAAAACTGCAACTGCATGCATTTTCCAAAGCTTTAGAAAATTAACTGAAATAGTTATTTCTACACCGTGCTAACATTCTGACTTTTAATTACTTTTCACAGATGTATTTTCCTCCTGACACATTTAATTTTCTTGCTTTTTGCAGATAATGGCCAAAGGAAAAGACATCAAGAATCACAGAATTTTGTCCCTACTCACTGGTGATAACATAGGTTTTAAATCAGAGAGATATTTTTGAGTCCCTTAGCTCCAGATTAGAATTAGCAGTTAACATTTTCAGTGATACATCATGCACGTATTGTTGGTTTGCTTCAGTTCAGAAAATCTTCACAGCTTCATATTTACCATCCACAAAGCATGTTGACATGCAAAATTCTGTAATAGGAAATTTGTCCTCTTATATGTTTCCATGACAATGTCTGTAAGATTTGGTTCTAGGATGATACCTAAACCAAAATAGAGGCTATTTTTTCTTTATAACACCCCAGTCTTTTGGAAAGAGTCTTCTGATCACTCTTCAAATGTTTTACTTTGGAAGTGCCAGCCTGCTAGGATTAAGCAAAAATTGATCGAGTTGGTAGCTTTCATAGAATAATAGGAAGGTCTTCTAGTCCAACCCTTTGGTGAAGCAGGAGATTATATCATTCCAACAAATGGCTGTCCAGTCTCTTCTTGACAATCTTCAGTGATGGAGCACCCAAAACCTCTAGAGGGAAGCCGTTCCATTGATTAATTGTTCTCACTGCCAGGAAATTTCTCCTTATTTCTATGGTGGATCTCTCTTTCATGATATTCCACCCATTACTTCTTGTCCTGCTCTCAGATGTTTTGGAGAATAGAGATAGGATAGAGAACATAGAATATAGAATAACAGTGTTATTCTTGGAGGTCTTCTATTCCAACTCCCTGCTCGAGCAGGAGACCCTACACCATTTCAGATAAATGGCTGTCCAATCTCTTTTTGAAAATCTCCAGTGACGGATCTCTCATAACTTCTAGAGACAAGCCATTCCACTGGTTGATGGCTCATACCATTAGGAATTTTTTCCTTAGTTCAAGATTGCTTCTCTCCTTGGTTAGTTGGCTAGGTTGACCTTCTTCTCTGCAATAGTCCCTCAAATACTATGTTATCATAACTAGGTTATCTGACATTTAGGAACCCTTTCCCAAAGAAGCATGAAGAATATTCTAGCTCCGTGGTGGTGAACCTATGGCACACGTGCCACAGGCGGCACACAGAGACTTCTTTGGTGGCACGCAAGCCATTGCTGGACTGAGCTGTTCCATCCTCCTCTCCACGCATGTGCAGCTCTCTGTGCATGCACAGTCTGGGAATAGGCGAGGAGCAACTTTTGGTGGAAACAGCATTTGCTGCAGACAGCGAGAGAGCGAGCATGAGTCGGAGCAGATAGTGAGCGAGTGAGCACGAGCTGACATCTCAGTGGCCATGCCCACCCGGCACCCAGTGATGCATAAGTGGGTTTTGGGTTGCAGTTTGGGCACTCGGTCTCTAAAAAGTTCGCCACCACTGCTTTAAGGATCAGATCTGAAAAAAAAAAGAATGTGTTAAGAAGAGAAAAAGTCTTGTCCTGGGTTAGGCCAGGTACTGTAATCTGTAGAAGGTCTCCTTGATTTCTGATAGGAATTCACCCCAATACTTTCAACTAGAGATACCCCAATACCCCCAATGATCTCTACTACCATCCTAAGGTGGTTGCTGCCACTGTATGTCTTTACTTTCTTTTTAATCAAGTCTGACAAATTGGTTCCTTCACTGAGAAAAACAATGAAGCAAAGATGCAAATAAGGAAGATAGCAAAAAAAAAAAAAAGTACTGCAGCGAAGACATTTTAGAATATAGACTTTAAATCTCACACAGAGCAGTCTTTCCCTTTAAGATAGCATTAAATATTTCCCCCCTCTAAACGCTGGAATTACATATTGTGCAGAGCTTCTCCATTCTTGATCAATGTGGGGGGGGAACTGTCCCTTTTTGTTAAAGAAAGAAATCACATGCAGAGTTTTGTAATTTATACAGTCAGTGAACTCATAAGATTCCTATAATTACAGGAATAAAAATAGAGTTTGTTTCTGCTGTCCTCATACCAAACTGGTTTACATGGATATAAGCATTCAGTTGCTATAGACAAGAGACCATGTTTTTGTTTTGAAAAACATCTTATAAAAATAATCCGAGTACTAGTGACCTGTAAATTTGTTTACTGAGATATGCAGGACTTGATGGATAGAAAAGTTTTGACATATTCAACAATTCTGAGGGAAGGGAAGAAGGTCAGTGTTTACTCCTGGTGACTGTCTAGACAATTCCCTGAAGTTTCCTCGGCAAGATATTGGAAGCAGTTTACCATTGCCTCTTTCCCAAGGCTAAGAGAATGTGGCTGGCCTAAGATCACCCAGCTGGCTCTCTAGCCTGGCAACTCAACCACTACACCAAACTGTGCTTTCAGAGTCATCAAACTGAATCTACTTGATTTGGAGGAAAAAAGGAATCTCATTTATTGGTTTGTTTGTATCACACCTTCCTCCTCCCATTTTCCCCACAATTACAACCCTGTGATGTGGGTTGGGCTGAGAAAGAGATTGACTGGTTCAAAGTCACCTAGCTGATTTTCATGCCTTAGACAGAACTAGAACTCCCAGTCTCCTTGTGATTGGCCAAGGTCACCCAGCAGGCTTTCATGGTTAAGGCAGAACTTGAACTCACAGTCTCCTGCTTTCTGGTCTGGTGCCTTTAACCACTAGGCCAACCTGGTTCTCGTGTTGGACTCTAATTGTCAGTTTTATCCAGAAGATCAATTCCATTCAGAGATTAAATTTGACTGCCTTCAAACCATCCACCAAGCCAAAGATTCACACAAACTCTGTAATCTATACATTTGAAACTCACAGATCTCCTATTTATCAAATGCTTTAAAACTGCAGATTGTTGGGTCAGATAATAGCATTCAGGTTGTTTGCTGTTTCCATCATCATTTGCCTCTCTCTCTCTCTCTCTCTCTCTCTCTCTCTCTCTCTCTCTCTCTCTCTCTCTCTCTCTCTCTCTCTCTCTCCATGGGAGGGGGGCAATATGGTGAAATGAAAGCTGATCAAATGAATTGGGTTTGCATAAATGCTAAGCCATAGAATGTGTGTGGGGGGGAACACACCTGATTGTGGTTAAAACTACCCCAGATTATCATGTCTAGCACAAGGACTTGTACTGACCAGGTTGGATGCATTTTGTGAACCCTATTTTTGATTTTGACGAATTCCTTGTCTGCAGAGTCCTAAACTGTTGCCAGAAAGTTACTCCAACTATATTGCTGAACAAAACAGAGAGGAGGAGGAGGAAGAGAAGGAATAAGGGAAAAAGTAAGCAAAACAGCAGGAGGAAAAGAAAATCATGAGGAAAGTTCATTTTTCAAGAGGGCTGACTGATTCTCCTTCATGTTTGGTGACAGGCCCACCCTGTCAAACAAACCTTTGCATTCAACCTAGCATTCAATCATCCTGGCCAGAAAGTGTCTGTTTTATCCTAAGGGCCCTATTTCACTTCTCTACATGAATACAACCCATGACTTACTAGAAAATGCTGGGGTTTTTTTTTTCCTTCGGCAAACAAGGAATGTATTTGTAATAGAGTGGCAAGACTGAGCCAAAACTACTTGCTGGGTTTTGCAAACTTCTTTTCTTGTTTACACTCTCACCATTCCTGTGGTTTCCTGCTTCTCGATATTTTTTTTGCTAAGGGTGCATTAACTCTACAGTTTTAACTTGGGAGTAAACCACATGACCTTGGAGATCTTCTAGTCCAGTGGTGGCGAACCTACGGCATGGGTGCCAGAGGCGGCACTCAGAGCCCTCTCTGTGGGCACGCGCGCCGTCGCCCCAGTCCTAGGCCTTCAGCTGGGTTTTATAAAACCTTTTCACTTTAGGCCTCCGCCGCTGTGTGCAAAAAAAGAGGTTCAATCAATCAGTCAATTTCAACTTTTCGCAGGGAAAAAAAAAGATCTTGCAAAGTTGGAATTGATTGATTGAACTTTTTAGTCCCACCCAGTCTGCTGTTACCACTGCAGCCATGCCCACCCAATGGGCCACACCCACCCAATGAGCCACACCCACCCAATGGGCCACACCCACCAGGCACCCGACGATGCATAAGTGGGTTTTGGGTTGCAGTTTGGGCACTCGGTCTCTAAAAGGTTCGCCATCACTGTTCTAGTCCAACCCCTTGCTCAAGCAGGAGACCCTATACCATTTCAGATAGGTAGCTGTCCAGTCTTTTCTTAAAAACCTCCAATGATGGAGCACCCACAATGTCTGAAGGCAAAGCTATTCCACTGGTTAATTGTCCTCACTGTTAGGAAGTTTGTCCTTAGTTCCAGGTTGCTTCTCTCCTTGGTTAGTTTCCATCCATTGTTTCTTGTCTTGCCTTCTGGTGCTTTGGAGAATAAATTGTCCCCCCCCCTTCTTTGTAGCAGCCTCTCAAATACTGGAATACTGCTATCATGTCCCCCCCTCGTCCTTCCATTCTCTAGACTGGTCATACCCAAATCCTGCAATTGTTCTTCATATGTTTTTTGTCTCCAGGTCCTTAAGCAGCTTAGTTGCCCTTCTTTGCACTTTTTCCAAAGTTTTAACATCTTTTTTGTAATGTGGTGACCAAAACTGGATGCTGTATTCCAGGTGTGGTCTTACTAGGGCTTTATAAAGCGATACTAGTATTTCATGTGATTTTGATTCTACGCCTTTGTTTATACAACCCAGGATTATATTAGCTTTTTTGATTGCTGCTGCACACTGCTGGCTCATAGTCAAGGGATCGTCCGCTAGGATTCCAAGGTCCCTCTCACAGTTACTGTTTTTGAGTTATACTGCCTCATAGTGCTTTGCAACCCACTCTAAGCACTTTACAGAGTCAGACTATCCATCTATCTTCCCATTTTCAGGCTCAAAGAATTCCACTACAATGTTACTAACCAAGAAAATTACTTGGAAGTGTTCAGCAGATCATCAGGAATCAAGCTCCATGAAACTCTGCCTCTTTATCAGGATGAAGAAGTTGGGAGAAGTGGTCCAGCGCATCTCAACCTTGGCAATCTGAAGATGCATGGACTTCAATTCCCAGAATTCTCTAGCCCGCATGGCTTGGCTTGGTGGGAAATTCTGGGAGTGAGTAAAAAGTCCAACATCTTTAGGATGCTAAGATTGAGCTACAGTTGTACTTCCTTGACATGGGATAAATAAGAGGTTGAATCTGATCTTCCCAGCCCAGTGTCACAACCACATCATACCAGCACTGTGTATCCCAGGCATATTTTTGCAAAGAATAGCATCTGTTGCAAAGCTATGTTCAACAGCTTGGATATGCCTGGGTTTCTGTGTGCGCGTTACCTGTGTACTGAATGTGATTTCTTTCTTTTTTTAAAAAAAAATATTTTATTAGTTTTATACTTATAAATATAAACAACAAAAATCAAATTAAATACAACTCAACTGAGCACAATCGTTAGGAACTTTTCCAACACAAAACAAAGCATAAAAACTTACATAAGATAATTAAAATAATTATGGGTATTGCTCGGCAGCACCCCCTCCACCACATCCCCCTCTCCTTCCTCCCTACCTCCTACTTCTATCCCCCCACCCTCTCTCCCTCCTCTCTCTCCACCCTCTCCTACAACCTCCCTACTTCCCTCCAATCCTTCACTCCTAAATCTCTGCCCCCTCCAGATGTGGTTCCGAGAGCACATATATCATTCTATATGTAAGACCAATATTACAGTTGAGTACATAATGTGATTTCTTTTAATGGCAACAAAACACTGAAGTTGTTTATAAATTCTCATTTTAAAAAAAAGTTAACTTCCTTCACCTTTCAACCTCGGTTACATAAATTTCCTCATTATAAGCTCTTTGCTTTTAGCTCTTTAGTACAGTTCTCAGAAGCCTGTCCTCTCCTTCGCTGCCTCTTTCATGGGCAGTTGAGGTTAAATTCTCAGCTTTAAGCAGAGGAAAGTGGATAATAGGTTTTGTGTGGCATTGGGTGAACTCCATTTGTGGGGTAGAGCCTTCCAAGTGAAAAGAATTTCCCCTGTGTCCCTTTCCCAACTGCACAACACTGCAAACTGCTGCAAAATTACTGCCTTGCACTCATTTCTATTCTCCCCTCCCTCTCTCCCTCTCTTCTCTCTCCTTTCTCTTTGTTAATGTTCACACTGGCATTGCAAATGGTCCAACAGATAACATTAAAATAATGTTAAAAGCGAGCACTTTTATTAGATCAAAGTGGGGCAAGCACATCAGGAGGTGTTAAGTTAATAGGGAAACAACTTTGATTCTGGAGCCTGGAACACACTAGTTACAACAGAGGGGGGTAGAAGGGGGGAGGGAAGAAAGGCAATGAGAAAATTCTCCTCTAATCACCTCCTGTTAGCAGCTACTATAAGCAAATTGCCAGGGAGGATTAAGTGGGGAGAGTATCACAGGATCAGTGTCAAGCAGAAAAAAGGCTCCATTTGTGAGCAATCATGACTGTAATTGCTTCCTTAAAAGCTTCAGAAATTCCTATGTGTGGCCGGACGCAACATAAATATGGAGAGATCCTGGGGCAGCTTAAAACAGCCTTGCCAATAATCTCTGCCCAAAGATAGACAAGGCAGTTTTGCTTTTGATAATATTCCTTTTTTTTTCCTCTCCCCCCAAGCAAAAGTTTGTTCCATCCCAACAGGTTAGTTGGCTCTCAAGTACGAAATGAACACATCCCTCAAACACATCCCTGCATGCTTCCTTCTTCCCTAAAGCAAATTTGAAAATTTAAGCCTCTCTAAGCAGGTAATTCTTTCTTGAACTTCTTCTTCAAATTGCCATGTGCACTCTAGTGATGAGGGATAAGTCTTTTTTCTCTCTCCTGTTCCCCTTAATGCTTTCTCTTCAGTCTTAAAACTCTCCAAGTTATTATTTTGAAATGTTTTAAAGGAGGGTATGAAGTGACATACACGTCTACGTATCTGTCTGCTCATAGATGCATTTGCATGGGATTTTGATTGCCAGCTCAGTGTGTGCTGTTATTTTTCTTTTCCTGGTATGCTCAAGGTTGCCTACATTCTCCTTTAAAATATAGGTTTGATGAGTTTTTATTTGATCCTGGAAATTGGATGACTGTCCTGGGATGTCCGAAGAAATGCACATTTCAAGAAATAACTGAGTTTAGGCCATGTGGTGTTTTATTAATTAAGCTCTCATTAAATGCAAACCAGGTGTCCTGCATGCATATACTAAAGAGAAAAAAAAGAGGATAATTCTGGTAATAAATTGTAGGCGTGACTCTAATTATTAACTTATCTACTGTTTAGTTTCTTTTTAAAAATTAAGATTTGTTTTTAATGTTTGTTGAAATTGGACGGAGAGATTTATTTCAATTCAACTCAGCCATCACTCTGGAAAACTAGATATTGCAATGTATGGGAGGGGAATCCAAAATTGCAACAGAGCAAAGAGCTCTTTGGAATCCTGTGCCAAAGTTGAATTGAAACTTGTGCAACTGGAAAATTTAAACTGAGAATGATTTATAGCAAGGGAAGGGAAATCTGACCCTCTGGGTGGGGGAGCAGAGGCTGGATTTTCACTTTCCAACCAACCAACAGTTTTCTCAGTCTGACTTATATGATTTTTGACTCATTATGGTAGATGCATCCCTTTAATTATTCTTATTAGTATATTGGAATGATGTGTCCAGCTCTGGTAGCAATACAAGAGACAGGCTAGACCAGGGGTAGGCAGCCTTGGCTCTTTTATGACTTGCAGACTTCCATTCCCAGAATTCCTGAGCCAAGGTTGCCTACCCCTGCCTTAGCTGGCTCAGGAATTCTGGGAGTTGAAGTCCACGAGTCATAAAAGAGCCAAGGCTGCCTACCCCTGGGCTAGACCCTAGGAAAAAGTGCAGAGAAGAGCAACAAAGATGATAAAGTATCCATGGAGATTCTCAGTCATCCAGGTCATGGTTATCACAAAGGTGCTTTTTATGGGGCGGGGGGGGGGGGAGAGGCAACTGGACTGTCTTTGTTTTCCTTGAAGAATTTTCACTTCTCATCCAAGAAGCTTCTTCAGTTCTGACTGAATGATGGGAATGGAAGGATTTATATGCCTTGCAGATCCTTCCATCCTCCACCATTCAGTCAGAACTGAAGCAGCTTCTTGGATGAGAAGTGAAACATCTTCAAGGAAAACAAAGGAAGTCCAGTTGCCTCTTCCCCCCCCCAAAAAAAAGCACCTTTGGAACAAAGATGATAAGGTGCTTGGAGGCTAAACCGTATGATGAAAATCTCAAAGGTGCTTTTTCACGAGGCAACTGGACTCTCTTGTTTTTCTTGAAGAGGTTTCGCTTCTCATCCAGGAAGCTTCTTCAGCTCTGACTGGATGGTGAGGGAATGGAAGGATATTTATACTCCTTGCAGACAGCTGGTCATTTGCCTTCTTTTAGGGTAGCGGTTCTCAACCTGTGGGTCGCGACCCCATTTGGGGTCGAATGACCATTTCACGAGGGTCGCCAAACAATGCAGTCCACCATTTTTTCCCCCTTTTCCCCTCGGCCGGCGCAGGGGGCAGCACCACGCATGCGCGGGGTAGCACCGCACATGCACAATGTGGGCCATCGCGCCGCGCATGTGCGATGCTGAACCCACCTATGATAGTAGCGATCACCATAAACTGTGAGGTAACTTAATTATGGATCCAGAGAAGAAATGCTCATTAAATAACTGGCAAATAGTAGCCGAACATTTCAACAGAATCGGGCCAGCTCACCTGCCAACGGATTGAGGTCTTAGTGGTGGCATGCTTTAAGCATGCTTAAATTCTGAATTTTAATTATTGAGCTTCCTGAAAGTGCACCATTACCCCATAGAGAGATTTTAAATTGCATTCAAAATGTGGAAGCGATATATTTGGACCTTTCTCTGCGTTAATGTGACTGCCTTTTAAGCAGAAATATTCTCTCCAGTGCAACAACTTTGAACAACTATGGGGAAAAAAAACCGGGGTCACCATTGTAGATATGGATGTAAACGGTGACACCTGATTTACCTGAATGGAGCAGAAATGTATCAGTCCTCCAGGTATTCCAACAGAGGTGGTCCTCAACTTACAATAGGTCATTCAAAGTTACAACGGCACTGAAAAAAAAGTGACTTATGACCATTTTTCACACTTACGACCGCCGCAGCATCCCCAGGGTCACATGATTAAAATCCAGATGTTTGGCAACTGACTCGTATGTATGATGGTTTGCAGTGTCCCGGGGTCACCTGATCCCCTTTTGCGACCTTCTGACAAGCAAAGTCAATGGGGAAGCCAAATTTGCTTATTTATTAATTGTTATTAATTGAAGAACTGCAGTGATTCATTTAATAACTGTGGCAGGAAAGCTCGTAAAATGGTAGGCAAAGTTCACTTAACAAATGTTTCACTCAGCAACAGAAATGTTGGGCTCGATTGTCCTAATACAAGGACTATCTGTACTTCGTTATAGCCTCCCACCACCCATATAAACCATGGCATAATTTCCAGGTTAGTCTTCAAACCAAGGTGCTCTCTTGTTTTCATAGCAAAGAAGAGTATGGCTAAACAGATTGATTTATTTAATTGTAGAAAAGACTGGACAACCATTTTGCGGAATGGTATAAGAATTCTTGCCTTGGATAGGGGGTTAGACTAGAAGACCTCCAAGATCCCTTCCATCCCTATGAATTCTACCTTTCTAGAATCAAGTCACAGTGGCGTTGGTTGAATCAACATCAACTCTTCAAGTTTCTACACCTGCCTTTGTTTGCAAAGAATAATACGTAGTGTTGTATATCAGATGCTATGATGTTTGATGCATACAAAGATTTTATGTTCAATGCTGATTGTTTTAATAAAGGAATTTATATATATATATATATATATATATATATATATATATATATATATATATATATATATATATATATATATATATATATATATATATATATATATATATATATATATATATATATATATATATATATATATATATATATATATATATATATATATATATATATATATAAAGTTACAGCATCAGAAATACGATCTCTTTTGTCAATTCCCACAAGGAAGGATGGATGGAGAAAGTGATGTGGCTGGAAGAGATGGCCCAATGAACTATTTTAATTAAAGAAAAGAACTTATCCAGTTTTGTTTTCCACCTGGAAACCATTTCTGGACTTCATGCTCAAAATAGAAAGACAATGAAATTTTGAGTTTAGGGTTAAGTGGTTGAATTAACTCTGGTGTTATAGAAAGGGCTAGTACTTACTAAATATGCAAAGCAAAACATTGAGTTTGCAGCTGTATTTTATATTCTACTGCTCTGAAAAAAGTTGGAAGTCACTGCTTTTTTTCTTTCTTCTTTACCTTGCACCCCTTCCACTTTCCCCATTCCCTTGTAATCTTTGTTTTCATTTGTATTTTATATTATAATAAATTTTAATAAAACATCTATCTCTATCTCTAATCTAATCTAATCTATATCTTACATCTACATCTATCTATCTATCTATCTATCTATCTATCTATCTATCTATCTATCTATCTATCTAAAATTTCTAACAGTAAGGGTGATCGACCAGTGGAACAGGTTGCCACAGGAGGTGGTGAGCTCCCCTTCGATGGAGGTCTTCAAGCAGAGACTAGACGGCCATCTGTCTGGGATGGTTTAGGGAATCCTGCCTCGAGCAGGGGGTTGGACTCGATGACCCGGGAGGTCCCCTCCAACTCTACGATTCTATGATTCTATCTATCTATCTATCTATCTATCTATCTATCTATCTATCTATCTATCTATCTATCTATCTATCTATCTATCTATCTATCTCTATATTATCTATCTATCTCTATCTATCTCTCTATCTCTCTATCTTTATCTATCTGTCTATCTATCTATCTATCTATCTCTATATTATCTATATCTATCTATCTATCTATCTATCTCTCTATCTCTCTATCTCTCTATCTTTATCTATCTGTCTATCTATCTATCTATCTATCTATCTATCTATCTATCTATCTATCTATCTATCTATCTACCGGTATCTATCGATATAAATTTCTATGTACTCTAATGTAATTGGAACTGCTCAATGTTTACTGGGCTATTGCTATGTGGTTTTTTTTCTTTCAAAAAATAAAATAAAATAAAGACACCTATGCACCAACTCAAGCTTCACTGGAAAAGAAAAACTGTCTGGAAATTGCATTCATTACTGTTCAATGACCACAATAAATTGTATTGATTGAACAGTATGGAAATTGTCTTACTAGGTGACCTGAGAGGGCATTTTCCACACGTCTCCCAATTTACAAAACTTCTCCTCAGTTCATTGATCCCATTACAGAAACTTGTTAGTTTTCTGCATTAATTAAAAGCCTAGCTCTTGTCTTAGGGTTTGGCAATTTCTTCACTGCCCCATCATCCAAAGTGAGTCTGTTGTTGCTAGGATTCTGCTTTGTGATTTCAACTGTTTTCCTGCAGGATAACTGTTAATGTTTTCAGGTGGGGTATTTTTTTTTTCCTGATTACTTTGAGGGTTACTCACAAACTGAAGAAAATTGATACGATACCTAAGATTTAGAAGCAGAAGCTACTGGAGAACTTCAGAAAGGACAGGAATACAAATGCCCAGGAAGGCCTGGAGCAGGGGTCTTCAAACTTGGCCCTTTGATGACTTGTGGACTTCAACTCCCAGAATTCTGGGAGTTGGCTGAGGAATTCTGGGAGTTGAAGTCCACAAGTCATCAAAGGGCCAAGTTTGAAGACCTCTGCCTTAAGAGTAAAGGCCAGGAGGGAGAGGCACACGCAGACTTGCAAGATTCTGGCACTGTAATAATATTTTAACATCTAGTGTTGTCTTGGGACCAGATTATCTGAAGGACTGTCCCTTCCCAGTCGGATCTACCTGGCCCACAGAGCAGGGAGGCAGGGGAATGTCAAGAGTCCCTTTTCCTAAGAAGGAACATCTGGCAGGGTCTTCAAAGAAGGGCCCTCTCCGTGGTGGCTCCCTCCCTTTGGAACTCATCCCTGTGGAGATTAGATGTATTTATTTATTGGCTGCTTTTCTTATCATAGAGCAGGGGTCTTCAAACCTGCCCTTTCATGACTTGTGGACTTCAACTCCCAAAATTCCTCAGCCAGAGTGCCTGGCTGAGGAATTCTGGGAGTTGAAGTCCACAAGTCTTTTATGAAGGGCCAAGTTTGAAGACCCCTGGCCTGGAACTATCTGAAAGTTGGAGACTATGGATTGTCCTCACCTCACAACAGTTTCTTTAGCGAACTGTTTACGATGACATTGCAAAGAGTGACTTATGAGCGGTTTTTCACACTGACAACCGTTGCAGCATCCCCACGATCACGTGATCAAAATTCAGATGCTTGGCCACTGGTTCATATTTACGACAGTTTGCACTATCCCAAGGTCATGTGATCCCCTTTTGCGACCTTCTGACAAGCAAATGGGGAAGCCAGATTCACTTAGCAACTATGTCACTCACTTAACAACTGCAATGAGTCACTTGACACCTGGGGCAAGAAAGATCGTACAATGAGGCAAAATTTTAAACAGATGTCTCACTTAACAATAGAAAATTGAGGGTCAAATTGTGGTTGCGAGTCGAGGACCGCCTGTAGAAAGAATCTGATTTGTGCAAAAGAGGGCAGTCTAAGTGTCCTATTAATGGACTACTAGATGTAGTCAACAATATCTCAGGGGCTGCCCCAAAGAAGAGGGAGTCAAGCTATTTTCCAAAGCACCTGAAGGCAGGACAAGAAGCAACGGATGGAAACTAATCAAGGAGAGAAGCAACCTAGAACTAAGGAGAAACTTCCTGACAGTGAGAACAATGAACCAGTGGAACAACCTGCCTCCAGAAGTGGTGAATGCTCCAACACTGGAAGTTTTTAAGAAGAGACTGGACAGCCATTTGTCTGAAATGGTGCAGGGTTTCCTGCCTGAGCAGGGGATTGGACTAGATGACGTCCAAGGTCCCTTCCAACTTTTATTATTATTATTATTATTATTATTATTATTATTATTATTATTATTATTATTATTATTATTATTATTATTATTATTATTATTATTATTATTATTATTATTATTATTAATAATAATATCATAGCCAAGTCTTTCAAGATGAACATAAAGTGGTCAAGGAGGGATATCCGTCATGCTTTTTCCTCAACCGTCTTCATTTTTATGATTTTAATTGGGGAAGATAAAATTAAACAACCAGCTTCAGCATCATTAAGAATGCCTTTGTACTTAAGAGGCAGACCTGGAAAGAAAAAATGAACTACCTTTATCTCAGGTTTGTCTTATGAAGGTCATCCACATCTCCAGTAAAATACACCAACATGATAGGGAGTTTCCAGAGATTTGAGACAGGATTAGAAAGCATCCTTGCAATGATGGTCCAGCTTTCCACACAAACATTTTGTGAACCCTTCCACAACACACTTTTAAAATCCCAAGTGTATTCACTAACATAAAAAAAAAAAAGATGGGAAAAGACAAAAATGAAGTACTGGAGGTCAGCTTTCCTATTAGGCAGATCAAACAATGTTCTGGAGTTAGCAAAAGTGCCCATCTTGGGAATCCTGACAGATGTTGCAGTAAATCTAATAGCAAAAGCTTTCATGTGTGTTTCTACATATCATTATCTACCTATAGGTACCTATTGAGCTATCTGTATGCATCTGCTCTTATTATTTGCATCTTACATACTGGCAAGCATCACATAAGACTAAAGAATTAAAAATGGCTGTGTTGTGTATCATAGACTCACCCCTTGTGACATTTCAATTAATTAAACATGTCTAAATAAATCTTTTTTTAAAAAAACAGATATAAATCACAAACAGGTGTTTTGATGCCTCGCTGTAGCATACAAATATAACGGGCTATATTTTTTAATGGAATCTTTTATTTACTGGATTTTTTAAAAAAGTGGGTTAGACATTCACATGACGAGGAAAACGAAAATGATAAAATAGCAAACACATAATTGGCTAGAAAATTTCAAGCAAGGAACACCTGAATTAAGAAATTCAAGAAGTAGATCTGCTTCTACAACCATTTCAGTTGCATTTTTATTTGTATTTTTTTTCAGACGACCAACTAATTGAATCCCCCCCTCACTGCATTACCTTTGAAGCCTCCATCTAGATTATGCATATTATTTCATAAATCTGACACAACACGAGGAAGGGAGACAAGCAACAATCCAATTTGGGAAACCAGAGCATCATTTTCATCTCTCCTTCCAGAAGTCATAAAATCTACGCAGTTAAAAAAAACGGTTACAGAGAAGGCAGCAAATAATTAGATTCTGCAATTCTGTGGGAATATTTTACTACGGGAGAAGGAAAAGAAAAAACAAAAGAAAACGGAGAATAAACGACTCTTTTAACTGTGCTAAAATCAAAGAATGCCCTTTCAGCTGCAAGCAAATTTCCAGCCTGAATTATGACATCTAATTGTCACAACTGTATCGTTTTGCTATACATCCACCACTGATTATTGGAACAAGAACAGATAAAAAAAGATCCCGCTGAACAGAAGCTGCCATCCAAAGGAGGGGAGAAAAAAAGCTTTCTTTCTTTTTTTTTCTGCACAAATATATTTTGTCATTTGTAGCAGAACAATTAAACCCTCCATACTTAACAGCAAATTTTTAAGTAAAAACATGTCAAAATCATTGGTCTGTCTCAAAATCATTCTCTCTCTCTCTCTCTCTCTCTCTCTCTCTCTCTCTCTCTCTCTCTCTCTCTCTCTCTCTCTCCTGCCCCCCCCAGTAAGAACATCTGAATAGTTCCATTTCGCCTGAAAAAAAAGCATGGTGTTATTCTCAGATATCACAATGCTATTTCGTTAATATCTGTTGGGGTTTCAAAAGGTGGGGAAGAGCAGGGCGAGAAGAGGAAGCACCGCCACAGCTCTGTAATCAATCAATGACAAAATCTTTTTCTAACGATGCGCCCAGAATCTTTAAAAAAAAAAAACCAAACAAAAAAACCCTGGAGAAATATTCAAACCATCTCTATGTTTTGTTTTGTTTTGTTTTTCTTTCAAATCAGGGACTGGCAAAGACTGCCTGGCTAACGGCATTACAACTAATGTTTTCCGGAAAGTCCTAAGAATA
>JARGCV010000120.1:1200000-1327500 GCA_034064705.1 Bothrops alternatus | reverse complement strand
CATATATATATATATACACACATACATATACATACACACACACACACACACACACACACACACACACACATATATAAAATAAAAATTCCTTCTCCCACTCCCCACTCTTTCTCCCCCCCCTTTCGCCTTAAGGTACAAATAGATCCGAGCAACGCCGATCCCATCTTTTTTTTTTCTTTTCTTTTTTTTTGCAAGAGAGCGGGCCAAGCCAAACCGCCTTCCTCGGGACAGGCGGATCTCCGTCCGGTTAATCCGTTCCAAACTTTATTCGAGCCGACTCGCCATTTGATTCCCTTCCCCCACCTCCCCCCGTGGAGGGGTCAGCGCACGGCAAAGCAATTCCAGCCGCCCCCACCCCCTCGCCCCCCCCACCCCCCCACCAAGCCCTAATCAAATCGCAGCCTATTTCCGCAGCCTGTAATGGGGGGTGGGGGGGAGAGGGCGACCCAAATAACCGCCGCCCACGTTTGGCTTCCCCTCCTGTTCGGCTGCCTTACATTATTACTGCCAATTGCTCGCCTCCATCTCCCGGAACTCAACAATGAATATATTTCACACCTCACTTGCTGGCTTTCCCTGTGTGGGTGCTTGGCAGAGACACCTACACGGTAGGCAAGACAATCTGAGACAATGGGAGTTGGGGGGGCGGGGTGCTGGGGGGGTGTTGGGGGGCTCCAAACGCAGAGCTCCGGATTCTCAGGGAGGGAGGGAGGGAGGGAAGGAGGACTCCGCCTTACGTTAAATTCGGATTGATGGATGGATTAATTGATAAAAGAGAGGCACAAACTCGCTGCTCAGCCAGCTATCAGCCCCAGCCTGCAAGCGAGGGGATGGAGCCCAGGCACAACTTTTTTAAAGGTGGGGGGGGGGGAATCCCAAGCTTTACCGGTGGAATGCCAGCTTGGAACTTATCCACGTGCGGCAGGGACCGTGTTTTCAGATCCGTGGGTTGGTCTAGGGAAGCAAAAGACAACCAGACCAATCTGGGGGAGGGGAGGGGGTCTTTTTCTCGACTGAGTTTATTAAAAGGTGGTCGTTTTCCTGAGCTGTGCACAATGTAACAAATCTGCCAATGGAAATAATGGGATTTAAAGCAAAGCTGAAAGGCTCCCGCTTTCAGTAAACCACCGATGCAATATTGTTGTCTTACTACCTGCATTTGCTAGGTAGGTCATTTCCTTCTGGCTGCATTTTTTGCTGAGTTCTGAAGATACTGCAAGCGATGGGGAAATACCTTCTGGTTTAACTGGCCCCACATCTGTATCTTCTTAAGGGCTCCAAGTGGCTAAGAAGAGCTCTCCGTTTATCCCCAGGTCAACAACATTCCCGAGAGGTAGGCTGGGCTGAGGGACAGGAACAGACCCAAGCCACCTGGTGAGCCTCAATGGCTGAAGGAGGGACTGGCTTGGAAACTCCTGGTGCTAATTCAACATTTAAACCACTTGCTCTTACAAGAAGAATTAGACCTTGGCTTATAAGTAACATCGCGTCAAATCCTTCTGGACTTGCCAGATTTTTTTAGGAGCAGTAGAGAGGTTAAAATGTAGCTGGTGGGCTGGAAGTTTTTGACCGGGTGACTTTGGATCAGTCCCTCTCTCTCCTCGGAACCCACCTCATTGGGTTGTTGTGGGGAAAATAGGAGGAGGGCAGGATATTAGATTGGTTTGCTGTCATAAATGTGGGTTATATTTAATGAAAACATAAGAAAATCAACACACTTCATAGAGAGACAACTTCAAAGACACGCTTCAATAGCATCAAAGAACAATGGTTGAGGCCACCGGAAGAGCAAGAAACAGAACTGTGGATATCTCCCTTGACACCTGAAGTGGTAAGAGAAGGAGGAGGAGGAGGAGGAGGAGGAGGAGGAGGAGGAGGAGGAGGAGGAGGAGGAGGAGGAAAGAGGAGGAGGAAAAAGGGAGAAGGGAGAAAGAAGAAGGGAGAAAAAAAGGGAGGAAGAAAGGAGGAGAAGGAGGGAGAAGGAGGAAAAGAAAGAAAGGAGAAGGGAGAAGGACGAGGAAGAGAGGAGGAGGAGGGGGAGAAGAAGAGAGAAGAGGAAAAGAAAGAAGAAAGGAGAAGGAGGAGGAGGGAGAAGAAGGAGGAAGAAAGGAGGAGGAGGAGAAGGAAGAAGGGAAAAAGAGGAAGGTGGAGAAGGGAGAAAAAGAAAGGAGGAAAGGAGGGGAGGAGGAGAAGGGAGAAGGGAGGAGAGGAAGGAGAAGAAATGAGAAGGGAGAAAGAGAAGGAGGAAAACAAAGAAAGGAGAAGTAGAAGAAGGGAGAAGGGAGAAGGAGGAAAAGAAAGGAGAAGGGAGGAGGAGGAGGAAGAGAGGAGGAGGAGGAGGGAGAAGAAGAGAGAAGAGGAAAAGAAAGAAGAAGAAAGGAGAAGGAGGAGAAGGGAGAAGGGAGAAGGAGGAGGAAGAAAGGAGAAGGGAGGAGGAGAAGAGAGAAGGAGAGTAGGGAGGAGAAGCGAGGAGAAGGGAGAAGGAGAGGAAGGTGGAGAAGGGAGAAAAAGAAAGGAGGAAAGGAGGGGAGGAGGAGAAGGGAGAAGGAGAAGAAATGAGAAGGGAGAATGAGAAGGAGGAAAACGAAGAAAGGAGAAGTAGAAGAAGGGAGAAGGAGGAGACTTTCAGGTGTTGCCTTCTATGTTTCTTAACAAAGATGTTTCTGATATTTTCCCCTCTAGCAACCAAAGTTAGCTTTGCATTCAGGGCAGCACTAATCTAGTTAGACGTGTTTCTGGTTCTATCTTAGGCTACACAATGCCAAGGACAGAGGATTGACAGGTGTGGAGTCTCCTGAAGCCAGGTGTACAATCACCATGGAAGTGGGTGAAAACAGATCTCAACTACACAGTCCCAACACTGACTCTCTGACCTGGAATGTAGGAAAGAAATTCCAGCAGAGTTGGGTTTCCAGCTGAAAATTATTGGCTCCAGTCCTCACTCCCCACCCGCACCCCCACCCCAAAGAAAAGAAGAATGTTGAGAAAAGTCCTCCGTTTGACATTCAATGGATTAGTTTATTAGTTTATTTAGTTTATTCACACTTATATGCCGCCCTTCTCCGAAGACCCAGGGCGGCTCACAACAAGAATACAATAACAATTTTAAAATTAACCACATTCATACCACATACAAACACAATCAATTCACAGCCGCTGAGGCATCCCCCATCCAATGATTGACGTGCTTGAATGAACTTTGCATGTAATTCAGCAAAAAAAGGGGGGGGGAACCCTCGGCCATTGTTAGCAAGGAATAAGCTACAGCAACAGAAAATTGTCCCTGGAACAAAATCCAGTTTGAATGGGTTGAGTGAAAGTGGACTGAATATCTGCTACCTTGGGGATATTTGGATGATATTACAAAACAACTCAGAGAAATTTAAAAGAGGTGGATAAAATTAGTTGAAATTTGAAGGAGTTCTACTCTATAAAGTCCCTGGTGCTCTCTGAGCCTGGTAGTTTTCTTGCAGACGTTTCATCACCTAACGAGGTAAGGTCAACAGTGCTAGAAGGGGCTTGCTGTCTTTTTAATTATAAGCGGCTTGTTCTGACAGGCAGCATATAAATCTCCCTCCCTTCTAGCGCTGATGATGTTAGCTAGTTTAGTAATGAAATGTCTGCAAGAAAGCCAGCAAGCTCAGAGAGCACCAAGGACCCCATAGTTCAACCCTGAGCTTCAAATATTTTCTTGTGTCAAGTTCCATTCTCTATGTGTGATTGTGCGGCTTACCTCAATTATATCTGGATGTCATCCCAACAGGGTAAAAGTTCAATAACTGTAATGGGTGAAAGTGATAAAAATGGACAACATACGATCCTAACATGAATTGATCAGACCAAAAGCCTGTTGTTTAGTCTAAGATTCTGTTCCCACAACACCTAACCAGATGTAGGACAGGAGAACTGGTTTTAAGAAGTCGTGTCTCTTCCAACTTGGTAAAAATGTCTGAGTTATTTCAAGCATTGCGAAAAAAAATAAAAAATAAAACAAAACCCTTTGCTAGAACAAAATTTTCCACCCTTTGATCCCAAAAGAGATTGAGCAAATGCGCTTCAACCTGGCTGTCTCAACAGCCATGGGCAGGAGGTTGGACTAGAAGACCTCCAACGTCCCTTCCAACTCCATTCTTGTATGTTCTAACCATGGATCTTTATGACTTGCTCCCCAAATAGGTTTCTTGAACCCATGGGAAACATGTAGAATAGACAATAAGGATTCCGTTTATGTCCTAGCTGCAGAAATTTGACACACGGAAAAGCTGAATTCAAGGTCTAATGAAGAAAGGGTGAGTGTTAATAATGTACCAATAGCCTCAAAATATGCCAGCTGACAGATTGGAAAGCAGGCTGACAGCTCCGTTAGAAATACAAGACTCATTTGCTCATGCAGTGAACTTCCCAATTACAGATTCTTGGACCAAATCCTGAATTCCTTAATCAGGGAAAAACAGTCCAGCTGATGTCACGTGAGGCATGATCCTCTCCCAAACACCAAGTGGCTGAACAACAGACGAACATTTTAATTAAAGAGATAGCCCCAAACCAATGCCAATTACTATGCGAGCAGGCTTAAATAAGATCATAAATTACCATTAATAATCTCCAGCCTTTGATTAACTGAGGGTTACTGAAATGAGAAGCTATTCAGAGATTGATATAGATACTACCGCCTGGTCAAGGACTCAAACATGCAACAACAGTATAACATGACTAAGAATGTTGTTGGGAATTTACCTTGTGCCTACTTAGGTTGCTGCTTCTACAGTGGGTTTGTGTGTGTGTGTGTGTGTGTGTGTGTGTGTGTGTTTTCCATCTAGATTGCCTAGATCCATTTAGCTCTTGGAAAAAAAAGAAAACAAGTGCACAATGGTAAGGGCAAATCTGATTTGATAGGAAGCCAAATGAAGGAAGAGGGCACTCCTGTGAAATACCTATATCAAGACCATGCAGAAATATTAGCATGCTACAAAGAAGTTAAACTTTATCTGCAGTAAGATTTGAAGATGCACAGCATTAGGGATCAGATACAGCTATATCACAAAAGCACTGTGTGTTAGAACCTGCAGTGTGTTCTCACTTCCAGTTTTTTTCCCGGGAAAACTGGAACTCTGATGCAACTTGGGAAAGGTCACTGATGTGAATATTTGCCTGATGGAGGACTTTTCTATTTTTTTTTCTACTTTTCTACCCATAGCTACTTTAGAAAGTTCATAGAGAACAACGGACTACTCATGACTGGACAAAGAGTTGGACTTTGCACCCATTCTTATTTTCCTTGCTAAAAGGAAATTTGCTTGGAAATTCCTTCCAAAGAATCATAGAATCATAGGACGGGAAGGGAACCTTAGAGGTCCTCTAGTCCAACCCTTTTGTCCAATCATGAGTAGCCAGTTGTTTTCTATGAACCCTCTAAAGTGAACCTTCTAAACTTTCATGTTCCACCTGTCCGTGGAGCTCCTGGAAGCTCTAGGTGAAATCTCAGTTATTAGAGTTAACAAGGGTTCTCACATTTAATTATATTTGTTTTAGTTTTGCAGAAGAGAGTGTTACAGAACTGTTTCTAGGTGCACTGGGGAGTCAAAAACGACCAGAACCTCTACTTCTGGCAGAATAGGTCAAATAACACACCTTTTTTAAAACTTCTGATCTGGATTGTTGGTTGGAGAAGGATTCTTTGTGGATAAAGATTAAGCTGCCAACAATTAGTCCTATGTGTTTTCTTTGGAATTTTCAGACTGGATCATACTCTTTCTCTCAAACTACAAGATCAAACTGGGAACTAAATAGGCAAGACAAGAAGCAATGGAGAGAAACTAATCAAGGAGAGAAGCAATCCAGAACTAAGAAGAAACTCCTAATAGTGAGGACAATTAACCAGTCGAGTGGCTTGCCTTCAGAAGTTGGGGATGCTCCATCACTGGACCCTTTTAAGAAGAAACTGGACAGCGACTTGTCTGAAACAGTATAGGGTCTCCTGCTTGAGCAGAGAGTTGGATTAGAAGACCTGCAAGGCCCCTTCCACCTCTGTTATTCTGCTGTAGTCTCCAAACTCATGGTCTTCACATCTTTGGGATCTCCCGCTTTATGTGTGAATGTCCATGATCTTGCAACCTCCCAGTGCTTAGAAGGAACACTTTCTAGGGTAGTATGGAGAAATTATTAAGGCTGTGCAACATCTGAGAAATGATTCCGATAAAGTTCTTCATGCAGCTCATGAACATAAATGTAGCATCCCACTTGCAACTTTTTAAAGCAGCTACATCTTCCTCTCTAGCTGCCATCAGAGTCTGGGGAAAGAGACATCCATTTCAAAAGGGTTTCAGGTACAGATGTTATAAGCTAATACTTCTTTAGAATTGTCTTTAAAGAGCTGCACTATGTAGAAAGACATGTGGATCCCCAGTGGGAGTCCTCCAACTTTCTCCCTTGGAGAATAAAATTAGACTAAGAGAGAAGGCCTTTGATGGGAGGCACTAAAGTAAAACTCCCACTGTAGCAAGCATTAGCATATCAAGGGATACCTAAGGGTCACTGGCTTGCTGTATGATTAGGTATGATATAATAGCATACAGAGAACTCGAGAGCCATGGAAAATGTAGTTGTTTGATCAAGAGCAGACTTATTATCTGAGGCAAAGAAGAGGACCCACCACAGTCTGTCTGTCCTCCTTCTCAGAGTGCTCAAAAGTACCCCCTACCAACTAGCTGGACACAGATGCATTTCCTACTGGCAGTGCTTTCAAAGCTGGTTGTTGGGTTTGCTTGCTCAAGCAGATACTACAGTCACCTCAAAAGATGTCCTTCAGAACCTGCTCAGAATGATGGACCTATAGCCATCATTGGAAAAGCAATTCCTCTGGAGAGCTGCCTGCCCTAGGCACTATAAAGCAGACATCCCAGGTGACAAGGGTATTTATTTATTTATTTATTTATTTATTTATTTATTTATTTATTTATTTATTTTATTTGTTTCGATTTCTATGCCGCCCTATTCTGAAAACTCAGGGCGGCTTACAACATAATCAGTAGCATATAGAAACCAAATACATTATAAAACCCCTAGATTAAAACCAATCATCTGAAACAAACTTACAACAAACATACCCTGGCTGGGGCAAGGTGTCAACTGCCCCAGGCCTGCCGGCAAAGATGTGTCTTTAACAGTTTGCGAAAGGCGGAGAGGATGGGGGCAATACGGACCTCTGGGGGGAGTTGATCCCAGAGGGCCGGGGCCGCAACAGAGAAGGCTCTTCCCCTAGGCCCCGCCAGGCGACACTGTCTGGCTGACGGTGGGCCCTAACCGGTCGCTGGGTTTCATCCTGACTTGATCTTGCCTTCCAAGCTTTTGGACTCATTCTGGAGGCCATCCTTAGGACCTTTGGTACAATGAAGGAGAATATTTGTTGTTGAGGGTTGAAATGAAGGGTCCTTGGTGCTCCCTGATGATGATGTCACCTAGTTTGGGTAATGAATCGTCTGCAAGAAAACAAGCAAGCTCTGAGAGCACAAAGGACCCCTCACTTTAGGGACAACCATGATCTGGATGACTGAGAATCTCTGCAGACATTTCCTTTTAAAATTTGCCACTGCTGAATTTGGTCTCGATCATGCTTAGAGAGATCCAGTGCAAGAAGGAATCTATCTTTCAGACATTACTTTTCATTGCTGTGAACACTTAGAATGCTCAGAAGTGGATTAGACCGATTTTCACTTTCTACTGTTTCCACATAAAAAGGGGGAACGTATCAAAGTGTCTTAATATTTTTCTACTTTTATTCCTCTGGATGTATGGGCTACATTTTATTTCTACCAATGGATAATGTCCTTAATATATCTGACAAAAGAGCTTTATTCCATGGATGTGGAGAGAGAGGAACTGGGGGGGAGGTGTGAAGGCATGTGTGATCCCCAGCCCTCCTTCAGTTCATGTTTAACTCCTGATTTATGAACTTAATAATTAATAATAATAATTAATAATAATAATAATAATGTTGGAAGGGACCTTGGAGGTCATCTAGCCCAACCCCCTGCTCAGGCAGGTAACCCTATACCATTTCAGACAAATGGCTCTCCAGTCTCTTCTTAAAAACTTCCAGTGTTGGAGCATTCTCCGCTTCTGGAGGCAGGTTGTTCCACTGGTTAATTGTTCTAACTGTCGGGAAGTTTCTCCTTAGTTCTAGGTTGCTTCTCTCCTTGATTAGTTTCCATCTGTTGCTTCTTGTCCTGCCTTCAGTTGCCTTGGAAAGTAGCTTGACTCCCTCTTCTTTGGGGCAGCCCCTGAGAGATTGGAAGACTGCTATCCTGTCCCCCCTCGTCCTTCTCTTCATTAAACTAGACATACCCAATTCCAGCAGCCTTTCCTTATATATTTTAGCCTCCAGTCCCCTAATCATCTTTGTTGCTCTTCTCTGCACTCTTTCTAGAATCTCAACATCTTTTTTACATCGTGGTGACCAAAATTGGATGCAGGATTCCAAGTGTGGCCTTACCAAGGCATTGTTAACAAGGTTGAAAGTGTCTTGCCTTCACTTTCTTCTTTGGTTTTGCTCCCTAGTCAGAACTATGAATTCCTGGTGGTGTTTTGTCCAAGTATTAATGAAATCCAGTTCTGTTTAGCTTTTTTTGGGGGGGGGGAGGCAGGAATGCTGGCACCTCAGTGGGATTCCTTCACAGAAACATATCCACCTTAAATTGGACTCTGAAGTTTCTCATAAAAAGTTTACAATTCTCAACATGGGAAAGAGAAGTACCCACTCTTGGAGAGATTCTGCGTTAACCCCCTCCCTCTGCAAAAAAAGGGAAAGCTCTCGATGGATATGTAAAATGACCCTTTAATAGCTCAATTTGGATGGTCAATACTGGATGAATATTCATTTTGGACCAAATCAAATGAATGTCTGCCTTTGGCACAGTGCAGACCTTGTTGGTCGGTGGGTTTTATAATCCCAGGGACTGAGAAGATGTGCTAGATCAGAGGTAGGCAACCTTGACTCTTTTATGACTCGTGGACTTCAACTCCCAGAATTCCTGAGCCAGCATAGCATAGCTGACTCAGGAATTCTGGGAGCTGAAGTCCATGGGTCATAAAAGAGCCGAGGTTGCCTACCCCTGTGCTAGATGGAAATATTTATTCTCCTACATAGGAAATTGCATCTGAGTGGAAACAGGGTTGAACCTCTCTGCCTACTAATGTACAGACTTCAGCAAAAATCAAGCTAAGAAGGGAAACTGAGTTTTTATTTTTCTTCTGCCATCAAAACCTGTCCAACATGGACGCCTCTCTTACCTGGAGGTGAAACCAGCATCGAAAGCTTATCTCCTATCAAGAAAAAGACCAGGGAGACAATTTCGACCTTACAAAAGGGATTCTTCTCACCCAAATCTCATTTACATTTAAAACAATTAATGGGGGTGGGAGGGAAGGCTTAATTGGCCAGTCTCTTTCCATTTCATTACCCTGCTTGGAAGAAACCGACGGACAGACAATGGGTTTGTCTTTTTTGTTTTCATTTTATTTTTAAAGTTCAAGGACCTGGTCTGGAATACAACAGGAATATTTTCTCTCTCTCAGTCTCACCCCACAACGCCTTCATTAGTCAAAGTTCTTTTGGGGGCTGATCTGATCTGAAGCAGTCAACCCCTCTCTCTCTCTCTCTCTCTCTCTCTCTCTCTCTCTCTCTCTCTCTCTCTCTCTCTCTCTCTCTCTCTCTCTCTCTCTCTCTCTCTCTCTCTCTTTTTTCAGTACAAAGATGCCCGGTTGTCAAAGTCCACACTCCTATGCCAAAAGGGAGCCCATTCCTTATGCGATTGTTGGTGTGGATGTTAAAGAGAGAACCCTCAGCCTTGCAGACAAGAAAGAAAGACTCTCCATATGAAAGGAAGGAGATCAATATAAGGGGAGGGGAAACGAAGGGAAGGTTCCAGATGTAACTGAATTCATCCTTTCTTTTGACTCGTGGAAGGCACCCAATTACTGGTATTTATCAAAGCAGAAGCCACTCTGATCGGGCAACATAAAACAGGCATGCAGAAACACACAGAGACATTTTATTACGGTGGGGAAGTAAGGGGAGAACTCATCAGAAAGCTAAGGGTGGGGGGGGGGGGAAAGATACAAATAATAAATAATTCACTATTCCTCAGGAAAGCTCCAGTAGGAAAGAGCTGCCTGATTTCAAACATCAGACAGCCGACAAGAGAGATATTGATTTAGGCAATTGTATCATTACTATTCCATACCAAACCTAGAAGGAAAAAAAAAAACTATTCTTTTTTTTGGGGGGGGCCAGTATTGATCACTGTAACTACTGATCAGCTTACTCATTATGGCTTAAATCTTGAGTCTGATGTTTTAAACGAATACGCAAGACCAATGCCACAACGTTTTAAACTTTGCTTTAGAATGTCACCAAATTCTTGCCAGTTGTCTCTAGTAAATTCCTAGACCTGTGTTACGAAAGCCATTCAGTGTTTAGGAATTAGTCGTTGGTTACCAAATAGTTTGCTATTATTCTTTTTTTTCCGTACTGCAGAGGGTTTGGTATTTTGTATCATTGTAAATTAAAAGACTGCTCAATTATCATCGAAATATTGTTCCAAATATAGGTTCCTCTTTTAGTGCGTGATCCCAGAAACGGTGAGAGCTGCCAAGGAAATCTTAAGCATGGGACTTCAAGCATAATTCTCTGCAAACTGTAAGTGAAACCCCCCCCCCAAAACACACGTTTGGAAATACTTCCTTAAAGCAAAAAGTCTGACAAAAATCCCAAGGAACATAAACAGTTCAATAAATCTGTCAAAATGTCTCAGAATTGTCTGCACTGCAAACATGTGACAATTTATCATATCTAAAATGACATTCCAAACTCATTCAGATGTTCTTCAAGGAAAGTCTGTGCTACTTTTTCAGCAAAGATATATCAGAAATGCAGTATAGTTACCATTTTGGGTTGGGGAGGGGTCATGCATTACTAGAAAAGTAAAATTTCTAAATAAAATATGGCAGATTGATTGATTGATTCTGGCACGTTAAAATGGATAGTGTGCCCCCAAAAATGTTACTGCCCTTGTTGGGACCTGGCTTACAAGATCAGAAAGCAAATTGTTCTTTCCTAGGAATTATGTTTATTCCATCCCTTCTTCTATATTCAGAGAAGAGATTGCCAAATTCAATCACCATCTTTTGACAATGATCAGAACTAGATTTTTAATTTTGGAAACCCTAGTTTCTCACTGATACAAAGCCTCTTTGAAGGGAGGCTAAAGAGATCATTACATTGAATAATTTTGGAAGCTGATATTCAGATGTTTTGTTGCTACCCATTTAATTCCTGATGGCAATAGAACAGGATGTCCCTCTTTTCCCAAATGTTAATAAGAGCCTCTTTGCCACAAAATAATAAATACATTTTACATTTTACACCTCGAGGATCGACTACTGCAACGCTCTCTACATGGGGCTACCCTTGAAGAGTGTTCGGAGACTACAATTAGTGCAAAATGCAGCTGCGCGAGCAGTTGTGGGTCTTCCTCGTTGTGCCCACATTTCATCAACTCTCCGCACGCTGCATTGGTTGCCTATTGGTCTCCGAGCACAATTCAAAGTGTTGGTTATTACCTATAAAGCCCTTCATGGCTTGGGACCAGGATACTTACGGGACCGTCTTCTGCCACATACTTCTCTACGACCGGTGAGAGCGCACAGGGTCGGCCTCCTCCAGGTCCCGTCAACGAAACAATGTCGTCTGGCGGGCCCTAGGGGGAGGATTCTTCTCTGTTGCGGCGCCCACCCTCTGGAACCAACTACCTCCTGAAGTCCGCGTTTCTCCGACCCTCCCGGCCTTCCGAAAGAATTTAAAAACCTACCTCTGCCGGCAGGCCTGGGGATGATTGTTGATTGTGGTGTGACTGATGAGTATGTATGGGGTTTGTATTTTTAATGTTGTTCGGATTTGTTGCAATTGTTTGTGAGCCGCTCCGAGTCTTCGGAGAGGAGCGGCATACAAATCCGAATAAATAAATAAATAAATTATGTCAGGATTACACATCCCACTCCAATTCAGCACTGCACTGTCTTATTTCTATAGGCTTAACAGCATGCTGTTACTGTACAATAAGAAAAAAAAAGCCAACACAAACTTGGAATCCTTGCAGGTCAATGCAAA
This sequence comes from Bothrops alternatus, assembly GCA_034064705.1. Taxonomy (NCBI): domain Eukaryota; kingdom Metazoa; phylum Chordata; class Lepidosauria; order Squamata; family Viperidae; genus Bothrops; species Bothrops alternatus. Next base: position 1,315,334 of record JARGCV010000120.1, on the reverse strand, counting down.
TATCCAAAAAGGGAAGCCAAGCCAGATAATTACTGGGAGGAAAAAAAATCCTCCATTCAACATCTGAGAACTAAAGAATTGGTTCAGGGCTGGATGCATTAATTACAAGCAGAAAGGAAGTGCTACAGAAAATTAGCAGCTTTGCTAAGCCATCACATGGGTAAACATATAACACAAGAGCAGCAAGAGGGTCAGGGGAACAAACCAATGTTTTTTTTTGGGGGGGGGAAGGATAAAAGAAACTGCCATGTATAGGATTGTTTAAGAAGAGAGAAAGGGCCTCGTTATCCTCCCTGTTAATTAGGCACTTCTCTGAGGTGGGTGCAAACACACAACATTCATGGAAGCAATCAAATGTATTATTCAAAGAGGAGATTAAACAAAAGGCACATCAGCCCGCAAGGAAGAATCTATGATCTGCCTACATAAAGGATGCCAAATTCACTGAGGGCAGAGAAATAAGTTGGAGGACCTTACAGATTAACATTTACATAAACAGAACTGGCTGCTTAATTTAGCTGCCTTGATCTGGAAAAGCAAAGCAAGATGCTATGTGAAGTGAGCAATTCCATGCCCCAAATATACGAGCGTTTATATACAATACATGCATCTGCAGCAGAGCAATTTGTGATAAAAAGGTCCATTCCTCAGTGAACATAAGGCAGAGAAATGGAGCAAAATTGTTTCATTAAAAAACGCGCCACCATAGAAAAGAGGGGAAAAAATAATAATCTCCCAGCTAATAACTGCTAGTCAAAGGGATACTAATAACTGGGAACAGCCTATTAATTTTTTTTGATTGATTGCTCATTCACCTTTAATTGATTGATCAATTTCATTTAAATGTTGATGTTGCTAAAACCACAGGATACTAACTGTCTAGCTGAGATGCCAATGGGACTCGGCAAAAGAGAGAAAGATGATGCACACTGATTGAAACAAAGACGAGTGTTCGCATTTCCCTTTTATTGTCAAAGACAGGAGAGCCAGAATAAGCTAAAACAATAATCAGATATGCCTTCTTGTTTTAACTTTCTTAATCAATCAACTAAACAAAATTGATTAGCTTTATTCAATTATCAACTAAAGCTTGATTGGCTAATCCGATTAATGCTCACACCTTTACTAATAAGATTCTGCAATCCTGTTCAAACTATTAACAGACTTCTATGCTAATTATTAGTGCAATTTTGGTCTTTTTATTGTAATTTGCATTTAACAAGTACACCTGCTATAAAACAGTGTTCCCTGGAAGGCCACATAATGTTAGATTTGAGGTGAATGTTCATTCCTGGGACTGCACAACTAATTCCCCAGTCTGAAACTGAATCCTCAGTGGGAAATACGCTGACATTTAGCATTGGAAACACTAAAGCAGAAGTAGGTATGGATATCACTAATAAGATGCATCATTTAGAACAGTGGTTCTCAACCTTTCTCAGGTTGAGACCCCACTTGCCCCGCCCATGCGCGCCGCGACCCCGACCCGCGCGCGCCAAAAAAAATAAATTTTTTTTTAAAAAAAACTAAAACAAAATGGTGGCCGCGACGGGCGGATCTGCGCATGCACGGATCCGCCCATCGCGTGTGCCGCGCATGCATGGATCCGCCCGTCGCGGCCGCCATTTTGTTTTTTTTAATTTTTTTTAAATTTTTTAAAATTTTTTTTAATTTTTAATTTTTTTTGGCGTGACGGGCGGATCTGCACATGCGCGGATCGGCCCGTCGCACACGTCGTGCATGCGCGGATCCGCCCGTCGCGGCCGCCATTTTGTTTTGTTTTTTTAAATTTTTTTATTTTTTTTATTTTTTTTTCGGCGGAACAGGCGGGTCTGTGCATGCGCGGCGCGGACGCCAAAAAAATAAAAAAAAAAATAAAATCTTTTTAAAAAAAATAAAAAAAAATTAAAAAAAACAAAATGGCGGCCCGCAGTGTCCGGCGACCCCCGCAAAATCGTCATGCGACCCCAAATGGGGTCGCGACCCCAAGGTTGAGAACCACTGATTTAGAAGCAGTCAGACTGAAAATGTATAAACATTTTGCAAAACAAATACAACAAGAGTTTTGAGTTTGGTCTTCTTCCAACGAAAGAAAACGGTTCCCAAGCTTGACCAACTTTATTGAGTTCTCAAGTAACCCAGTAGAGTAAACATCTCCTTTCTAGTCAAATTAGCTTGACAAGGCTCAACACCAACGACAAAAAATAAAAATAAAAAAAAAATAGGAGTGTTTCTGAGCAGACAGCCATACTTCTGTGTCACATGACATCAGTGGATTGATTTCTTTATTTAGTCATTGTAAGTTATATAGCTGCCCATCCCACAATCATGTGACTCTGGGTGGCATACAGGAAAGTTAAAACAATATATACAAATTAATATTAATATGCAAATTAATATTATTAATATTAAAAACCTCTTAAAACTATAAAAGAGATAAAAAGGCATAAAAGCTATGTATAGGAATAGAGAGTTTTCCTTTAATAATGACATCATGTCTTAGAACATAGAAGAATGGAACGGAACGGAACAGAACGGAACAGAACAGAACAGAACAGAACAGAATAGAATCTCTATTGGCCAAGTGTGAATTTGTGTCCAGTGTACATTCAGACATAAGCTCTCAGTGTACATACAAACAACAAAGTGATAAGTCATAGATCATAAATCATAAGATACGAATAGGAGAAGGTAGTAGGAAAGATGAAAAGATGAGAGGGTTGAAAGGGACCTTGGAGGTCTACTACCATGGTTTAGGGTCTTCTACTATGGGTAAGGATAACTCCCTGTCCATGGTAGAAGACCCTAAACCATTTTGGACAAATGGTTGCCCAATCTTTTCTTAAAAACTTCCATTGTTGGAACATCCACAGCTTCTGGAGATAAGCCGTTCCATTGATTGCTTGTTTTCACTGTCAAAATATTTCTCCTTCATTCTAGGTGACTATTCCAGACTGTAGAATACAATTCTTATTGTCAAGCAAATAGGGATTTGGAACCCGGAAAGAAAATATTTTAATGATATGGGAGCAATTCTCTTCTATTTCTTTTGAACAACTCCTTGGGAAGAGATAAAGAGAAATTGAATGGCAACATTCATGGGTAGAATTGAGAACTTTCTTTCAAATGTCTTGGATCACAAAATTGCCCAGCTCAAGACAGATATCAGGGTTTAAATAATCTCCATGGCACCTATATGGTATATCTCTTTGATACCTGCTGTCGTAGATGATTATGGTTTCATGTTTGAGGGTTTTTTTTAATTACATTCACACACACACAAACTTACCCAGAAAAAGTTAGACTGAAGGACACCAACATGCCAGCCCTAGGCATCACATTTATTTCTAAGAGTGTTTGTGGACCAAGTAACAACAGGAATATGGTAAAGAAGTGAAAACAGAAATACTGTTACTTCTGGTAGAGAAGACAGAAGTATGCTGAAATTAGAAGAAAATAATGGAAAGATTTTTCCTTCTACTAAATGTGCCTCTTGGCCTTGATTATTATTTTTTTTTACAAAAAACAAACAAACAAACAAACCCTCCTCAGATACTCAGTAGTATAACAGGTCATGGTTATGCAAAAGTACATGTTTTATTTTACCCATATCTAGCAAGATCTTGCATATTTTGGAGCCTCCGCAAATACTTGACCAACTGTATTAAACCTATCCCTCGGTGCCAAAAAACTGAGAGAACAAGTTGTGATTATTTGTTTACAACTGAAGAAGAGGAGAAGTCCTTAAATCACCCATCTCCAGCTTTCTCTGCTGATGTCTCTGATTTAAATAGGGGACTAATTGGGCGTTAAAGCTTTGAAGGAAAGGAGAGACTGAAATGGTTTGGACTAATGACAAACTACACCCTCAATCAAGCAAAATCATCAAGAAAAATGCCATCAAAAACTATCACTAAGTTCCTTAAGTATATTCACTAGAGACTGCTATATCTAGGCCTCATGCCAGATTATCATGTATTAACATTTTGTATTGGCTTAAGACAACCATATTAAAAAAACATCCCTCCTTTTACATCATGTAAAAGGTACCACTTTATAAAGCCTTAGCAAGACCACACTTGGAACACTGCAGCCAGTTTTGATCATCACAATATAAAAAAGATGTTGAGATTCTGGAACGAATGCAGAGAAGAGCAGCAAAGATGATTAGGGGCCTGGGGGCTAAAACGTATGAAGAACAATTGCAGGAATTGGGTACATCTAGTCTAATGAAAAGAAGATTCAGGAGTGACATGATAGCAGTGTTCACATATTTGAGGGGCTGCCCAAAGAAGAGAGGGCCAATCAATTCTCCAAAGCACCTGAAGGCAGGACTGGAGAGCCATTTGTTTGGAATAGAGTAGAGTAGAGTAGAGTAGAGTAGAGTAGAGTAGAGTAGAGTAGAGTAGAGTAGAGTAGAGGAAGAGAAGAGAAGAGAAGAGAAGAGAAGAGAAGAGAAGAGAAGAGAAGAGAAGAGAAGAGAAGAGAAGAGAAGAGAAGAGAAGAGAAGAGAAGAGAAGAGAAAAGAGTAGAGTAGAGTAGAGTAGAGTAGAGTAGAAGAGTAGAGTAGAGTAGAGTAGAGGAGAGGAGAAGAGAAGAGAAGAGAAGAGAAGAGAAGAGAAGAGAAGAGAAGAGAAGAGAAGAGAAGAGAAGAGAAGAGAAGAGAAGAGAAGAGAAGAGAAGAGAAGAGAAGAGAAGAGAAGAGAAAAGAGTAAAGTAGAGTAGAGTAGAGTAGAGTAGAGTAGAGTAGAGTAGAGTAGAGTAGAGTAGAGTAGAGTAGAGTAGAGTAGAGTAGAGTAGAAGAGAAGAGAAGAGAAGAGTAGAGTATAGAGTAGAGTAGAATTCTTTATTGGCCAAGTGTGATTGGACAAACAAGGAATTTGTCTTCGGTGCACAAGCTCTCAGTGTACATAGAGCTATAAGTGGTAAATCAAGATCATAGTCATCAACTTGCCTTGGGACAATTTAACATTTCAACTTAATGATTTAAAATAATTTTTTTCCATTCACATTTCATTTTGCCCCTCCTTTTGCATCCCTTCTTTAATTATTCTACTTCACCATTTCTTTGACATTAGTGTAACTCTTGTCCCATGGAGAGATGTCTGTGGCAATTTCTCATAGACCCATTCTTCGTATGTTTTAGCCTCTGGTGCCCTTGGACCTTTTTAAAGAAAATAAAACAAGCTCACGAAAGGGGAGGATTATCAAAGGAGGAGAAGAAGAAGGTGGGAGGCGGAAAAGGAAAAGAGCTGATAGGATGGAGGAGCTTCTTCCTTTTGTGCCCTGGGGTCAGGATACAGGACCACGGTTTGCATATCTTGGAGTTAAGCCTCAGATAGTTGGCTGAGAAAGCAGCTGAGAGAAGCCGAAATGATTAACCGAGGGGAATAAATGTCTTAAATATAATCTGTGTGAACATGCCTGCAAGTAGGCTAAGAATTATTAATGTAAGTATTTTTGATTCAGTAGGAAACAGGCACTTTAGGAAATAAGTTTCCCAACTCTTGCATAAATAATTTGTAAAGAACGATAATGTCTGTTTTCATGGTAAAAGGACCAAAGAATAATGCAGAGGTGATCTTTTGGGGTTTTCTTTTTATCCTTCCTTCCTTCCTTCCTTCCTTCTTTCCTTCCTTCCTTCCTTCCTTCCTTCCTTCCTTCCTTCCTTCCTTCCTTCCTTCCTTCCTTCCTTCCTTCCTCCCTCCCTCCCTCTTTCTTTCTTTCTTTCTTTTCTGTTCTTTTCTGTTCTGTTCTTTCCTTCTTTCTTGCACAGATTTATTTATTTATTTATTTTTATTTTGTAGACTTTTATACCACCCCTCTCCCATAGGACTCGGGGCGGTTTACAGCCAAATTTAAAACATAACAATAATAAATATTTAAAACAGAATTAAATAACCTAGGCTGTACTAAAAACCAAATCAAAATCCCATACTAAAACCCTAACTACTTAATTTAAATTATATAAAAACCCGAGGAGCTCTAGGCCAGGCCGGCTTGATTGAAGAGATAAGTCTTCAATTCTCTTCTGAAGAGATTGGGTGAGACCTGGCTCAAAAACAGTAACTGTGAGAGCGACCTTGTACGATCACTTGACTATGAGCCAGCAGTGTATAGCAGCAACCAAAAAAGCTAATACAATCCTGAGTTGTATAAATAGAGGCACGCCGCTTTATAAAACCCTAGTAAGACCATACCTGGAATACTGCAGCCAATTTTGGTCACCCTATCACAAAAAAAGATGTTGAGAGTTTGGAAAAAATCCAGAGAAGAGCAACTAAGATGATCAAAGGCCTCGAGACTAAAACATATAAAGAACAACTGTGGCACTTGGGTTTGGCTAGTCTAAAGAAAAGAAGAAATAGGGGAGACATGATAGCAGTGTTCCAGTATCTGAGGGGGCAGAGGGGGCCAGGTTGTTCACCAGAGCACCATAGGGAAGGACAAGAAACAATGGCTGGAAATTGGTCAAGGAGAGAAGCAACCTGGAATTAAAGAGAAACTTCCTGACAGTGAGGACAATTAACCAGTGGAACAGCTTGCCTCCAGAAATCATGGGCACTCCATCATTGGAGATTTTAAAGAAGAGGATAGACACTCACTTGTCTGAAATGGTATAGGTTCTCCTGCTTGAGTGGGGGCTGGACTAGAAGACCTCCAAGGTCCCTTCTAACTCTATTCTATTCCATTCCATTCCATTCCATTCCATTCCATTCCATTCCGTTCCGTTCCGTTCCGTTCCGTTCCGTTCCGTTCCGTTCCGTTCCGTTCTATTCTATTCTATTCTATTCTATTCTATTCTATTCTATTCTATTCTATTCTATTCTATTCTATTCTATTCTGCATTCCATTCTATTCTATTCCATTCTATTCCATTCTATTCTATTCTGTTCTGTTCTGTTCTGTTCTGTTCCGTTCCGTTCCGTTCCGTTCCGTTCCGTTCCATTCCATTCCCTCTTTCTCTTTCTCTTTGAAGAAATGAGTCAGATTCCAACAGTCACGGGAATCTTAAGGAAGAGGTGTAGAGTGGGAGAGAATAGCTTTCCTGCAATTTCCTAAATATGTGAATGAATAAATAATTCCTGTTGCGTTCCATCTCTTCAACAACCAATAGCAAAAGAAGCAGCAGCATGGGCAGGTTTATGAAAGCCAGAACTGTTTCTCTTTCAAGGAACATTTCGAGCAACGCTTACCGGCAGATTGGACAAAGCGGAGGGAGGGAGATTTACATGGAACTCGACTGATCAACTACATCAAGGAAAACCACTCTAATCTATGATTAGCGCAGCGCTGTGACTGCAAGGGACCTGATCACACCATCCCCATTACCCTTATCAAGCTTTTTTAAACCACGCCGCTATATTCTCCAAGAATGGAATTGTTTAGAGGCCGCACTTCAGACACTGCCGTCTTTTCCGTTCGGCTTCCTCTAGTGTATTCTGACAACTGTGCCCGGCAGCGATAGATAATTAAACTTGCATTATACCCTTAGAGGAATTTTCGCTGGCAAGCCTGGAAATTGAAAAACGGATCCTCTGCTCATATTATGCTAGACTTCACTTCCTAATATCGCCAAATGCTCCAATCTGAAGGATTTTGCTCCTTGTCTGGACCAGGCAGCGCTCTTTCGAAAACAGAAAGTGGATTTTAGTTCTGGTGAGAATAGAACGGGGTGAGCCAGAAGCCCCACAGACAAAATGACATTAAATGTTCACATGGTTGGTCTTTTTCTCCTTAAATCAGGAGTTTCTTAAACTTTTTTTTTTCTCTCTCTCTCTCACGAACTCTTCCCACTTTTAAAAACGATGGAGGACCCCAAAAGGGCCTTGATAGGAATGGGTTATGTTCATCGGTATTTACCCTGTTAAAAATTAAAACAGGGGCATTTGCTGCTGTTCCCACTTGTCAGAATTATTTGATGGGGTTTTAATGTTGGATTATTTTTCAACAGAGGCTGGAAAATAATTTTAATTTTATGTTCCCTTAAGAAGACTCTTAAGGGCTCCTAAAGGTCCTAGAACCACACTATTCTTCTTCTTCTTGTGCCATATCTGTTATCGGACGTTGGCAACCATGTTGGCGATCCTGTTTTTATCGGCAGCTGCACAAAAAAGTGCTGCTGAGTTTTGTCCAAACCAGTCCCTTAGATTTCGAAGCCACGATGTTCTTCTTCTGCCTGGACCTCGCTTGCCTTCCATCTTTCCCTGGAGGATTAAATGGAGTGTGCCGTATTTTTCTCGGTGTCGCATCACATGTCCAAAATATTCTAATTTTCATTTTTTAATTGTTTTGATGATTTCCCTTGGCTTTCCCAGGCGGTTTATCCCCTCCTCATTTCTGATCTGGTCAACCCAGCTTATACATAACAGCTGCCTGTCAATCCACATTTCAAATGCTTGTGGTCTCTTCCGGTGGCCTTCTGTCAGAGACCAGCTCTCTACTCCACAGAGCAGAGAGACAGAAAAAATAAAACATCTGACAAGCCTGATTTTCAGTCTTAGGTTTATGTCAGGACTGCAGAAGAAACTATAAGAAACAAGTTTCTAAAAACTTACTTGTTCGACATGTGAGTTTTGAATACTCCTAAATACAGTATTATTTTCTTTGAAAAAGGTAGTATCCTGATTGGCCAATGAAGCCTGGTATGTACCTCTATATCTCCCATCCTTTTTTTTTCCCCTACCCTTTTAAATTCCTCTTGAAATCTATCAGGATTTCATTCAGACAGGAATATGGACTCAGGAAAAATCATCTAGCTCAGTGTTTCTCAACCTTGACAATTTTAAGGCATGTGGACTTCAACTCCCAGAATTCCACAGCCAGCGTTGCTGGCTGTGGAATTCTGGGAGTTGAAGTCCACATGCCTTAAAATTGTCAAGGTTGAGAAACACTGATCTAGCTCAAATGTAATGTGTTCACACTTATTTAAGACAGAGTGGCCGAACGCAACATAACACAAGTTAATCTCATCTTATGACAACAATTGAGCCCAAAATTTAGCTTGTTAAGTGAGACATTTGTTAAGTGAGTTTTCCCCCATGGTTACAACCTTGCTTGCCACAGTTGTGACGCACATCGCAGCAGTTGTTAAGTGAATCATATGGTCATTCAGCAAATCTGGCTTTCCCCTTTGACTTTGTGTGTCGGAAGGCAGCGGGGAAGGGTTGCCAAAGGTGATCACATGACCCTAAGACAGTGCAACAGTCATAAGTACATGCCAGTTGCCAAGCATCCAAATTTTGATCCCATAAACATGGGAATGCTGCAACGATGGTGTGAAAAAGTGTCACACATCGCTTTTCCCAGGGCCATGGTGACTTCGAACCATCACTAAGAACATAGAACATAAGAACATAAGAAGAGCCATGCTGAATCAGACCAAAGCCCATCGAGTCCAGCATTCTGTGTCACACAGTGGCCCACCAATTGTACATGGGGATCTTGAGCAGAAAGAAAAGGCAAAACCCTCCCTTTCCCTTGACCCCCAACAAATGGTACTCAAGGGAATCCTGCCTGCCTCAACCAACATAGAGGCGGCACACGGACATCCGTTTTAATAACCACCGATACACTTGGCATCCATGAATCTGTCTGACCCTGCCTTGAAGCTATCAAGGCTGACAGTTGTCCAGACCCCTTCTGGAAGTGAATTCCATAAACCAACGACCCTCTGGGTGAAGAAATATTTCCCTTTATTTGTCCTCACTTTCTTAGCTATGAGCTTTAGGGAGTGCCCCCTTGTCCTGGTATTGTGTGATAGAGAAAAGAATTTTTCTCTATCCACCTTTTCTATCCCATGCATGATTTTATACACTTCGATCAAGTCACCCCTTAAATGCCGTCTTTCAAGGCTGAAGAGACCAAGGCGTTGCAATCTGGTTTCATAAGGGAGGTGCTCCATTTCCTTGATCATTCGTGTTGCCCTTTTTTGCACCTTTTCCAGTTCCATTATATCCTTCTTGAGGTGCGGTGACCAGAACTGTACACAGTACTCCAAGTGTACCTACGTGGCTATATTCTAAAATTAGAGACTCTAGGAACAAGGTACATCTGGAGAAATGATTATTCATTATATTCTTAATATTGATCATTTCAGTTTTGCTACAGCTATGATAAATAATTGTTGTTGAGACTGGACAAGCTACCCCCTGAAGGCATATGAGAGGTGGCTGCTTCTATCCCCCCCCCATTATCTTAGAAATGACAATCAGCAGAACCAATGTGCCAAAGAATATTTTTCAAATTAGGGTCTATGCACATCCCTTCCAATTTGTCACTGCTGTACTTTTCTAATCTAATGGCTGCATGTGACAATCTTTCTTGGCTAAATGTCTATGGAGATTATGTCATCCGACAGGTCATAGTTATCCCAAAGGTGTTTTTTCAGGATACAACTGGACTTTCTTGTTTTTCTTTGAAGTCATTTCGCTTCTCATCCAAGAAGCTTCTTCAGCTCTGTCTTGGCTACAATCTCCTAGGATCTCCCTTATACAACTGGCATGAATTTTCTTGCACATCTAACAACTCCTGATGACTTAATGGGACAAAACTGCGGGCAGATCTCAACTTTCCAACCGTTGGTTTAGGGCAGGGGTAGGCAACCTTGGCTCTTTTATGACTCGTGGACTTCAATTCCCAGAATTCCTGAGCCAGCCATGCTGAGGAGAAAGGGAGAGGTTTCTAAGCTGAGCCATGCTGGCTCAGGAATTCTGGGAGTTGAAGTCCACAAGTCATAAAAGAGCCAAGGTTGCCTACCCCTGGTTTAGGGACTCTTCAATGTTACAACGGCATTAAAATAAAGGACTTGTGGCTGTTTCTCACACTTATGAATACCGCAGCATCCCTGTGGTCACGTGATCAAAATTGAAAGGCTTGGCAACAGGCATGTACTTATGACGGTTGCAGTGTCCCGGGCTCATGTCAAGTCTCTTTTGCGACTGTCAGACAAGCAAAGTCAATGGGGAAGTCAGATTCACTTCACTAGAATGTTGTTCTCTCAACAACTGCAGTGATTCACTTACCAACCATGGCAGGAAAGGTCGTAATATGGGGCAAAGCTCACTTAACAACTGTCTTGCTTAGCAACTGGAAATTTTGGTCGCTCAATTGTGACCATAAGTTGAGGAGTACCTGCATTAAGCTTTTCTGGCTAGTGTATGGAAGTGCTCTGCCATTCTCTTCCACCTGGACCTTTTTTTCAACTTCCTAATCTCGTCTACAATCCTAGAATTGCTTTGTAATCTCCCATCAAAGTAGGTCTGATTTAGAGTACTAGGAACTTGGAGGTCCTAGGTCCTTGGAGTCCTAGTGGACAATCACTTAAACATGAGCCAGCCGTGTGCTGCAGCAGCTAAAAAAGCTAATACAATCCTTGGTTGTATAAACAGAGGCATAGAATCAAAATCACGTGAAGCATTAGTAGCGCTTTATAAAGCCTTAGTAAGGCCACACCTGGAATACTGCATTCAGTTTTGGTCACCACATGGCAAAAAAGATGTTGAGGCTTTGGAAAAAGTGCAAAGAAGAGCAACTAGGATGATTAAAGGCCTGGAGACTAAAACATATAAAGAACGTTGGCTGGATTTGGGACTGGCCAGTCTAGAGAAAAAAAAGGACTGGTGGGGGGGGAGACATGATAGCAGCATTCCAGTATTTGAGAGGCTGCCACAAGGAGGAGGGGGTCAATTTATTCTCCAAAGCACCAAAAGGCAAGACAAGAAACAATGGATGGAAACTAATCAAGGAAACCTGGAACTAAGGAGAAACTTCCTAACAGTGAGGACAATTAACCAGTGGAATAGCTTGCCTTCAGATGTTGTGGGTGCTCCATCACTGGAGGTTTTTAAGAAGAGATTGGACAGCTACCGGTACCTATCTGAAATGGTATAGGGTCTCCTGCTTGAGCAAGGGATTGGACTAGAAGACCTTCCAGCTCTATTCTGATTCTGATTCTTCGAATAAAAATTGTGATCATTGGGTGATCCAGACAAGAAAAAAAAAAGGCCTTCTGGATGTTTTAAAACACCCATACCCACTTCTCCCTGTTGATTGTTTTTAAAGTCCATCATAAAGTCACGATGATCAGCCACAGTTTGATGACACCTCCCTGGTATGGACAGGAGATTCGGTCAGAAGACTTACGGTACATAATCACAGTTTGGCCTAGAGTGTGAATAGATGTACTTTTTTTTTTTTTTTTTTTTTTTTTTTTTTTTTTTTTTTTTTTTTTTGAATAAAGCAAATCTATACTTTTTTTATTTTTTTAACAATTTGCCAAGACTGGAATGAGAGATAAATAGAAGGCACAACAATTTTGTTTCGGTTTTAATACAAATACAAACTAAACATGAAAAAGTCCCTATTTCAATAAAAAAAATTTTTTACAAGTTCAGGAAGAGTGTTTTAAAGAGTCAAGTTCTAGACATTTAAAACCTATCCCACAATCCTTGTAAGTGGTAAAACAGTAGTGAGAATTCCTTTTCGTGATCATGTACCAAAAGAAAATATTCTATGAATACCCTTTGATTGTGTAGGTGTAGGTGTAGCTTAGGTTGGATATTCTTTGGCAACACCTGGTGGATGCAAAATATAATTACAGCTATAGCAATAGTGTTTCAATCACTATTACTTGGTATAGGGGGGAAATTGTCTTCTTGCATTTCAGCAACAAAATAGATCCCATTACTGTTATACCACAGTTGAAGTATAGAGATTAGACTCATCAGTTCTGTAGAAAGACTAGTCTATGTCTAATCTACTGAAAAGAAGGACTGGAGAGACATAACAGGGCTGCCCTAAAGAAGAGGGGGCCAACCTATTTACCAAAGCACCAGAAGTCAGGACAAGAAGCAATGGGTGGAAACTAACCAAGGAGAGAAGCAACCTGGAACTAAGGACAAACTTCCTAACAGTGAGGACAATTAACCAGTGGAATGGCTTTGCCTTCAGAAGTTATGGGTGCTCCATCATTGGAGGCTTTCAAGAAGAGACTGGACAGCCACTTGTCTGAAATGGTAGAGCAGCGGTTCTCAACCTTTTTCAGGCCGAGACCCCACCTGCGCTGCCCATGCGCGGTGCGACCCCGACCTGCGTCACGCATGTGCGTGCGATGGCCCGAACCGCGCATGCACAACACGACGGGCTGAACCGCGCATGCACGGCACGATGGCTCGAACCGTGTATGCGCGGCGCGTGCGTGATGGCCTGAACCGCGCATGCGTGGCGCGATGGGCCGAATTGTGCATGCGTGGCACGCACGCGACGGCCAAGGGGAAATGGGGAAAAAAATGGCAGACTGCGGTGTTTGGCGACCCCCGTGAAACGGTCGTTCGACCCCAAATGGGGTCGCGACCCACAGGTTGAGAACCGCTGTGGTAGAGGATCTTCCCTTGAACAAAGGGTTGGACTAGAAGACCTCCAAGGTCCCTTCCAACTGTGTTATTCTGCTTATCTATACATTTTGTTGTTAATTGTAGATCATGGAAAAGCTTGTATAGGTTGGGTGTTATACGAGTTGCTCTAAGAACCACTTTGACAATTAAAAACAAACAAGCAAACAAGAAAAAAAAATAGAGCTGAGCCTAAATCATCTCCCAAAATTGTCCACAGTACTTGCAGTCACCAGTGTGGTTCAAATATTTTACCAACCTCTAGGACAAAAATATGGGGGAATAATATTGTCAGAAATTGTGCATCACCTAATCTGAACTTCTGTGAATGAAAAGGAAAAAAAAAGGGGGGGGGCTAATGGCTTAAAGAGGCAGGACTTAAAAGGCAATCTAACATTAAGCATTACACAGTATTAAATCTGAATCCCTTATAGTTAGCATAATAATCCCAGATTATTAATATACACTGAAGGATGGAGAAGGTGGCAGTTCATTAAAAACTTCCCTGAGTTTAGAAGAAAAATATTATAATTATTTGAAGCATGTCTGCACCATGAGCAATAGTTTTGTACAAAATGCAACTCAATTCATTAGTCATCAACCTTGTTCCTTCCTACTTAGCCACATTGAGATTTAGATCAATAAACAATGGGGAAAATGTGGCCTTAGATGTAGTTTGCCCAATTTCCACCAGAGAATATTGATTGATAAATATTTGTTGTCACCCACATTCCATTCTACCAAAGAGGATCTCAAGGTCTTTCCATCCTGTCTATACAGAAATCTGCAAATTTGGGTAAGCTGGTGCTGAGAATCAACTCTCCACTGCATAAAATTATTACATCAGATATATTAGCCTGGAGAAAACCCATATCTTTCCTGCCTGCAAAGCCACTGTAAAACCCCAGAAGAACCCCACTGATGAGAAAATTGAACTATAAATTATTACTACAAAACAGAGTCAACAATTAGTACTGATCCCTATTCGATCTCACACAGAATTGCCTTAGCATCTTCTGACAAGGATTCTCAGATACACTGCCTGAAAGAAAGGGGAAAAAACCTAAAATCCTTCACTCTAAACTTTGATAAGATATATCTACTAGTTGCAGAAAGCCAAATGAGATAAACACTTAAAGAAAGCAGAACTTTTATTTCTTGTAATTTGGAAGTTAAACTTCTTAGACCCAGCTTAAAAAGAACATCAGCCATTTTAACAGCCACATCTTACTGAAGGCATACAGAACATAGAAAGGGCCACAAGGGTCCTAGGAGGTAGAACAATAGAATAGAGTAGAGTAGAGTAGAGTAAACTAGAGTACAACAGAACAGAATAGAATAGAACAGAACTGGAAGGGACCTTGAAGATCTTCTAGTCCAACCCTCTGCTCAAGACATTTAAGATTATTATTTTTTTTAAAAAATGTAAAACATTATAAAATTGCAAAAGTTGTAAAGTTCCAAGATGGTTGTCCAATCTATTTTTCAAAACTTCCATTACTCAGTCCCAGATTCTCTCCACTCCAATCTTTCCCCCCCCCCCCATATCCTAGGGCCAAGCCAAAGAGAGGAACAGGTCCAAAGGCCCTAAGTCAAGAACTTTGCATTTGTCTGTCCTAAATTCCATTGGATGATGTCCATAGATGTTAAACAATAAAGAAGTCAGCTTGAAGGAATCACCACGTGTCATTCTTTATTTTCGGCCTGGCATCAGTCTTGCCAGACTGAGCAATTATGATCTGCATCTACAATATATACACTGGGAACTGTTGGGGAGGGGCTGTCTTTACCCTCTTTTTCTCACACAGGATATCTGGGCTCAGTTGACTCTTACTCCTTTGGATTGCACTCCCTCTCTCCCGGGGACTCACCTCCCCACTACATTCCATCCCAGGGACTGTGGTTACTTCTGTTCTTCTAGTCCATAGTTCCCCAACCTTTCTGGCTTTTTGGACTGGCGGGGAGGGAGGAGGGGATGGTTCCGTGTGAGCGACGGGCAAGTGCGCACTCACCTGCTGCTTCCTCAGCCCGGTTCTGAATAGGATTCAGCCTGGTCCCAAGTCATGATTCGAAGGTTGGGGACCCCTGCTCTAATCCATTTCTGCAGTTATTCAGAAGCCTACTTTCTGTTATTTATCTTTTCTAAAAAAAATTTTTTTTTTGTATGACTTATATTTATATCCTGCCATTCCTTGGTCTGGAACATGTTAGCTGCCATTCCTTGGTCTGGTTTGACTGAAAAATCCAGATATTTGATTCTACCCTTTTTTCAACAAAAATGTCAGTAGAAGACTAAGTTAGACGTATGCACCCCCAAGGATTCAAGTGCTCGGCGGTCCTGTTTAAGGTCTCCCCCAACAAGCTTAGCTAAGCTTGGCTCGATTTAGCGGTTCTGTTCCCTTCGATCACACACTCACTTCCCATTGCTTCTCCCAAGCTGGCAGCCCAACGTATTAGAAATAAAATGCAATTCTAGTATCTGACACTTCAATTTAACTTCTTCGGCAGCAGCGATCATGCACAGCGCTGCTTGTTCCCATGACAGAAGATCATCTAAGTATCACTTAACTGATGGGGACTTGGTTGATAAGGCATTCGCTGACTTGCCACTGCGTTACCAGCAGAGGTCTGAGAATGAAGCAAAACAAAAAAAAATCAATTTTTAATTGATTGGATTATTTGAGGAATGTGGCTTATCCATAGCGAAGAGTTGATAGATTCAATGAGGGTCCTTGAAGTCTCAGAAAGTAACAATTGGTATCCTCCAAGTTCAGCCACATTCAGGAGTTGGAATAGGATATAGAACAATAGATTTGGGAGGGACCTTGGAGATCTTCTAGTCCAACCCCCTGCTTGTCTGGACAAGCAAGGGCTGTCCAGTCTCTTCTTAAAAACCTCCCGTGTTGGAGCATTCACAACTTCTGGAGGCAAGTATGATTAATTGTACTCACTGTTGGGAAATTTCTCCTTAGTTCTAGATTGGATCTCTCTTTAATGATCTTCCACCTGTTGCTTCTTGTCCTGCTTTCAGGTGCTTTGGAGAATAAGTCAAATCCCTCTTCTTTGTGAGAGTCTCTCAAGTACCAGAATACTACTATCATGTCAATCCTTCTCATCATTAGACTAGACCAGGGGTAGACAACCTTGGCTCTTTTATGACTTGTGGACTTCAACTCCCAGAATTCCTGAGCCAGCCATGCTGAAGGGGAAAGGGAGAGGTTTCCAAGCTGAGCCATGCTGGCTCAGGAATTCTAGGAGTTGAAGTCCATGAGACATAAAAGAGCCAAGGTTGCCTACCCCTGGACTAGACATACCCAGTCCATCCTATGCTTTAGCTCTTATCATCAATTCAAGAGCTTCAGTGGATTTCCTGCTGAATAATCTAAATTAAAAAATTAAGGAAACAGAAACACACATACAGAACCACTAGATTATAAATCAGAGATCCCCAACCTTTTGGTCACCAGGGGCCGGTTCCATGGAGAGAGGGTTTTCCACGAACTGGAGGGGATGTGGTTTTATGTGCTGCCTACATCTCACAGATGTGGCTTTGCTTATTTGCGCAGACCGGTTGCTGGCATGCCATGGCCTGGTGCCGGTCCACAGACTGGGAGTCGGGGACCCCTGTTATATAAATGATTGAAGCTGTCATATCCTACCTAGGCGGAAACATTGATCAAATCGCTGAGCATTTGATCTCATTTCCTAGCCTTGTTACACTCAAACTTTTGTTTGTTTGTTTTTAGAAATAGGAGGGTTTACCTAATTTAAGTTAAATATACTACAATATTTAAGGCCACGGTTTTCCCAGTGGCAATGTATGGCTGTGAAAGTTGGACCATAAGAAAGGCTGAGCACCAAAGAATAGAGGCCTTTGAACTCTGGTGCTGGAGAAGACTCGGGCGAGTCCCCTGGACTCAAACTAGTCAGTCCTAGAGGAGATCAACCCTGACTGTTCTTTAGAAGGCCAGATCCTGAAGTTGAAACTCAAGGACTTTGGCCACCTAATGAGAAGGAAGGACTCCCTGGAGAAGAGCCTGATGCTGGGAAAGATGGAGGGCAAGAGAAGAAGGGGACGACGGAGAATGAGGTGGCTGGATGGAGTCACTGAAGCAGGAGGAGTGAGCTTAAAGAAGATGGTAGAGGACAGGAAGGCCTGGAGGAACGTTGTCCATGGGATCACAATGGGTCGGACACAACTTCACAACTAACAACAACATACTACAATTTGGATGTTGCCCTTTTTATATCTCTATTCTGTTTCCTGAATTGAGATTTCATGAAAGGCAAAGTCTAGTTTGAGAGGAATTCTGCCATGTGTGAATATTTCGGGAGAGGTTGCTAGGAGAAAATAGTGACATTTTAAAGATCCCACCCCCTTTCTAAATTTGCAAACATCATTCATGGCAGAAAAATTAAAGATAATGCGTTAGGGATGTTGGCACTAGGAAAGTCTATTGCAACAGGGATCTCCAAACATAGCACATTTAAGACTTGTGGACTTCAACTCCCAGCATTCCCCAGCCATCATGGGAATTGAAGTCCACAAGTCTTAAAGTTGCCAGGTTTGGAGACCCCTGTATTACAACACTGCACAGATGGCAACCTAAGAATTATTACATAATATACCCATAAATATATTTCTCAGTTTCTTCCTGGGCTGCTGTTTCTGCTGTTGCAAATAGTGACATTCCGATAGCTATTTTCTTTCCCCTCAGTGGTTCTTTGGATGCACATCCTCGGTACATAGACGGATGATCTTGGATAGAGAGAGGTAGAGCCTGTTATGTTAACTATTGCTCATCTGATGCTCAAGACAAACTGTAATATGTTAAACTGACAACCTGCTCTTTTAAAAAGTCACACAGTGATGAAATGTCTTTCGCTCTCCTCTCCCGCTCATCAGCTAGGCATGTTTCTCATGCCTCACCCTGGCGCTTTATTTCCTTATCATTTTTCACCTTCCTGACGATGCTTATAGAATAGTCTCCCTCCACCATATTTTTCTCTTGCAGGAAAAGCTCCAGAAATTGTGAAACTATTAGGGGTTTCTGCTTCCGTAGCACGCAGGCTTTTTCCTTAACCCATTACCAACATTGTGTGGTCTCTGAAATTGGTATTTTTCTTGCAGACGTTTCATTACCCAACTAGGTAACATCATCAGTGCTAGAAGAGAGAAGGCTTTGCTCTTGATTTATATGCAAGTGGCTGGCCCTGTCAATATTGGTGGGAGTGTTGTTTTCTCCTTGGTAGTTCCTTGATGAGGCTGTTGTTTTTTGGCTTTTTGTCTGAGTTGGTAGTTCCTTGATTGGGGTATTGTAAGGACCCATCCCACTTTGCATCTTAAGAAGACAGAACTCTTGGAATAATTCTTCTAACAGGCATCCTTTATTAAGAGAAAATGGTTCCAGGCCTTCTATACAGGACCTGGGGCCCAAGCCCTACGGTTCAAGGTTTTAAGGGGTCCCCAGCAGCCCCACCCCACCCCACCATCTTTCCAGTGAGAATCCCAGGCATTACATTTCCACCCCCTTTTTCCTCACTGCCGGTGGAAGGGAGACTTCAGAGGGGAGCAGATAAAAGCTGATGGCCCCATTGTTATGATTTAGTCCTTTTGGTGAGATCCACATCCAGTCCCTTTGAAGTTGTGCCGAAAGAAGTGAGGGCCATAAAACCCCTTTGTTCACCCCTCCTTCATAGTATGACAGAATCCAGAGAGGGCAGAAATGGGGTTTTCCATAGTCAATAACTAGAGATGAAATATAATTGGATTCTGACAGGTATCCAGTGATGGAGCACCCACAACTTCTGGAGGCAAGCTGTTCCATTGATTAATTATTCTTATTGTCAGGAAATGTCTCCTTAGTTCTAAGTTGCTTGTCTTCTTGGTTAGTATATAGTGTATAAGCCATCAGTATATAAACAGAGAGCAGGACCCACTCCTTTCTAGCATTGATGATGTTACCTAGTGGGGTCATCAAATGTCTACAGGAAAACAATCAAGCTCAGAGACCACCAAGGATCCCACAGTTCAACCCCTGGGCTACAAATATTCTCATCTATCAGTATAACCAACATCTCAAAGAGGACACACAATTAAATCCCAATTGTAGGAGAGAGGATAGAATTTAAAATGGGACCCTTGGCTTCCATCTTTGGACCTTTCAATATACCACAGAGCACCCCACCCCAGGAATCCACAGGAGATATTGGCATTCTAGTGCCCTATTCCAATCTGTTGTCCTCTTGCGTAGCCAGAGGAGAGTAGACTTTGATTACGACAAACCACATCTTCCCAGATGCAACAAAACCAAGCTTGCAAAGGCAAAAATGGAACCCTCAGGCCAAGTGTACTGGAAATGTAAAAATGAGAAGAATCTGAAAACTGTCGATGCCAATGGAATCAAAGGGAAATGGAAATGAATGCCAACATTGAAAGCAGAGGAAATAAACGTTGGAGTAAAACTAGTAATCTATGGAAGGTTTCAAATTCTTTCCTGAAACATAGTTAACAAGGAAGCATCCTTCATGTCTCAGCAATCCATTAAAAGCAGGCACGTCCTTATCCAACGTATCAGACATACGTTATAAGATAAAACATATTTTTTTTCCAACTAGTACTCAATCAGTATGCGGAAGGAAAAAAAATCTTCAGACTTCTTCTCAAAGGAGAAACATTTCAGAGAAATTCTCAAGAGTGGTGAGTGGTATTCTCACACGCTGAGTGATGAGGTGGTCAAGGGCTGCATGTCAATGTCCCATTTTTCATTGCAAGATCCTCATAATCAATCTGTCTATGTAGATTCTCAGTCGTCCAGGTCACAGTTGTCCCAAAGATGCTTTTTCACAAGGCAACTGGACTTTCTTGTGTGTGTGTGTGTATGTGTGTGTGCGTTTGGAAGACATTTTGCTTCTCAGAGCTGAAGAAGCTTCTTGGATGAGGAGCTAAATGCCTTCAAAGAAAAACAAGACAGCCCAGTTGCCTTGTGAAAAAGCACCTTTAGGACTCTTAATCAGTCATTTGCAATTTTGCTATTAAAGGAATCCTTAGGACAGGGGTGTCAAACTCAATTTCACTGAGGGCCACATCAGCATTGTGGTTGCCCTCAGGGGGCCAGGTGGGTGTGGCCAGGGTGAGTGTGGCCTACTGGGTTGGCGTGGCCAACTCTACATCGTTCGTGTCAAGGGTGCCTGTGGGGTCCTGGGCAGGAGTGGGACACATCAGAGGGTCTCTGGCAGAAGGGGGTGGGACCGGGGCAAGTGCCAAGGCATGGTCCACTGGAGGAGCCTCACTGTTCCTCTCAGGCCATGCGGGGGGGGGGTGCTTATGGAGCTAAGACAGCGTTTCAGCATAGATGGCCACCACAAAATTGTACATTGGCTCCCAGCTGGCCTGGGCCAGGGCCAAGGCAGCGGGGGCCGTTCCCTCACTGTTTCCAGGATGGCTTCGCGGACCACATGAAACCACTTCGCGGGCCGCATCTGGCCCCCGGGCCTTGTGTTTGACATGTCTACCTTAGGAAGAAACTTCCCTGTGGAGTTGTTACATTCAGATTGCTGTCCCAGCACTAAGGAGGACCATATTCTTCAACTGAGAATTTTAGAGAAGTTTTCCTTCCCCTTAAAAAGTAATGATAAATAATAATTATTATTCAGCTTTGGTTAGGGATTTTTTTGAAATGCCAGTTGTGTTTACCTTTTAAAAACGAAAACAAGAAGACAAAAGGGCAAATAATACTGTACACACTTTTAAGTCCAAAAGCAGCTGCTTATCCTTTCAAAAAGGCAGCAACAACAACAACAACAATAAAAAAGCCAATTCCAAACAGATCCCATCTGTTCTACTCACAAAGTTTTATGCTGGCCAAAAGAGGCTTTGGGAAGCTGCCCACCTTGGAACACTGAACATTTCTGACAGATAAATTTTGCAAATTGGTCTAATGCAAGTACATAGATGAGGGGTGAGTTAGGTCACTGTTATTTTGAGAGGGAGAAAGAGAGAGAGACAGGCAGAAAGAACCATCAATGGTGTGTAGCCATTTCCAAGTTTGGAGCTGCTTTGAAGGGAAAAGGTGAAAAGCAAAGCACGATCAATAGAAATCTTTGGTTCTGTAGCTGCAACAGATTTTTTTTAATAGGACTTCGACACCATAAGCCAAGATAAGATGGAACGCTGCCTGTTTTCCACCATCCACACCATCCCTTCACAATGGTGTTCATGAAATACAGGAACCACAAGGCACTGCTTGCTTTTGTAGAAGCTGATTTCCTGGTTGCCAGAAAGGATAATTGGGGTTTGTAGAAGCTGTCCAAATCTATTTGCAATCCACATTGATTTACATATTGAACTATTATTTTGTCTTAATTTGACACAATTTTTTTTTAAAAACAGGAGTGTTTAAAACTCCTATTGGTATCTTATGACTATCACTTTGTTGGTTGCAGCTTGTATCTTATGATCTTATGATTGATGATTTGTGATTTATAACATTTTGTTGCTGGTATGTACGCTGAGAGCTTCTGCACTGAAGACAAATTCCTTGTGTGTTCAATCACACTTGGGCAATAAATTCTCTTCTCTTCTCTTCTCTTCTCTTCTCTTCTCTTCTCTTCTCTTCTCTTCTCTTCTCTTCTCTTCTCTTCTCTTCTCTTCTCTTCTCTTCTCTTCTCTTCTCTTCTCTTCTCTTCTCTTCTCTTCTCTTCTCTTCTCTTCTCTTCTCTTCTCTTCTCTTCTCTTCTCCTCTCCTCTTCTCTTCTCTTCTCTTCTCTTCTCTTCTATCCTATCCTATCCTATTCTATCCTATTCCCCATTGCCATTCCATTCATAAGCAACTTTTTCCCTCTCTCCTCCCAACACTCACATGTTCTCTCTCTCTCTCTCTCTCTCTCTCTGTCTCTCTCTCTCTCTCTCTCTCTCTCTCTCTCTCTCTCACACACACACACACACACACAGAGAGAGAGAAAGAGACCTGTGCAAACCTAAAAGAGGAACTTCACTTCAAAAACACAACATCAATATATCTTTTCCTTGCCTCTTCTTCCTCTGACTCTTTGAGCAATGGCGCCAAGCTTCCACATTGCTTTGAGCTACACCAGTGGCCTTCTTCAGCACTTATGCTAGCAGGAATAGGTTTCTACACAGGTGTACAGAAGCCTTTCCCAGCATTTTCAGTGGGCTGTTAAGCCCAGAAGGATTTTTGGCTACTGGCAGAGTTGAAGAATGCCACTGAAATAACACAAAGGCCTGTATAACAACAAGATCAGTCGGATCAACGATACACATTGACAAAGTAAATCGTGTTGATTCTACTAGGGTGAAGTGCTTTATTGAATCATATTATAGCTGCTTCTCTCTTGGCTACTCCTGGCATGATTGACTGATAGCTAGATGATAGACAGATTTAAAGATATTGAGAGAGAGAGAGAAAGCGGGAGGGAGGGGGAGAGGGAGAGGGGGACAGGGGAGATGGGGGGGGAGAGAGAGATCCTAACCCTCATTGACCACAGTTTCTGAATTGCAGGAATTGTTTCTATTGGTGACAAAAGAAAGGCGCCTGACACTCCTCTACAACCTTTAGACAGCTTTAACAGCATTGTACATCACTGTAATTCCAAGGGCTTGACAACTTTATCTGAGTAAAGGTCAGCTTATTTCTCCATTGCCAGAAACTGGTTTCATTAGGTGTGCAGTGAAATTGAAAAGCTAAGCTAGCTTAACATTATCATGGGAAGGGATGAATATGTTTAGTAATTACAAACAACAAACAAACAGTGCCTGGCAGGTATACATCACAGCCGCTAATATTAGCAGCAGAAGGGATTAAAGATGGCAAATAACCCAGAAACTACAGTTCTATCAAAACAGCTCTCTTTTGCCTTACTGGCCGTGCTTGAATGCAAGCGGTTTAATTGCAGCACGGCTCCAGTAGGAATGGCTAAGCTTTCCATTTCTGCACAGCTTAGTTCCACCTTTGGCCAACTGACAAGGAGCACTTCCATATCGGGGTTTGATTACAAAAAAAGCAGGAAAATGATTGATCCATTTACATGCATATATCTGTTAATACATTTCTCCCTAATAGTCATGGATGGATAGATGGATGGATGGATAGATGACAGATAGAAGACAGATAGAGACATAGATATTTTAGATGATAGATAAATAATAGATTTATATATATATTATATATATATATATATATATATATATATATATATATATATATATATATATATATATATATATATATATATATATATATATATATATAGAGAGAGAGAGAGAGAGAGAGAGAGAGAGAGAGAGAGAGATGATGGATGGAGAGATAGATAGATAGATAGATAGATAGATAGATAGATAGATAGATAGATAGATAGATAGATAGATAGATAGATAGATGGATGGATGGATGGATGGATGGATGGATGGATGGATGGATGGACGGACGGACGGACGGACGGACGGACGGACGGATGGATGGACAAATGGATAGACAGATAGATGATATACAAAAAGAGGGAGAGATAGACAGATATGCGGGGGGGGAGAGATTAGCTTCAAGTTGAAGAGAAATGCAGTAGAACCTCAACATTATAGAACAATTGTGAAGAAGCTGAATTTACATAATGAGTATCCAATTTATGCAATTTTACATAATTTACATACAATAATCCAAACTGATTCTCCAAAGAATAACCAAATGCATCACATGGGAAAGAAATCTGAAATCAGATCCCCCCCTCCCGCCCCATCTGCATGAGATTCAGTAATATTGAGATTTGAACTATATCAGAAATCATGTGGAATTCCTTTCTTTGAAACCCAGCATTCAGATGCAACAGAATCATGTGGAGATATTTCTGTTCTTTCTGGTACATGATGCTGGCAGTCAAACAAGAAGAAGCCTGCATTATTATATTAAACTCGAGGCATGCTCTAGATATTAAATCATTTTAACGACACCAGTGATTGAATGACATTATATGAACGGTGTATATGTTGGGCAGAAATGGGGAAGAGACATCTTTTGAGAAAAGTAAGGGATTCATTAATTGCAAATTTAGTTATGCAGAATACATAAAACGCCATCACCATATTGCTTGTTTTCTTATTTTTAAGCCAAAGTCTTTAAGAAGCCAGCAAATTACAGTGTCACTGATGAGTATACCAGAAAAAAAACAGCAACATGTCTTCAAAGATAAAAGGATTATTTCCCATCAGAATTTGGAATTACAGGCCAAACTTGTGGGATTCACTTTCATATTTAAATACTTTTTTCTATTGCTCAGATGATGATATCAAAATTAAATATAAGTATATCTATAAGTATATCTATGTAACTATGTATATCTATGCATATCTATGTATCTTTGTATCTATGTATTTATCTATATCTGTCTGTCTGTCTGTCCGTCTGTCTCCACACACACACACATATATACATATGCTGTAATATATATATGTAGGTCTTTGGTTCTTCGGGTTTTCTCCCACGTAGAATTTGAAGTGTCTTGGCGACCTTTCGACGAAGTCTCATTCGTCATCTTCAGGCTGGTGCTTTCGGTTTCTGCTTCTAGGAGCAATGTGAGATTTTAGCTGTTTCTTCCTTTTAACTGCCAGTGGGGGTTTGAACTGATTGGCTGGAGCTCGGCTGTGTTCTGATTGGGTGGAGGTGTGTTCTGATTGGTTAGGGGCTTGGCTGTGCTCTGATTGATGGGGGGTTGGCTGTGCTCTGATTGGCTGGGGGAGTGTTCTGTTTGGGTGGGGCTTTGTTGTGCTCAGGTTAGTCAGTGTTACAAGGGGATTAGAGATGGTGAACTGTATAGCTGTTTGGCTTTGCGTTCGTGGTCGTGCCTCATCTTCATGGTGGGTGTCAGTTTGCTTCGTGTATGGATTGGAGGGGTTTAAGGTGGCTAATGATGCAGCTGTGTCTGGCTTCTGGTTTGTGGTCGTGCCTCCTCATCAGTGTGGGTTTGGGTTTGCTTTTTGCCTGGATATGTGGTGGTGACATCCTGTGTGGTTTTTGTGAGTGTAGGTCTGGTGTCATTCCCCGTGCTATAGGACTCGTCTGTCAATAAGGGCGGGTTTCCAAATGGCTGGTAGGGCGGGAGGTATCATCTCGTTTGTTCATGCTGTGTGGGCGTTTTTTCTATCTCGATGGTTTCTCTGATTATTCTGTTATTAAAGTGTTCAGTTTTGGCGAATAGTTCTGGTCTTTTTGAAATCAATTTCATGTCCTGTGGCTTTGAGGTGTTGGACCAGGGAAGAAGTTGGTTCCTCTTTTTTGACTGAGTTTTTGTGTTCTTCAATGCATGTACTTATTCTTCTGTTGGTTTGTCCAATGTATGTGTGGAGCAGGCAGTACATGGATTTCATATACTCCTTGATTTTCTAATTCAATTTTGTCTTTAGGGTTTCTTAGGATGGTGGATATTTTTCTGTTTGTGCAGAATGCTGTTTTGATATTATATTTGTGAAGGATCTTGCTGATCCTGTCTGTGGTGCCTTTTATGTATGGGAGGAGGGCTTTGCTGTTTTCTTGTTCTCTGTCTTGGATTTTAGTTGGAGTTTCTTTTTGGATTAAGTTGGAAATCTTATTTCTTTGGAATCCGTTGGATGTAAGTACATTAGTGAGAGTGTGTAACCTGAGCACAACAAAGCCCCCACCCAAACAGAACACTCCCCCAGCCAATTAGAGCACAGCCAACCCCCCATCCAATCAGAGCACAGCCAAGCCCCTAACCAATCAGAACACACCTCCACCCAATCAGAACACAGCCGAGCTCCCAGCCAATCAGTTCAAACCCCCACTGGCAGTTAAAAGGAAGAAACAGCTAAAATCTCACATTGCTCCTAGAAGCAGAAGCCGAAAGCACCAGCCTGAAGATGACGAATGAGACTTCGTCGAAACGTCGCCAAGACACTTCAAATTCTATGTGGGAGAAAACCCGAAGAACCAAAGACCTACATACAAACACCCACAAAAACCTCAGAAAACAAATATATATATATATATATATATATATATATATATATATGTATATATGTATATATGTATATATGTATATATGTATATATGTATATATGTATATATGTATATATGTATATATGTATATATGTGTATGTGTATGTGTATGTGTATGTGTATGTGTATGTGTATGTGTATGTGTATGTGTATGTGTATGTGTATATATATATATATATATATATATATATATATTATATATATATATATATATATATATATATATATATATATATATATATATATATATATATATATATATGTATAATGTATATATATATATATACATATATATGTATATCATATGTATATCCTGCGAGTCCCCAGGACGGCAAGGCGATCCAACGGTCGGTCCTAGAGGAGAACAACCCTGACTGCTCTTTAGAAGGCCAGATCCTGAAGTTGAAACTCAAGTACTTTGGCCACCTAATGAGAAGGAAGGACTCCTGGAGAAGAGCCTGATGCTGGGAAAGATGGAGGGCAAGAGAAGAAGGGGACGACGGAGAATGAGGTGGCTGGATGGAGTCACTGAAGCAGGAGGAGTGAGCTTCAATGGAGTCCAGAAGATGGTAGAGGACAGGAAGACCTGGAGGAACGTTGTCCAGGGGGTCACGATGGGTTGGACACGACTTCGCAACTAACAACAACAATATGTATATCATATACATATACATATACATATACATACACACACATACACACATATAGATAGTCCTTGATTTACAACCACAGTTGAGCCCATTTCTGTTGTTAAGTGAGATATTAAGTGAAATAAATTTTGCCCCATTTTATGACATTTCTAGCCACAGTTGTTAAGCGAATCACTGCATCTGATGTTAGTAACACGGTTGTTAAGTGAATCTGGCTTCTCCATTGATTTTGCTTGTCAGAAGGTTGCCAAAGGGGATCACATGACCAGAACCGTCATAAGCTCAGCATCTGAATTTTGATCACATGATCCTGGGGATGCTTACAAGGTCGTAACTGTGAAAAATGGTCCTATGTCACTTTCCTATCTCAAGATGGAGTGCAGATTTCCAGAACAGCTTTTCTTTTTCAGTGGGTGAAGCATATAAGATTCATTTCTTATTCTGTTGTTCCTCAACAAAGCTCCAGCCCAGTTCTTAAAACTTTAAAACTTAAAACAACAATGCGATGGACAGGGCAAAATAAATAAGACAACCCAGAAAACACCCACAGAATCTGTGAGATGCATGACCATATGTGAAGAACAGAGTGAGGAGAGATAACGTTTGATTTACTGAGCAAAAGCTCTACTACCAAACTGCAATAATCCTTCTGATAAAGTCACCACTGATTGCTCCAATCAGACCAGGAAGGCCACTTTCTACTTTGTGTGGCCACTTTTATTTTCTACAGTATGTTTGTAGCATTACTGGTGAAGAGCAGCTGTCCCAGGAAGGGCTCAAGAGGGGAATTAGCTTGGACAAAGTAGGTAAACACAAGAGGCAGGATCTGACCCCATTCCCCACCTCACTCCGCCTTATCTGATTTTTTCCCAGGTAAAGGCTATCAGTCTGGGGAGATTCCGGTAGTATAAGCATAGAACAATGAAGTTGCTAGTTCGAACTCTACACTTGTCTGGTTGTTCATGCCTGACAATTACTGTGTTTTTTTCATTATTGCACTATACATTGTTATTGCTTGTAGTTATGACTGTTCTGATTTTAGGGATGTTTAAGCTATATTATCCGTTACAAGCTGCTAAGAGTCTTTTTCTTTTTAGAAATATAGCACACACACAAAGAGAGAGAGAGAGAGAGAGAGAGAGAGAGAGAGAGAGAGAGAGAGGAGAGAGAGAGAGAGAGAGAGAGAGAGAGAGAGAGAGAGAGAGGGGAGAGAGAGAGAGAGAGAGAGAGAGAGAGAGAGAGAGAGAGAGAGAAGAGAGAGAGAGAGAGAGAGAGAGAGAGAGAGAGAGAGAGTATTTTGAGATGAAGAGAACCTTCTAGTCTTTTAATTTACTCAAGATCCATACATTGGTCTTGTGTCATGAGTCACGACATCATGGTAATTTCTAATCTGTACCAGTCAGATGATCTTATCTAATGATCAAATCTATTGTAAGGGAAAAAAAAGACCAATGAGTTCATAATGCCTGCTTTTTGCTCCAAGGTCTGAGAAAAAAAAATCTCCTTTATTTTATTACGGTCATTAACCAGCCCAAGAGAATTGATACGCAAGCATTCCAAATACCAAAACTAAATTAACAACGTCGTGATAGTTAAGCTAACTGAAACCGACAAAAACATTCAGCTAAAAGACAACATAATGTAGATCAAAGTATACTGAAAGGTTTGCTTAGACTACACATATACAGCAATAAGAAATCAAAATCAGTAATATTTGTGGATAATATAAACTTGAAATAGCAGTATAAAATAAAAATGCTACTAGAATAGCATACTGTAGGATGCTATATAGAATAATATAGAATATGAACATATACACATATATGCACATTCTCTCTCCCCCTCTCACTCTGACACACACACACACACAAAATCCAGATGTATATTTGTAAATAAAACAACAAACTTGTTCAAAGGGATCTGAGAAAATCAGCCTCCCCACAGTTCCCTGTGGTGACACCATTTCTCTTAACAGAAACTTCCTTTTCCTGTCTTAGAAATCTG
Organism: Bothrops alternatus; assembly: GCA_034064705.1. Lineage (NCBI taxonomy): Eukaryota > Metazoa > Chordata > Lepidosauria > Squamata > Viperidae > Bothrops > Bothrops alternatus. Next base: position 1,286,264 of record JARGCV010000120.1, on the reverse strand, counting down.
GATCACATCCCATAAGAATTTGCAGCTAAAGCTGCCAATGAAGAAACCAAAACTCCAGAACATATATATATATATATATTAAAAAAAAGAAAGTACAGAAATAAGATCAGGAGAGACTGAAAAAAATAATCTCGGAAACCAATAAACAACATAATTAAGCCAGCGAAACAAATGAATGAATAATCAAATTACATAATGAGGCTGCCTTTCTCCCCCCCCCCCCGCACTGTTACTCCTGAAGTAGTTTTCCTGCTTGCAATTCTTCCCTCTGATCTTCTCCCTAAAAATAAATTTGCCTTATGCACAAAATTATTTCTCAGCCCGCTCAAGCATGCTCTGTTATGAAAATGGAGCAGATGTAATATTTCTGGACATCTCAAAGTCTTGTTTCCACTAATGATAATAACAGAATTACCAGATTTTTGATGGAATGCTGCTGTTTAAACTACTGTTGAGAGACAGAATAGTCTGTAGAGGCAAAATATCTTTTATAATCTCATTTATTTATTTTTTTGCTTGAAACCGCCAGTGGAGTTAAGAAAGAACTTGAAGGTATAATAGGTATTAAACAGAACTGCAAAAAGTAGTGCTGATTTCTAGTTGGAACAGCTTTAAAAAGAAAAGAATTGCCAAATGCTTAACCATGATAGTTAAATGGAAACTCAGTTATAAAGTGTGGATACTTCTGAAAACCAGAGGCTTATGATAAGAGCCAGTTTGGTCTAGTGGTTAAAGTGTTGGTCTAGAAACCAGAAGACAGTGAATTCTAGTCCTGCCTTAGGCATGAAAGCTGATTGGGTGACTGTGGACCAATCACCAGGAGATGGTGAATTCTAGTCCTACTTTAGGTATGAAAGCTGGTTGGGTGACTTTGGCCTAATCACCAGGAGATGGTAAATTCTAGTCCCAATGTTGAAGGAAAAATCTTCATCAGGGTCCAGTCCAAGCCGGGAATAAACAACGTGGTGACTGCTTTAGAAAGAAGGTTGTAGTTTAATGAAGAGGAGAGCCATCCAGAAAGATGGCTGCCCTCCAGAAAGATGGCTCTGGAAAAAAACCTGACCACATGTAGTAGGGAGTGGGTTTTTATACCTTCTTGGGTTTTTGTTTGGAGTTGTTCCTGTGGCATGAACTTTGACCTGAGTCTGAATGTGCCTTTCTGGTATTCTGATGGTGGTGGGTTAATCCTATTATGTCCCAAAGATCATATCTTTCTTCCCTGGGGCTGGGGCTGATGACTGTTGGATTTTTTTGGGGTGTGAGGGATTGTTGATTCTTGGGATCTTTCTTTCTAATCCCAGCTTCCTGACTCCAGTCTTTCTGACAAGATTATCACATCTGCATTTCTGCAGACCTAATTTCTGTTTGTGGCAGAGAGACTTGGTGTGTGTGTGTTGGTTTCTGCCTTTAAAATCCTTTGGGAAAATATATTCTGCCTTTGGGGAAATAAATTCTGCCTTTTCAATAGTTCCCAAAATATTTCTTTCTCTGGATTCTTCCCACACCATGTCATGTCACCCCTAGCCTTTCTCTTTGTTAGACTAGACATACCTAGTTCCCTTAACTATTTCTCATATGGTTTAGCCTCCAGATCCCTGATCATTTTTGTTGCTCTTCTCCGCAATCTTTCTAGGATCTCAACATCTTTTCTGTATCGTAATGACCAGAACTGGATGCAATATTCCAAATGCCACCTCACCAGTGCAGTATACAGTGGTATTTTCACTTTCCATGGTCTTGATGCTATCTCTCTGTTGATGCAGCCTAGGACTACATTGACTTTTCAGGCAGCTGCTGCACAAAGCTGGATCAAACCTAAGTGGTGGTCCACTTGCACCATCCCCATATTAATAGGATAATGCTAGATCAAATTTGGTATAGTCTATTTTGGTCCTTCTATTCAAGCATCAGAAATAGCAGGTTCTAATCTGGCATCCACCATCTTCTGAGGCATATGCACAGAAGTCCACTAAGGGTCAAATGGGGGGCTGCCCCATCTGATATATGGAGATATCCTGTCTCCTAAGAAATTTCATGATGCTGGACCTCGAGCCAATTTTTCATGGGATGTGCAAAATTCCTTTACTAGGTTCTATGGAAATTTATTCAAGTCTCCTGTTCCTGTTCCTGGAATGTCTTCTCTGAGGTAGCAAGTCCAAATTTTGCGTGGCTTCCCTCTAAGTATGGAGATTAAAACATATGAAGAACGGCTGCAGGACTTGGGTTTGGCTAGTCTTAAAAAAAGAAGAAATAGGGATGACATGATAGCAGTATTCCAGTATCTGAGGGGCTGCCACAAGGCAGAGGGGGCCAGGTTGTTCATCAGAGCACCAGATGGAAGGACGAGAAACAATGGTTGGAAACTGACCAAAGAGAGAAGCAACCTGGAATTAAGGAGAAACTTCCTGACAGTGAGGACAATTAACCAGTGGAACAGCTTGGCACCAGAAATCCTAGGCACTCCATCACTGGAGGTTTTTAAGAAGAGACAGAACAGTCACTTGTCTGAAATGTACAGATTCTCCTGCTTGAATGGGTGCTGAAATAGAAGACCTCCAAGGTATCTTCCAGCTCTATTCTATTCTAATTCTAAAATAAAATCTGGCAAGGATATTCTTTAAAGCTTTCCTCCAAAGACTTCAGATATCTTGCTTGCAAAAAGAAGAAGCCCTGGTTGATTCAGGATTCGGTGTCATTCTCTCTCTCTTTCAGCCAGTGTGGATGGCAATGGCAATGTTGCCATTCTACAACCCAAGGAAACACAATCTTGTGATTTGTACAGCATCTACAGCATGACACTTCAGACAGTTACGCCTGACCAGTATTGATTGCATGTCTCGCTGGTCTAAAGTATTACCTGGAAAACTTCCCATTTGCTTGGCGTCTCAGCAAAGATCAACCTTACTACAGCGCTGAGCTGCATGAGACACTTTGCCATTGCATCCCAACACCCGGAAAGAGGTGATGTGCGGAGCAAGGTAACCCTGTCAGCAAACGGCACATAAATAAATAAAATTTATTGATGCTCGCTTGATGCTCAGAAGATGAATTACAGCCCGATTAATTGAAGCTGGCAGATTGGACTTGGAGAGCAGGTTATGGAAATAACTCAGCAGAGGAGTTGTTGTGTAAAGGAACTATGACCTAAAGCACTTAGGCTGTAATAACATACAAATCAGCTGTCAAGTCGTCTTTTCCCTTCATTTTAGATTTCCAAAGGATCTATCCATCAGAAAGGCAATTAATTCCAGTTGCGGTCTGTACATATTTTGAAAATTGCAGGCCCAACGTCTGCATAGCTCAGTGCTCTCTGACATGTCGCAACAATCTCCCTACAGATGCTAAACTAAATCACAGTGAAAGCAAATCTCTGAATTAGATCCCATTATTTCTGGGCTGCAATTTAGCAGTGGTATCATGTCAGTTTTATCCCTTTCCCTCAACCTGTATTTCTGGTTTCATAAAAAAATGAAGAGATGCTTTAAATTCACCCCAAGCAAATTTGTGATGACTTGCACTTCCTTTATGTGATCACTATTGGGAGAGGGTGAGGCCGATTTCTTAAGTGCAAATGCCATTGTTAAAAGCACCCTATTTAGGAGGCCAACAGCTTCTTGATTTAATTGCATTGCGTGTTTAGAAGTAGGCAGCAATTTAGCCTGAAGTGGCACTTATTCCTTCTGAGGCCCTTGGAAATGCTTCAGTGGAACAGCGGACATCATGGCCTTGAAACTGAAGTTTTGATGTGGAGCAAGATACAATGGCTGAAGCTAAGCTAAGGGCAATTTCTGGGATTATAAATTTGGGAATTATGAGGATGGGAAGTAACTCTGATAAACGAACATTTTGCAATGAATGTTGCTTGTGAAACATTGTGGCACTGAGAGGGGAAAATATTTCTTGCAATATAAATAGAACAAAATCTCCTGACTCCAGTCCCTATCCATAACAAAAATATAACAGGGACCTTGGAGGTCTTCTAATCCAGGAAACCCTATACCATTTCAGACAAATGGCTGTCTAGTCTCTTCTTAAAAACTGCCAGTGTTGGAGCATTCACAGCTTCTGGAGGCAGGTTGTTCCACTGGTTGATTTTTCTCCCTGTCAGGAAATTTCTCCTTAGCTCTAGGTTGCTTCTCTCTTTGGTTAGTTTCCATCCATGGCTTCTTGTCCTGCCTTCAGGTGCTTTGGAGAATAGCTTGACTCCCTCTTCTTTGGGGCAACCCCTGAGATATTGGAAGACTGCTATCATGTCCCCCCTCGTCCTTCTCTTCATTAAACTCGACATATCAGCAACTGTTCCTTATATATTTTAGTCTCCAGTCCCCTGAACCTCCAGTCCCCTATACCACTTCCCAGCGCTTTATCACTCTCTCTAAGCAGTTTACAGAGTCAGCCTGTTGCCCGCAACAATCTGGGTCCTCATTTTACTGACCTCAGAAGGATGAAACACCAAGTCAATCTTGAGCCAGTCGGAATCAAACTCCTGGCAGTCAGCAGAATTAGCCTGCAATACTGCATTCTAATCACAGCACCACCACAGCTCTACATATCCAGACCTAGTTATCATTTGTAGCCTTATAGTAAAGATTGGATTATTTGACTATTTTAAAATGATTGCATGGCCCACAAGGTCAAATGCAAAACAAACAAATGAACAAAAGCATACTGACTTGAACATTATCAGCTTAATTGAGAAGAAAACCTGAGCACTTAAAGTCTACTTACTTTAATTTTTGTTATTTATTTGGCAGTATTAAAATTATTTTCTCTCACATTTTTCAAGGAAGATTTTTTTTAAAAAAAAAAAAGCCTCAAAAGAACGCATTTGAAACACAAACTGTGCTCCTTAAGTATGATGTAATTTATATAACAAAATAAATCTACTCTGTTAAAATATTTAGTACAACTTAGAATAATGAGTGCAGATAGGTTTAGTTTAATTAGTTTACTGAAATGGAGTTCTTTTAGTGGTTAAGTGTGATATATTGGCTTTTGTCACCTGGAATAAAAAAAAACCTAATTAGTCCTCACTCAAATATATTGTTTTCCTTGAAACAAGTGAAATGTAATATTTTATTCTCAATTACTATGCTAACCCATTCCATCATTTGCACAAAAGCTTAGCATGTTCAAAAATGGGTATCACACAGTGCATTTCTGTCAGCGTATTGGTTGAAAATTTGAGAGTTTGACGCAATTCCAGTTATTCAGTGTGACTCAATATTTTTTAGGCCAGGAAAATGGCCTAATAAGGCCTTAGGCAGAGCTCATGAAAAATGATCTTAGTGACATTTATTAGTATGGCACAATTCTGGGAATGAACCTCGCCAATTGCACTAGAACAGGGGTGTCAAACTCAATTTCACTGAGGGCCGCATCAGTATTGCGGTTGCAGTGTGGGGGGGGGGAGTGGTGTGGCCAGAGTGAGTGCAGCCTACTGGGTGGGCATGGATGGAGTGGGTGTGGCCTACTGGGTGGGCGTGGCCAGTTCTACATCATTTGCGTCAAAGTTGCCTGTGGGGGCCTGGGCAGGAGTGGGACAGGTCTCAGGGTCTCTGGCAGAAGGGAGTGGGACTGGGGCAAGGGCCAAGGCATGGCCCACCAGGGCAAGTGCCAAGATGACCACCACAAAATTGTGCATTGGCTCCCGGCCGGCCTGGGCCAGGGCCAAGGCAGTAGGGGCCGTTCCTTCACTGTTTCCAGGATGGCTTCGCGGGCCACATGAAACCACTTCGTGGGCTGCATCCGGCCCCCGGGCCTTGTCTCTGACATATCTGCACTAGAACAATTGAAGACAGGCTAAAGTTCCTCCCAATTTCCTAACACAACCTTTAAAACTCTTCCCATAATTCTTTTCTCTGATATTTCCTTCATTAATCTGACATTTCTCTCTATTTATGATGCATTTGAAGATTTATTTCCCTCTCTCTCCATATACTGTACATACATACATAATATTGTCCTCAGCACATACATACTTATGAGCCCAACATTTTCACGCCAAGCAAGACAATTGTTCCATTGCCCCATTTTATGACCTTTCTTGTCACAGTTGTTAAGTGAATCATTGCACTTGTTAAATTAGTAACATGGTTGTGAAGTCGATCTAACTAGCTTTTGACTTTACTTGTCAGAAGGGTTCGAGCTAGCAAAAGATGATCACATGACCCCGGGTTATGGCGACCATCATAAATAGGAGCCAGGTGTCTAAATTTTTGATCACTAAATGGTCACTAAACAAATGGTTCTGAGTAGAAGACTCTGTGTGTGTGTGTGTGTGTGTGTGTGTGTATCTAATTTTATTATTACAAAAAAAAATCACCCTGTGGGAAACTCACTCTAGAGAATAGTTAGATGTGATCTGCATATTATTTCGAGAGTTCACTTTGTGGATCAAATCATGAGCATTAAGGCAGGGATATTTGTTGAGTGAGCAACCAGGCAAAAGAGCCATTTATATAACGCAAAGCAGTCCTCTCCTTATTGGATATTCACTTTTCAGGTGAAAATTAATGGATGGAACAAGCAGTCATTTAAATTTGAGTGGCTCTACCTTCTCCACCCACATGGAGGGCTAAGCATTCTGTTCCTGTCAGACTGTTTTGATTCCTTGAATCTTATGGCAGCATGACACGAAACGCAATAAATACATTAGAAAGGCACTCACCATAAAACAGAAAAATGGGATTATTTTATGCCTCTGGTAAAAGCCTCATCTTTCTCAGAGGAGTTAAAACATAATGTAAAGCAGTTTCAGCACAACATCTAGAGATAGCAGGAGGCATTCTCGGTCATTTAAGAGACATATCCAGGATGAATTTCTGGGCAATTCACTGTGCAGTATCTCAAACCCAGTGGTTTCACTGACTCTAATCTCAAGAGGAGTAGAAAATCAGTTGATTGAAAGGGAAGAAAAAAAGGATTGTCTATCTGAGATTAACATCTTTGCCACAATTTAGGAAATGTTTCATCTCAAAATATGTTAATTGGAGATGAACCCTAGAATAGGATAGGGTAGGAGAAGACAGGACAGGACAGAAGACAACATAATAGAAACAGGAACAGAATAGAAAGAATGGAATGGAATGGACAGAATAGAATATGGAATGGAGCGGAACGGAACAGAACAATTAGAATAGCTTTATTTGGTCAAGTGTGATTACAGAGCAACAGAGTAATAATCATAATAATGATACCAAATAAGAGGGAGAATTCTCGGTGGAATTCTGAATTTCATGGCCAAAAACAAACAGAGCATCCTTATTTATTTATTTATTTATTTATTTTATTTGTTTATTTATTTATTTATTTATGAAATCTTTTTTGATGATGACGGCCTGTCGGTCAAGGACTTAAAAAGCGAGAAACCCTGTGAGTTTCCAAGTTTGCTAGGAGAAACAGCATCCTGTGGAATCCAGCTTGTATTCCTATTTGATGGACAGCACTAAGCCTCAGGTGTGCGTTGTTGCTTTAAAAATACCACTTGTTATCAGTTTTTAAGAAGTGTGAAATCCTTCCCTGCTTAATATTGCAGCTAAGAGGCAGGAAAAAGTGGCAGGATTTAGTCTGTCAGTCTGGGATTTACCAAGCATTTGGGAGGTGGACCGACTGAGTACTTTCCTTCTTCGATATACAGTTTTCCTTCTAAGGATGGTGAGACATTCTACTAATATTTGCCATATGTCTATTAATATATGTGTAGATTATTGCTATTATTATTATTATTATTATTATAGCTGTGAATCGCCACATATTAATCCCTTCCTTAATGATCAAGATACTTTGAAATATGTACTCAAGTGCACCTTGGCATTTAAAAAAATGCAAAAAAATATTAATGCATTAATATTTTTTGCATTAATGGATCAGTTCACTTGGTGTTCCTTTCATAATTCCATTTTGTTTGATTGCTTTATTATTCTATGAATTGCATTCAGTGGGCAGGGGGGGAAGAACCTACCAGAAATTTAGTATGTTGACTTCAAAGCACATTTTATTGTATATATTTTAAAATATACTTAAGATCTATGTGTATATGAATACACATAGAATCAAGATCACGTAAAGTATTAATACCACTTTACAATGCCTTGGTAAGGACACACTTGGAATACTACATCCAGTTTTGGTCACCACGATGTAAAAAAGATGTTGAGACTCTAGGAAGAGTACAGAGAAGAGCAACAAAGATGATTAGAGGACTGGAGGCTAAAACATATAAGGAACGGTTGCTGGAATTGGGTATGTCTAGTTTAACGAAGAGAAGGACGAGGGGGGGAACAAAGCCCCTGAAGGCAGGACAAGAAACAACAGATTGAAACTAACCAAAAAGAGAACCAACCTAGAACTAAGGAGAAATGTCCTGACAGTTAGAACAATTAACTAGTGGAACTACCTGCCTCCAGAAACGGTGAATGCTCCAACACTGGAAGTTTTTAAGAAGAGACTGGTATAGTGTTTCCTGCCTGAGCAGGGGGTTGGACTAGATGACCTCCAAGGTCCCTTCCAACTTTATTATTATTATTATTATTGTTGTTGTTGTTATTATACAAAATATGATCTTACACAAAGACACACTATATATGCATATAGTTTGTATTAGAATTTGTAAAGAAAACAATCAAATTCATGAGCTCAAATCCAATCAAATCTTACAGACCAGCATAGAATTCTTGAAGTACCTCTTTACGTTAAACTGCAATCCCAAGGAAGCCAGGAGCAAATCTTTCTGAATTGACATGGGTAAATTGCTTTGCATGTTCGCTATCAAACATTTGGATGGTAGAGTATGGAAGAACATGATGGAATATGTCTCTATATCAGAAATTCCTTCTGGGTAGAGGGTGAAAACATTACAGAGGAGAATCTAGCTTTGTTTACTTTACCCCAAAGACCTACATAGTGTTTGGGTTGTTTAATCATCAAGATTTAACAAAGGAACCAAAATTATCTTCAAGTGATGATGAGAGTTTGTGTGATATAGTAAAAAATACACTAAGTCAGGAGTGTCCAACTTTGGCCACTTTGGCTGGAGTCATGGCTGGCTGGGAAATTCTGGGAGTTGAAGTCCACAGGTCTTAAAGTGTCTTAAAAGAACAAGATGAGCTGGGATCAAATTGTTAATTGTTCTCACTGTCAGGAAATTTCTCCTTAGTTTTAGCTTCTCTCTTTGATTAGTTTCCATCCATTGCTTCTTGTCCTGCCTTCTAATGCTTTGGAGAACAGGCTGACCCCCTCTTCTTTGTGGCAGCCCCTCAAATATTAGAAGATCCTATCCTGTCACCTCTACTCCTTCTTTTCTCTAGACTAGACTTACCCAATTCCTGCAAACACCATGTGAAAATCTGTTTGCTTAGACCCCAAATATGTTGTCCATGAGAAATTAAACTGAGTGATGTAACCCAAAATTTACTGTCTCTAAACAAGAAGACCCAAGATACGTGTTATAGACCTTAAACTAACACCTTTGTTAAGCTGTATTTTTTTTAGATTTTAGCTAAATTAACAGATCTTATGCAATAGATTAAGCTGTAAATCATCTTTTATAAGCTAAAATAGTTTAGTTCACTAATGGGAACCTAAAACAATGCCAACATCAATGCAGATTATACATGAGGTTGTATAAACAGAGGCACAGAATGAAGATCACGCAAAGTATTAGTATCACTTTATAAAACCCTAGTACAGTGTTTCTCAACCTTGACAATTTTAAGGCATGTGGACTTCAACTCCCAGAATTCCACAGCCAGCATTGCTGGCTGTGGAATTCTGGGAGTTGAAGTCCACATGCCTTAAAATTGTCAAGGTTGAGAAACACTGCCCTAATAAGACCACACCTTGAATATGCAACCAATTTTGCTGACCATATCACACAAAAAAGTTTGAGAGTTTGGAAAGAATGCAGAGAAGAAAGATGATCAAAGACCTGGAGACTAAAACAGACGAAGAACGGCTGCAGGACTTAGGTTCGGCTAGTCTAAAGAAAAGAAGAAATAGGGGAGACATGATAGCAGTATTCCAGTATCTGAGGGGCTGCCACAAGGCAGAGGGGGCCAGGTTGTTCATCAGAGCACCAGATGGAAGGACGAGAAACAATGGTTGGAAACTGACCAAAGAGAGAAGCAACCTGGAATTAAGGATAAACTTCTTAACAGTGAAGACAACTAACTAGTGAAACAGCTTGCCTCCAGAAATCGTGGGCGCTCCATCACTGGAGATTTTAAAGAAGAGATTAGACAGTCACCTGTCTGAGATGGTATAGGTTCTCCTGCTCAAGCAGAGGGCTAGACTAGAAGACCTCCAAGGTCCCTTCCTATTCTGTTCTGTTCTGTTCTGTTCTGTTCTGTTCTGTTCTGTTCTGTTCTGTTCTGTTCTGTTCTGTTCTACTCTACTCTACTCTACTCTACTCTACTCTACTCTACTCTACTCTACTCTACTCTACTCTACTCCACTCTACTCTACTCCTACTCTACTCTACTCCTGTTCTATTCTACTCTGTTCTATTCTACTCTGTTCTATTCTACTCTGTTCTACTCTACTCTACTCTACTCTACTCTACTCTACTCTACTCTACTCTACTCTACTCTACTCTACTCTACTCTACTCCACTCCACTCCACTCCATTCAAGGAGCCCTTCACTTATCAAATGAGGTTCTTCCAAAAAAGACTCCTTTGCTCTGGTATATTTTCAGGATATGAGCTGAGTAAGGACTCACTGGAGAAGAGCCTAATGCTGGGAAAGATGGAGGGCAAGAGAAGAAGGGGACGACAGAGAAGGAGGGGGCTGGATGGAGTCACTGAAGCAGGAGGCGTGAGCTTAAAGGGACTCCAGAAGATGGTAGAGGACAGGAAGGCCTGGAGGAACGTTGTCCAGGGGGTCGCGATGGGTCGGACACGACTTCGCAAGTAACAACAACAACATAAAGGAAACCCTGCATGAAATGGGATTGGGCCCATCCAGCTGAGGTTCACATTTTGAATAGCTTGAATCCAAAACTCTGCACTACAGGTAGTCCTTGACTTACAACAGTTCATTTAGTGACCATTCAAAGTTACAACGGCACTGAAAAAAGTGACTTATGACCAATTTTTCACACTTATGACCCTTGCAGCACGATTTACGGTCACACGATTTACATTCAGATGCTGGACAGCTGACTCACATTTATGATGGTTGCAGGGTCCCCTTTGGTGACCTTCTGAGCAGCAAAGTCAATGGAGAGGTCAGATTCACTTAACAACCATGTCACTAATTTAACACCAGCAGTGATTCACTTAAGAAATGTGACAAGAAAAGTCGTAAAATGGAGCAAAAACTCACTTAACAAATTTTTCCCTTAATAACATACCTTTTCGGCTCAATTGTCGTAAGTCGAGGACACTCTGCTCTGAAACACAAGGCAGAAGTCTCTCTATTTCCATCAATGGCAGTGGAAGACTGTAATGCCTCCATTAAACTCTGATATTTTTCATCTGAGGTGATGGCACCGATGGCCTTCCTGCGCTTGCCACAAAACACCACACCACACAGGCCAGACCCCTATTTTACGACCAATATGATAGGTACACAAACTGTGGCATTGACTTTATTTTGAGGAAAGATGAAGAAGTGCATTTTCCCTGCTCGTATCAGTTTGGCTTTTGATTCAGTCGCTGTGACATTTGCAGAGATTCTATTATTTCCATATAATTTTCTGCCTACCCTATTCCAAAACATCACCTGCCAGAGTGCAGCCTCACAGAATGAATGTTTTTTCTCTCTCTTCAACAGACAATTTTAAACCTGCTCTGCCAAACTGGCAGCTAAATGTGGGTTTCCCACACTTGTCAGCTTCCCAGTTTTCTCTCTTTAGTCCTCCTTATGACCTTTTTCTGAACTGTGAGTTGAGTTCTACTTTATTTGCTCAGAAATATATATATATATATATATATATATATATATATATATATATATATATATATATATATATATATATATATATATATATATATATATATATATATATATATATATATATATATATATATATATATATATATATATATATATATATATATATATATATATATATATATATATATATATATATATATATAAAATTTCATTCATTCAAATTACCACATTTATTTTACTTTATTTTTTTCCTTAGTTTTTAAATTGAATGGAGGGGATGTGTCCTCCCCCCTCCCGCATTTTTTTTAAAATTTTTTATTATTAGATATCCATTTGTACATGCAAACAAAGAAAAAATTCAAGTTAAAGCCATTCAACTTAATACAATCATTTTAAATTTGTAGACCTTCTTCACTCCGTATATGAAAGTTTAACTATAAGCCAACTACATTTTAAAAATTTTAAGTTTCACTTCTTTTCAGATCTATCCATTGTACATCAAGCAAACCAGTCTTCTTATTAAAGTTAATAATTTTCATGTCGATACACCCCTCCCTTCAACGCGTACATTCTTAGTCTATTTAATATATATCTTCTATTAATCACCCTCTCATGTCTCTTGCTCTTACACTTATTCCTTAAATCAGTCCATAATTCTTTGCCTTTAATTCCTTGCATAAAATATTAAGTTTCTCTTCTTTTCAGTCGAATTCTGGGTTTCTTCCTCTGCCAGGTGGATTTCCATAACACAGCTTCCCTTCCAAGTAATAAGTCTCTCTTTATTGCTTGCAATGTCCCTTGGTTCCATATAAGCCATACTCTATGGATTCTGTCAGTTTGCCAAGAGAAATTTTTAGCCTCCTCTCCTAGATATTTTTCCAATGCTTTTATAACAATTCTTTTCAAATCTTCTTGTTTCTCATTTGGGAATTTTTCCAGTCTCTTGCCCCTAATTGCTGTCATCATCTGGCGATGGTACATCATAGTTGAGCAGTTTTGCACCTCACTTTTCATTTCAGTAAGTTTTCTCTCTTCTTCTCTCTCCACCTCTTCCATATTTTCTTCAACCCCTTCCCAGACCCTCTTCGAATTTCTCCCAGTATCTTCTCTCATTTTCCCACTGTGCGTTTGTACTGTTTCTCCGGTTTGGTCCAAGTCCTCAATAACTGCTTTGCTTTGATCTTCCACCATCTTCTCCACTTCTCTGCTTTGTTCCACTGCCTCCAATGTCCTCATCCTTTCTTCCCACCTTTTCTCATATATGTCTATTATCATGTCCATCTTTCTCCTTATTTTTTCAAAAGTTGTTGACGTTGCATCTTTTAATTCTTTCATCATCATTTATGGAGAGCTTATATATATCCTTAGGTTTATTTTGCAAAGTTTTTTAAGTTATGCGTCTCTGCTGCCCTCTAGAGGTCTCTTTCGCATTACAGTTTCTCTTTCGCCTTTCTCTTCCAGTAGCTCCTTAGGTTTATTTTGCAAAGTTTTTAAGTTATGCGTCTCTGCTGCCCTCTAGAGGTCTCTTTCGCATTACAGTTTCTCCTTCGCCTTTCTCTTCCGGTAGCTATCACTTTAAATTAAAAGCGGTCGCCATCTTGGGTGCATTTTGTTTATTGTGAACGTATTTGATCCGAGGTAAAATATAAGAAATACTTGCTTTTTAAGCTCCTGCGTTCAGTCTGTCAATCTCTGTGCTTCTTTGAAATGTTTTCCTCGAGTGGTGGCTGGTCTCAGCATCTTGGTCTGTCAGCTGACAGATGCTGCGCTGGGCTGGAGCTATTGTGAGCTCACGGGGAGTCCTCTTTCTTCCCCCCTGAATGTTTTTTCAGGGGGTTTTCAGAGGATCTCAACCCCCACCCACAGCTCTTCGCCCCTTCTCCTACCGAGGAGGGGTTTTTTCCGCCGCAAAAACAGCTGTTTTGTGCTGTTTTGGCGGCTTTACAGGTCCCGTGTCGCAGAGCCTCCGAACAAGGCTATTTCAACCCTGAGGCAGCCATGCCCCTTCCCCCTCCCGCATTTTTAATTTCCACACATCCTCTTTCTGTAGTTTGTCCTTCCTTGACTTATGTTGCGGTGTCTTACACAACGTGTTAAATTTACAATCCATAAAGTTCACTGGTGCAGAACTGATTTATCTGGAAGCATTCTGACATTATGTGCTAGATCCTTCAAAGCTCTTCCCCACCATGCTTGTCATATCACATCATCTCGCTCATTCTCTCTCACACACACATACACAAACACACAGAGACCCCTTCGACAGCTGGGGACTTTTTCTCTCAATGACTATGCCAGGGGTTTCCAACCTTGGCAACATTAAGACTTGAGGACTTCAGCTCCCAGAATTCCCCAACAAGTCAGGCTGGCTGGGGAATTCTGGGAGTTGAAATTTGCAAGTCTTAATGTTGCCAAGTTTGGAGACCCCAGTCTATGCTAAGGCATATTTTTTTTAAAAAAAAATGTATAAATGATCCTACAGGATCGTTTTGCTTCCTAACATTTTGAGAACATGTATTTTCTTAACAGGGATGTTATTATTTACTATTAATGTTAGTACTATTTTTATTTATTATTATTATTATTATTATTATTATTATTATTATTATTATTATTATTATTATTATTATTATATATTGTAAAAAGTGATGGCTATTGCTGGTCTACGACCGTAATAAAGTTTATTATTATTATTATTCCTGCTTTCTATATCTTCGCATGCTGCGAACAAAGCAAATACTAAGATTCATTACCGGATGTTCTAAAAATCAAAGCACCAAAGTGTTATCGCTGTAAACTTTTTTTCTTTAAAAAAAAAAGCTTATTGTAGATGGGATACAGAAGGTACATAGGCAGACTAGAGAAGTATCCATTCAGAGTCAAATAAAAGAGCAGATTAGCCCCTAGCTTGCCAATGGTTTCATAAGGATGCTGCTGAATGCAGAAGGAATAAAAAACAGAAGCATAAACAGAAGAAAGCACAAAAAAAGGAAGTGTTTTCATGAAGCAGGCAGAAGGCAGCTGAACATAAACGCAGCACTGATCAGGAAGCGCCAGTCCCGTGTCACCTACCTTCTCCCCATATTTCCTTTGGTGCCCAATTTGTGACAAGGTCATCCATCATGGATGGTGATCAAATTAGCACCCTGCCATCTGCTACATGAAGTTTCCAAGTTGCTGTAGGGAACTGTCATCACTCTACCAGACTTACTGGTTTTCGTCCCTAACCCGATTGGATGTAATTGAGAAAGTTTTGGACTGAGTAAGGAAGAACCAAACATGGTTGAGCATTGAGCCTGCAGACCTAGAAGTCAACCTTTTGAAAGGAATGAACTTTAGAAAATTCAGTTAGAAACCCCCCCCCCAGCCAAGCAGAATCGATTCTTTAAGTCAAAAGGTTGGAACAATTGGAACTATTGTGTTATTTTATTGGAAGATGTATTTTCTATACCCGTATGAAAACATATATATATGGTTTGGTTCTTCGGGTTTTCTCCCACGTAGAATTTGAAGTGTCTTGGCGACGTTTTGACGAAGTCTCATTCGTCATCTTCAGGCTGGTGCTTTTGGCTTCTGCTTCTAGGAGCAATGTGTGGTCGTAGCTGTTTCTTCCTTTTAACTGCCAGTGGGGGTTTGAACTGATTGGCTGGGAGCTTGGCTATGTTCTGATTGGGTGGAGGTGTGTTCTGATTGGTTAGCGGCTTGGCTGTGCTCTGATTGGCTGGGGGGTTGGCTGTGTTCTGATTGGCTGGGGGAGTGTTCTGTTTGGGTGGGGGCTTTGTTGTGCTGGAGGGGTTCAAAGTGGCCAATGATGCAGCTGTGGTCTGGCTCCTGGTCTGTGGTCGTGCCTCATCATCGGTGTGGGTTTGGGTTTGCTTTTTGCGTGGATTTGCTTGGGTTTGCTTTTTGGGTTTGCTTTTTGCCCCCTCACAGCATGAATAAATGAGATGATACCTCCCGCCTACCAGCCATTTGGAAACCCGCCCTTATTGACAAACGAATTCTTAACACAAAGAATGACACCAGAACCACACAGGATGCCACCACCACACATCCACGCAAAAAGCAAACCCAAACCCACACCGATGATGAGGCACGACCACAGACCAGGAGCCAGACCACAGCTGCATCATTGGCCACTTTGAACCCCTCCAGCACAACAAAGCCCCCACCCAAACAGAACACTCCCCCAGCCAATCAGAACACAGCCAACCCCCCAGCCAATCAGAGCACAGCCAAGCCCCTAACCAATCAGAACACACCTCCACCCAATCAGAACACAGCCGAGCTCCCAGCCAATCAGTTCAAACCCCCACTGGCAGTTAAAAGGAAGAAACAGCTACAATCACACATTGCTCCTAGAAGCAGAAGCCGAAAGCACCAGCCTGAAGATGACGAATGAAACTTCGTCGAAACGTCGCCAAGAAGAGCCATGCTGAATCAGGCCAAAGCCCATCGAGTCCAGCATTCTGTGTCACACAGTGGCCCACCAAATGTACATGGGGATCTTGAGCAGAAAGAGAAGGCAAAACCCTCCCTTTCCCTTGACCCCCAAACAAATGGTACTCAAGGGAATCCTGCCTGCCTCAACCAACATAGAGGCGGCACATGGACATCTGTTTTAATAACCACCAATACACTTTGCATCCATGAATCTATCTAGCCCTGCCTTGAAGCTGTCAAGGCTGACAGCTGTCACGACCCCTTCAGGAAGTGAATTCCATAAATAAACGACCCTCTGGGTGAAGAAATATTTCCCTTTATTTGTCCTCACTTTCTTAGCTATGAGCTTTAGGGAGTGCCCCCTTGTCCTGGTATTGTGTGATAGAGAAAAGAATTTTTCTCTATCCACATTTTCTATCCCATGCATGATTTTATACACTTCGATCAAGTCACCCCTTAAACGCCGTCTTTCAAGGCTGAAGAGACCAAGGCGTTGCAATCTGGTTTCATAAGGGAGGCGCTCCATTTCCTTGATCATTCTTGTTGCCCTTTTTTGCACCTTTTCCAGTTCCATTATATCCTTCTTGAGGTGCGGTGACCAGAACTGTACACAGTACTCCAAGTGTGGTCTCACCATCGATTTGTACAGAGGCAATACAACACTTGCTGACTTATTTTCGATTCCCTTCCTAATCATGCCAAGCATGGAATTTGCTTTTTTTACTGCTGCTGCGCATTGGGTTGACATCTTCATCGAGCTGTCCACCAAAACCCCAAGATCCCTTTCTTGGGTTGTCTCAGAAAGTTTGGTCCCCATCAGTTGGTAAGTATAATTGGGGTTCTTTGCCCCGATGTGCATAACTTTGCACTTGTTTAGGTTAAAATGCATTTGCCACTTTGTTGCCCACTCACACAATTTTGAGAGATCCTTCTGGAGCTCCCGACAATCAGTTTCACTTTTCACAACCCGGAACAATTTAGTGTCATCAGCAAACTTGGCTACCTCACTATTAACTTCTACATCCAGATCATTGATGAATAAATTAAAAAGTAAAGGCCCCAAAACTGAACCTTGGGGTACACCACTTCTCACTTCTTTCCATCCGGAGAATTGTCCATTTATTGCCACCCTTTGCTTCCTACAATTTAGCCAGTTACCAATCCAGGACAAGACCTGTCCTCTAATTCCGTGGCTGGAGAGCTTTTTTAGGAGCCTTTGGTGAGGGACTTTGTCAAAAGCCTTTTGAAAGTCAAGATATACAATATCAACTGGGGCCCCTTTATCTATGTATTTATTTACACCCTCAAAGAATTCTAACAAGTTAGTAAGACATGATTTGCCTTTGCAGAAACCATGTTGATTTTCTTTCAGCAATGCCTGTTTTTCTATGTGCCCTGTAATTTTATCTTTAATAATGGTTTCCATCAGTTTGCCTGGAACTGAGGTTAGACTGACTGGTCTATAGTTTCCTGGATCACCTCTGGATCCTTTCTTGAAGATCGGGGTTATATTTGCTTCCCTCCAATCCTCCGGTACAGTGCCTGATCTTAGAGAAAGATTGTATATTTTAGCTAGAAGTTCAGCAATTTCACACTTGAGTTCCTTGAGAATTCTGGGGTGGATGCCATCTGGACCCAGCGATTTGTTGATGTTTAGTTTAGAAAGGCATGCAAGAACGTCTTCCTTGTTTATCTCTATCAGGTTTAATTCTTCTATTTCCCTCCCTGGGAAAACTAATTCAGTGGCAGGCAAATGTTCTCTATCCTCCTCGGTGAAAACGGAGGCAAAGAAGTCATTTAGCCTCTCAGCAATCTCCTTGTCTTCTCTGATTATCCCCTTCTGACCATTGTTATCAAGTGGCCCAACTGATTTTCTGGTTGGGTTCCTGCTTCTGATGTACTTAAAAAAGGTTTTGTTATTATTTTTAATATTCTTGGCTATATGCTCCTCAAAGTCTCTCTTGGCTTTCATGACTATCGCCTTGCATTTGGTCTGCCATAGTTTGTGATCCCTCCTGTTCTCCTCGGTAGGTAGAGCCTTCCATTTCTTAAATGAGTTTTTCTTCTTTCCAATAACCTCCTTTACCTCATTCGTAAGCCATACTGGTATCCTCTTGGACTTTCCAATCCTCTTTCTTCTTTTAGGAATGCATTTTATTTGAGCCTGCTGTAACGTATTTTTAAACAGTTTCCAAGCATTTTGGAGGGATTTGACTTTTTTTACTGTTCCTTTTAGTTTCTTCTTTACTATTTTCCTCATTTTGTCAAAATTCCCTCTGTGAAAGTTTAAGGTCTCTGTGTTAGTTTTCACTGACAATTTGCTATCCATGGTTAAGTTGAAGGTTATTGTGTTGTGATCGCTGGTTCCTATGGGCTCGGTTACAAGGACATCATGAACCAAATCCTGTGCGTTAGTTAGAACCAAGTCCAGGATCCCCTTTCCCCTGGTAGGTTCCATGACCATCTGCTCAAGGGAATAATCAGCTAACATGTCGAGGAACCTTGTCTCTCTTTCATGTGTAGAACAAGAATTTACCCAATCTATTTGGGGATAGTTGAAGTCCCCCATTATGACTACCCTATTTCTTTTTGAGGCCTCCTTAAATTCATTTTCCAAATAGCAATCTGCCTCTGGAGTTTGGTTGGGAGGGCGATAGCAGATCCCTAACGTCAGATTAGTTTCCTGTCCTGATTTTTTTATCCACAATGTTTCTGTGGGTGAGTTTGAATTTTCTTGAATTTCGAGTTCATGAGATTCTAACTCCTCATTTATGTACAAGGCCATGCCACCACCATTTCTCCCTCTCCTGTCCATCCTATACAATTTGTAACCTGGAATCCTTGTGTCCCATTGGTTATCATCTGTCCATCTGGTTTCTGTTATGCCAATAATATCAATATTATTTTCCTTCACCAAGCATTCCAATTCCCCTATTTTTGCTCGAGTGCTTCTAGCATTCGTGTACAGGCATTTATATGTAATTTTCTGGTGGATTTTGACTGTAGAATTTGGTTGTAGAATTTGTAGATGGTCTACCATGTCCTTCTGCTTGACTATTACAATTTAGTTTTCCTGTTGACTCACCAATGTGTGCATAACTTCCACCCTCCATATTAGGCAGTGCGCCTAATATATATATACATATATATATATATATATATATATATGTAGTTATAACAACAGCAAATTACACATATGCTCACAGAGATTGGACTGTCTAGTAATTTGATCAGAGGCACCAACATGTAACCTAATCACTCTGATCTATTTAATATGAAAGCAGTTTTCCCTAAACAGTTGGTAACTGTGGCAAATCAAGAGCAAAAATAATTTTAATTTGGCTTGGATTAAAACCTGTTAATGATTCTGACTGAGACCAAAGCACAGCAGTCAAACTGCACTGGGCTTCCCTCTCCTTTAGCAATTATGCTATGTAAGCCTCACTTTTTTGCAAAATGGGGGGGGGAGCAACTGTGTTATCAGCGACATGCAAAGTGGCACCACAGTTCTCTTTTCTATCATGCTTTAATAGTTGGCCTGTGTATTTTTTTGTACATACACACTCTCTTTTGTGTGCTGTTTTATCAGCAGCAAGGGGAGCACACATCAGAGAATGGCTTGAGTCTTCTGTTGCCAGAGTATGCACAATAATATCAATGGACTTTCTTGCAATGTGTTATTGCTACAGTCATGTACAAGGGGAGAAGGGCACACAGTTTAAATAGCCACAAAGTTGAAACAAAATGTTTTGTTCAGGTCTGGGATTCATTATAACTTCACTAGCAAAATCAGAATTCTCAAGGAATGAAATACAGAGCAAGGAAATTTTGAGAAACAAACAAACAAACAAAAAAACTCCAAAGCTCGCACATGTTGGCTGCCAGCAAAATTCAAGATGCATTTTTTAAAGTCCTGAGCAATGAGAATAGAGAGTCAATAACCATTTCTTGGGGTCAGAAATGTATGGTGTTGGTTTTTTTTATTTGCACCCAGCTCATTGGGAAGGTAACGTTCACCCTTCCCTTTTTGACGTATGTCAAAAGTCATATTTTGTTTTGTTTCTTCCCCCCCCCCACCTTTTTGCCCATGCCTTGGATTCATCTGCGGCACGTCATTTCATAGTGAGGGAATATCTCCACTCCAAAGGCTGACTTCCTTCCAGTTGTTTGTCTGTTTAGGTTTAACAAGATCACAATTCTATCACTTTTTCCTTCCAAACTTACAGAAGGGGAGGAAGAGGAGGAGGGGGAGGTGAGGGGAAGGGAAAAGGGACTGAGAGGGGGAGAAGGAAAGGAGAGGAGGGAGGGAGGGAGAGACAGAGAGAGGGAGGGAGGGAGGGAAGGAAGGAAGGAAGGAAGGAAGGAAGGAAAGAAGGAAGGAAGGAAGGAAGGAAGGAAGGAAGGAAGGAAGGAAGGAAGGAAAGAAGGAAGGAAGGAAGGAAAGAAGGAAGGAAGGAAAGAAGGAAGGAAGGAAGGAAAGAAGGAAGGAAGGAAGAAGGAAAGAAGGAAGGAAGGAAAGAAGGAAGGAAGGAAGGAAGGAAGGAAAGAAGGAAAGAAGGAAGGAAGGAAGGAAAGAAGGAAGGAAGGAAGGAAAGAAGGAAAGAAGGAAGGAAGGAAGGAAAGAAGGAAGGAAGGAAGGAAGGAAGGAAAGAAGGAAGGAAGGAAGGAAAGAAGGAAGGAAGGAAGGAAGGAAAGAAGGAAAGAAGGAAGGAAGGAAGGAAAGAAGGAAAGAAGGAAGGAAGGAAGGAAAGAAGGAAGGAAGGAAGGAAGGAAGGAAAGAAGGAAGGAAGGAAGGAAGGAAGGAAAGAAGGAAAGAAGGAAGGAAGGAAAGAAGGAAGGAAGGAAGGAAGGAAAGAAGGAAGGAAGGAAGAAGGAAAGAAGGAAGGAAGGAAGGAAAGAAGGAAGGAAGGAAGGAAGGAAGGAAAGAAGGAAGGAAGGAAGGAAAGAAGGAAGGAAGGAAGGAAGGAAGGAAAGAAGGAAGGAAGGAAGGAAGGAAAGAAGGAAGGAAGGAAGGAAGGAAGGAAGGAAAGAAGGAAAGAAGGAAGGAAGGAAGGAAAGAAGGAAGGAAGGAAGGAAAGAAGGAAGGAAGGAAAGAAGGAAAGAAGGAAGGAAGGAAGGAAAGAAGGAAGGAAGGAAAGAAGGAAGGAAAGAAGGAAAGAAGGAAGGAAAGAAGGAAGGAAAGAAGGAAAGAAGGAAGGAAGGAAGGAAAGAAGGAAGGAAGGAAGGAAGGAAGGAAGGAAAGAAGGAAAGAAGGAAGGAAGGAAAGAAGGAAGGAAGGAAGGAAAGAAGGAAAGAAGGAAGGAAGGAAAGAAGGAAGGAAGGAAGGAAGGAAGGAAGGAAGGAAGGGAGGGAGGGAGGGAGGGAGGGAGGGAGGGAGATTGTCTACATTTTATTTGAATGAAAGGGCCAAGTTAGGAAAAATGAGGTGATGCAATCAGGAACAGTGCCCTAAATAGATTGGTGGGGAAGCTTACCTCTCTCACTCCATTTTTTCATCCCCCTCTAGTAAGATGGCCTTGGCGGATGGATGTAAAGTGAACACAGATATGCAACTCCTAATAAAGTTTGCTTTTCACAGAGACTCTGCAAAAATTTATCTCTATACCAGCTGTGGTATTTCCAATTCAAATACCATAATTGAACGGGGGAGCTATTTTAACTCCCCCAAATCCCAGAAATGTATGGAGCTAAGACCAGTTGATTTTAGGCTGCTTTTTCTGTATCTTTTCCATCAGCTTTCAAAACTGAATTGTTTCAGAAAGAGCATGGAGGATGGAAGAATACCGTGGTTTTTCAAACGTTGTTTTTATTAGTCCACTTGATTTCATTTTGCAATTCTCAATGTTGCATTACGGACATTTTTGTCTGTTTTTATTGTATTGTTCACCTGGCCACTGAGAGTACAGAATACAGTGGCAGGCATAAATCCACTCAAATCAACGCATAAGGTTCTCCAGCTTGCTTTGCATTTTTAATCCTGCCTCTTGATGTGCTCACTTGTTAATCTTTTCGCCATGCCTAAAATCTTCTCTGCAACACATTCTCTGCCTGCTTTCTCAAAGACTATCCATTCTAACCAGGTCAGGAGGAAACCAGAGACTATAAGTAACTCGTCTAAAGACTGGTGGTTATTAATACAGAGGGGTTCAAATGACCTTCCCATGACCAGCTTTAAGTGAATTAACCTCGGGGATTAGCTTATGTTCAGGTAGAGGCTTTCCTTAGAGAAGAGAGAGAGGCAACCTTGGAAGGTGTGAAAACATATTACTAAGACTTTGGAAAACAGGCTGTGGCATTCTCATGAAATGGCTGCCTTGGGCTGGGGAACAGGCTTTGCCTGTTCGCAAGCTGGCTGCCAGGGAACGTATGATCAATCATAGAAAATCCATTTAACCAGAAGACAAATCGCTTGCTCCCTGCAACCCTTTTTAAATCTCCAGGGTACTTTCTGTTATCCCAGCCTACATAGAATATTTGTCTGTGTGTTCGTGTGTGTATGTGTGTATCCATCCATCACCCTTGGCGTGTGAACATATCAGGCTGAACGGCGGAGAAGCAGTTTTGGAAATTACATCTACATATACATGAGCCATTTTGGTTTAGCGGTGAAGATGCTGGACTAGGAAATCAGAGGTGTCAGGTCTAGTCCTGCTTTAGGCACACAAAGCCATCTGGATGGTCTTGGACCAGCCACTCACTCTCGGCCTTGGAAGGAGGCAATGGCAAACTACCTCTGAAAAATTTTAAGAGAGCAGTCAGACGAGAAGACCCAAACTCAATGGTCACCTCATATTGCAATAAACAAGGACACACATTCAATTTCACAGCTATTAAGATTGTTGGCAGAGCAGGCACAAAGATAGCCAGGGAAATGATTCAAGAGTGGGAAACGGGCCCCTTGTCAGTCAACAGGAGTGCTGATTTACCACCAGCTTATCAACTACTTGGCAACACAAGGAAACAACAGCCAATAGCCAACCATAAACACTCCAATCAACCAACAGGAAGGCACCACATAAATACGAAGCATAGAATAGCCCGAAGCACACATTCTGGTGGAGAGAACTTCCCTGAGTCAAGTTCCCTGAGTCTAAAAGCTTGGAAGACTAAGCCTCTGGTCATGATGACCAACCCAGATTGGATCTTGCAAACATATATTTTCTCAGTCAGGCACTATAACCACCACTGTTGGAGGTATCGCTTGGCAATGTCTAGTAATAACAACAAGAAACATATATTTCCATAAGATCACAACTAGATATATTGGTATGATAAGTAGCCTAGAACAGAGGTCCCCAATCCCCAGTCCGTGGATCAGTACCGGGCCACAGCATGTCAGCAACTGGTCCGCACAAACAAGCAAAGCCCCATCCACAGAATGCAAGCAGCACACAAAACCACGGACCTTCTGGTCTGCAGAAAAAACTCTTTCCATGGAACCAGTCCCTGGTGCTCAAAAGGTTGGGGACCTCTTCCCTAGAGGAATTACCACTGGGAGCATAACATCACTAGATTCATAGGTAGTAGTTCACCCAAATAAAACAATAATCACAGGTCTATCATCTTAACCACTAATTCAGAGTGTCACATGATAAAATACTTATCACCCAACTAATTCAGGAGACAATGAGGTTTCTATCCAACATCCTTGCCCTGAGACAGGACTTTATGTAATGAAAACGAATTACGACAGAAGCATTTGTAGCAAAATTAATTTAAGCCCAATTGGCTGCTGTAGATAACCACCACTTTTCATTCTTCCGCTCTCGTCCCTGTGTACCAGCCTGTGTGCAAGTATGCATGCTATTGTGTTAACTAATCAAATAATCAGTGCAAGCAAAATGTCATAGCAAGTTCTCCTGGCACTAATTATCTAAGTGTCAACTTCTTGCGACAAGCATCTGAGAAGATACAGTTGAGGAGAGAAAAGATCAGGAATGAATTTTAGAACAATACTTTTATTGTAATGCTCTCTACATGGGGCAACCTTTGAAGAATGTCCGGAGACTGCAGGTTGTCCAGAATGTGGCCGTGCGAGCTGTCTTGGGTCTTCCTAGACATGCCCATATCACTCCAGCCCTTCGCGAGCTGCACTGGCTTCCAATTGGTCTCTGAACACAATTCAAAGTGTTGGTTATGACCTATAAAGCCCTTCATGGCAATGGACCAGGTTACTTGCGGGACCATCTTCAGCCTCATGAATCCCAGCGACCGGTCAGGGCACATAGGGCTGGCCTCCTACGGGTCCCGTCCATCAAACAATGTTATTTGATGGGCCCTAGGACAAGGGCCTTCTCCGTTGCTGCCCCAGCCCTCTGGAACCAGCTTCCCTCGGAGGTGCGTACTGCCTCCTCCCTCCTAGCTTTCCGTAAACTTTTAAAAACCCATTTATGCTGACAGGCTTGGGGGGATATGAACTTTGTTCTGCCCCCGGGCTGAGAAATCGCCTTCCATTGCTGAGTGTTTATTTGATTGTGTTTGCTTGTTGTATGTGTCGATTTTTTAATTGGATGTAATTATTGTTATTGATTTTATCTATGTCTATGTTCTTGTTGTGAGCCGCCCCGAGTCCTGGGAGAGGGTCGGCATACAAATTTAATAAATAAATAAATAATTCAAGATGCCCAAATTATGACACTGTCTCCTTGTCTACCTAAAGGGAAGTGCTGGGAAAGATGTACACCTCCCACTGGATTTTAAGTGACTTTTGTTGAGGTTCTAACCAAGTAATGGATGAAGTAGATCATCCCTTGTGTATTTATGCGTAGGTGTATTTATCTGAACAAATCCAGTTTCAGGCTGTGCTATTTTAGAGTTTACCCTTCTAACATTTGAACAAATCCCTCTTGTTCACCAGTGGTATCTGTTTCTAGACCAGGAGGGTCTACTGACCAAAAATAATGGATGGAAACTTATCAAAGAGAGATTCAATCTAGAATTAAGGAAGAATTGACAGTGAGAAAAAATAATCTATGGAATGATTTGTCCCCAGATGTTGTAGGTGCTTCATCGCTGGAGGTTTTTGGAAAGAGATTGGACAGGCATTTGTCCAGAATTGTATGAGGTCTCATTCTCAAATGGATGTTGGACTAGAACTCTGTTATTCTTTATTTTATTTGTGCTTTGGTCACCTCCTGTTTGGATTACTGCAATGTGTTCTACATGAGCCTGCCCTTGAAGACCACATGGAAAGCACAATGAGTCCAGAATGCAAGGTTGGGGGTAGTTATGGGCGCGCCTTGTTTCCCCTGTAGAACAGTTCCACTTTGTCAACAGGCTAATATAGAAGTTCATGAATAAGATACAATGAGCGTAATCTCTCTCTGTGTGCCTGTGTTTGTGTGTGAAATTACCCAGAGAAGAATCTGCCATGTTGTCATGCAGTCTCTGGGACATACAGTTGTATTTACAACTGGATAATGGGAAAGAGCTGGGAGAAAACAGGTAGGTTTTTATGAGTACACACACACACACACACACACACACACATACAGAGAGAGTTTCTCTTATAACAGGGAAAAACAAGAAGAAAAGGGATTTATTTAATTTTTTTAACGTATGACATCTCCAGAGATCATGCAATCACCGATATACAACATTAATAAAACACATTATACATACAAGCAAAAATATAAATTTAAATAATAGATAGATAGATAGATAGATAGATAGATAGATAGATAGATAGATAGATATAGATAGATAGATAGATAGAGATAGAGATATATAAACATACACACAGATATATAGATGTAAATATTTATAAATACAATACAATGTGCAAGATGAAATATTAAATTAAGGTAAAACCACGGTAAAAGTGTAGGTGTGGGTAGGAAGTGGGTAGGAAGTGTAGACTATCTCCATGATGGTATACCCCGGGCAACTCTATGTTCTAACAGAGTGGCTAAAAGTCTACACACTTGGCAAATGAACTAGATATTGCATCCCTCACGGTCAAAACCTATAGAGGCAGCGGTGAAATGGGAAAGGAGCTTGCATGAAAAGAGTAACTGTTGAACCCAGAGACAGAGAAGCAAATAGCTAGCAAGCAGACTGTTTCCGACTGCTGAAGTGAGTCCCAGACTTGAGTGATTCAAGATCATGGAAGACAGGTCAGCATGGAAGGAAGAAGACAATTAAGGCATGAGATCAAAGTTCCAGAAAGAGAACACATGCTCTGAAAATTCAAGGACTGCTAGCCATGAGAGAATGCCAGCTAAGTTTTAATTAAAGCCCTTGATTATCTCTATAGGGAATTTCATAATAAGAACACACTTAGCAGGAACTTAGCCCAGGAATACTAACATGGTAGTAGAAGCAGGGCTTTTTTTGTCATAGAACGCCCAGAACGGAGTTCTGGCACCTTTTTTGGATGGAACCTTGTAGGGTAGGCAAGGTGGGTTGTATGATATATGTGTGAGTTCTGGCACATTTTTTTTTTTTTACAAAAAAAGCACTGAGTAGAAGTATATTATTATTGCAGGCAGAGAGAGAGAGAGAGTTAATCTCCAAACAGTACAACAAATAAAACATAAATCAGTATGTCACACTCAACTCTCTTCTACAATCGGAAACAGGAAGTAGGGGGGTTGGTTTGTATGCTTTTAGACAATGTGTGTAATGTTTGCATGTCTGAAAAGGAAACTAATGTTACCAATAAAGATAATAATTCACAGGAAGTTTTAGCCTGCTCCACTCATCTGATCACTCTTAACACCACAGTCTACTTCCATCACTCCCAAAAGCTAATATTTAGGACATAGGCCAGTGATGGCGAACCTTTTAGAGACCGAGTGCCCAAACTGCAACCCAAAACCCACTTACGCATCGTTGGGTGCTGGGTGGGCGTGGCCCATTGGGTGGGTGTGGCTGCGGTGGTAACGGCAGACTGGGTGGGACTAAAAAGTCCAATCAATCAATTCCAACTTTGCGAGATCTTTTTTTTCCCTGGGAGTAGTTGAAATTGACTGATTGATTGAACCTTTTTTTTTTTTGCGCACGGCGGCGGAGGCCTAAAGCGAAAAGGTTTTATAAAACCCAGCTGAAGGCCCAGGACTGGGGCGACGGCGTGCGTGCCCACCGAGAGGGCTCTGAGTCCCGCCTCTGGCACCCGTGCCATAGGTTCACCACCACTGGCATAGGCCTTTGATTTCAGAGAGCATTTAGTTACTGAGAATAGTTTTGTCATGTTCTTTCCCTTTACTTTTTTTTTTTAATGAAGTCTTAAAATTTGCAGTGTGCAGAAGCAGCCGCCGCCGCCAAAACAGCCAGTGCAATCCTTGCTTGCATAAACAGAGAGATAGAGTCAAGATCTCATGAAGTACAAGTACCCCTTTATAAAGCCTTAGTAAGACCATACCTGGAATACAGCATCCAGTTTTGGTCACCACGTTATAAAAAAGATACTGAGACTTTGGAAAAAGTGAAGAGAAGAGCAGTTAATATGATTAAGGGTCTGGAGACTAAAACATATGAAGAATGGTTGCAGGAATTAGGGAATGGCCAGTCAAAAAGAAGGAAAATAAGGACCAGGGGGGACATGATAGTAGTGTTCCAATGTTTGAGGGGCTGCCACAAAGAAGAGGGGGTCAACTTATTTTCCAAAACACCAGAGGGCAGGACAAAAAACAATGGATGGAAACTAATCAAGGAGAGAAGCAACCTAGAAACAAGGAGAAACTTCCTAACAATGAGAACAATTAACCAGTGGAGCAGCTTGTCTTCAGAAGTTATAGGCGCCCCACCACTGGAGGCTTTTAAGAAGAGATTGGGGAACCATTTTTCTGAACTGATATAGGATATTCTGCTTGAGCAGGGGGCTGGACTAGAAGACCTCCAAGGTCCCTTCCAGCTCTATTCTGTAACTGTAATTACAAACTTTGTATGTGTGTGTATGTGTAAATCACTGATTTAGCTATAGAAAGGGTCCAGCAAGAAAGAGTCACGCTGAGAGAGAGATGGGCAGTATTTAAATTGGATAAATAAATAAAATAAATAAAAAAACAAGTTCACCAGTGGACTATCTATTTGCAGAATGCAAAGCTAACTTCCAAAGGTTAACATTCTATGACTTCTGGGTTGTCAACTGGAGTGTGATGGCAGTGATTGTGACTTATTTGTGTTGGCAGAAATGGCAAAGTTGACTGTTGTAATTAAAGGGAAGAACCCATCTTACTTTGTTTCCATTGGGGAACCACTTCTGGATTTTGAACTTAAACTGGAAAAAAAATAGATTCTGATAATTAGATTGATTCTGCTGTTACAGACATGGCTTGAAATATTTAGAATTATAAAACAAAAGGTGGAGTGGCAATTTTTTAATATCTTGCTTCCTTGAAAAATCTTTACATTTAAGCACGGGGAGGGGGGACTTGGAGCTGACCCTCAAAAGATCAAAGCAACTAAGAAGTAATTGCATTCATTCCTACAGTGAGATGAACAAAGTTGTACCAGTCTCTTGGGATCAATTACAACAGCCTGATAAATATACAACTCTAATCTGGCTGGATTTCTCTTAGCTAATCTGTTACCAACCCATGAGCTGCTTTACAGGAGGAGAAATGTCTCCCGTTCTTTTCTCATCTGATTTTGATACCTTCTATCACTAATTGTTTCCAAGAAGAGAAGAGAAGGAAAAGGGAGCCTTGCATGGTTGAGCAGACAAATGTAACCAATGAGGTGAAATTCAGCTAGGTGTCACTCAGATACCCCCAAGCAAGCTACAGTTGGAGAAAGTTAATTAATGTTGACCGAACCTTGTATGTTGTTTTTATTTTTTAATGTAATTGCTTTCACGCTCCTCGAGGTTATATCTAGTTCTAGAGTTGTTTTTGTTCTGGAGAGAAATGATACTATTTATTTGTTTGTTTGTTCTCCATCCTTTCTTAGGTTCAAACATGGTGGTGCTATCTTTATTCTGCTGTGATAAAAGATGCTATTTAGTGATAAGGCTCAAAGAATCTGCTTTGAATGATGGTGTTGTGCTATAGAGAAAGTTGTAAACAATTGTAAGAAGATGATGCTCTAAGCCTTTTTCTGCCTTTCCAAGTTTTTCATTGTTACAAACATGGAAAGGATGTTTCTACATATAGGCCAAAAACGGAGAATTACTTTTTTTTATTTTTTTATTTTAGTTTTATTGTAAGATAAAATAGAAATGCAACAGGAAGGAAGGAAGGAAGGAAGGAAGGAAGGAAGGAAGGAAGGAAGGAAGGAAGGAAGGAAGGAAGGAAGGAAGGAAGGAAGGAAGGTCTAGTACAGGGGTTCTCAACCTTGGCAACTTTAAGACTTGTGGACTTCAATTCCCAGAATTCTGGGAGTTGAAGTCCACAAATCTTAAAGTTGCCAAGGTTGACAACCCCTGGTCTAGTAGTTAGTACAAGGCTAGAAAGCAAGAGACCATGTGTTCAAATCCCATTTTAGCCATGAAAGCTGGCTGCATGACTTTGGGCCTCACTCATTCTCAGCCCAACCCACCTCACAGGGTGTGGTTGTGGGGAAAATAAGAGGAAGGTGTGTTGGATATGTTCACCACCTTGTGTTATTTGTAAAAAAACAAATGTATGCTCCCCAAGCTGACAAGTTAAAACACCCACCCTGGAAAGAAAGCCACAACTGTTTTTAATGACAGAGAGCTATTTTAAACTCTTTATGTACCTGTCACTTTTGTCACTTATAAGGCTGTAAATTATTGTAAATAAACATTTGTCTGCTCAACCATGCAAGGCTCCCTTTTCCTTCTCTTCTCTTCTTGGAAACAATTAGTGATAGAAGGTATCAAAATCAGATGAGAAAAGAACGGAGACATTTCTCCTCCTGTAAAGCAGCTCATGGGTTGGTAACAGATCAGCTAAGAGAAATCCAGCCAGATTAGAGTTGTATATTTATCAGGCTGTTGTAATCGATCCCAAGAGACTGGTACAACTTTGTTCATCTCACTGTAGGAATGAATGCAATTACTTCTTAGTTGCTTTGATCTTTTGAGGGTCAGCTCCAAGTCCCCCCCTCCCCGTGCTTAAATGTAAAGAAGGAAGGAAGGAAGGAAAAGAAAAAGAAAATGTAGTGATTTCCAAGATTTACCATTTACAGTGGTCAATCCAACCAAACTTTTAACTGTCTGTGTGCTTCTGTGTGTCATAAAAGGAAAATATTGCTAACAGTAGTCCCCAATTTTGTTTTTAAGAAACTTTATTTCCATAATTATAATGTCTTGATAAGCTCAACTGAACAAACTTATCACAGAATTTTCTGCATCCTCTTTTAGATCCATGTGGTTAAGAAGTGTGCCAGTAAGACAAAAGAACATAGAAATTAGAATAAAAGAGTTGGAAGCGACCTTGGAGGTCTTCTACTCCAACCCCCTGCATGAGACCCGATACCGGGAGTCTTCAAACTTGGCACTTTTATGATTTGTGGACTTCAATTCCCAGAATTCCTCAGCCAGCGGGCCTGGCTGAGGAATTCTGGAAGTTGAAGTCCACAAGTCATAAAAGGGCCAGGTTTGAAGACCCCTGCCCTATACTATTTCAGACAAATGGATGTCCAAGTCTCTTCTTGAAAGCCTCCAGTGATGGAGCACCCACAACTTCTGAAGGCAAGCCCTTCCACTGGTTAATTATTCTCACTGTCAGGAAATTTCTCCTTAGTTCTAGGTTGCTTCTCTTCTTGTTGAGTTTCCATCCATCATTTCTTGTCTTGCCTTCTGGTGCTTTGGAAAATAGATTGACCTCCTCTTCTTTATGGCAGCCCCTCAAATATTGGAACATTGCTATCCTATCTGTAAGTTAGGAAAGACTGACTTTCAGAGCTAGAAGAATTTCTAAACCTGATGGTGGAATTCTTTGCAAAAGAGTGGAACTCTTTCTTTGGGACACCTGTATTTTTATATACAGGGATGACGACATTTTAACCTGAGCAGAATTATAGGGTCCAATTCTAAAGGGAATTTTAGCAGAAATTATGGTCATTGTTATATTAAGCTTATCTGTGCTCACTTCGCACTTCCAAGTACACATGCATTGTATAAATGTACGCTCCCCAAGCTGACAAGTTAAAACACCCACCCTGGAAAGAAAGCCACAACTGTTCTTAATGACAGAGAGCTATTTTAAACTCTTTATGTACCTGTCACTTTTGTCACTTATAAGCATCTTCTACATTATTTCTTTATAATAGACCAACCAATTCCAGGAACATCAACAGAATTTCAACACCCAAAAATTATGACTACTACGTAAAAAATCAAAAGAAACCTACTGTAGTGTGTAGGTTGAAGAAAAATGAACTGAATCTAAGAAATTAATCTATTATCTGGACCTGTCCACAGCTCTCCACTCATTTTGTTTATTTGCAACCTCATATACTTCTACAAAACTTGGGCAGCCAGAATATATATATATTCTTTTTCCAAGCTGACATCTTTAATGCCTGTCATAAAATGGAGAGAACCCCTTCAGAAATCTCCAAAGAGTTCCTGACTTCGAAAAACCCCCAAGATTTGTTGAAAATTATAAAGCTAAGGAAAGAAATCATGCCTATGGGGATTGTGTGTGAATTCTAACTGTTTTACAAGTTCCAAAGATTATACAGACAGCCTCCAGTGTGATGCTGTATTTCTGTCCCAAGAAAACAGATAGAATATATACTTCTGGGAAACAGATACGGTTCAGTTTGTCTCCGATGCGAATCAGTCGTGATAAGTTTGGGCTAGAATTTTACACCTTGGAGAGGCTACTTAATGTAACTCCTTATTAGTCTGCCCCACATCTGTCTGCTTAATCCAAGCCATAATCTTGAAAAATCCTGACTACCACAGATTTTTCAGTATCTCCTTGATCACCTAACTACAAGTAGACCTTGATGTACAACATTTCATTTAGTGACCATTCAAAGTTGCAAATGTCACTGACTTGTGACCCTTTTTCACACTTACATCTGTTGCAACATCCCTCTGGTTATGTGATCAAAATCCAGACCCTTGGTAACTGACTTGTATTTACGACGGTTGCAGTGTCCCCGAGTCATGGGATCCCCTTTTGCAACCTTCTGACGAGCAAAGTCAATGGGGGTATCCAGATTCACTTAACAACCGAGCCCTGGTGGCAACAGTGGTTAGAATACTTCTACTGACTGCCAGCTGCCTGCAGTTTGGCAGTTCGATTCTCACTGGGCTCAAGGTTGACTCAGCCTTCCATCCTTCCGAGGTGGGTAAAATGAGGACCCCGATTATTGAGGGCAAATAGGCTGACTCTGTAACTGCTTAGAGAAGGCTATAAAGCACTGTGAAGGGGTATATAAGTTTTTTCCGGGCCTGCCCAGAAATGCCCACATTTCTGCATCACTCCGCGAGCTGCATTGGCTGCCAATTGGTCTTCGAACGCAATTCAAAGTGTTGGTTATGACCTATAAAGCCCTACATGGCATCGGACCAGGTTACTTATGGGACCGTCTGCTGCCCCATGAATCCCAGCGGCCGGTTAGGGCCCACAGAGTCGGCCTTCTCCAGGTCCCGTCAGCCAGACAGTGTCGCCTGGCGGGGCCTAGGGGAAGATCCTTCTCTGTTGCGGCCCCGGCCCTCTGGAATCAACTTCCCCCGGAGATCCGTGTCGCCCCCACCCTCTCCGCCTTTCGTAAATTACTCAAAACACACCTCTGCCGGCAGGCTTGGGGCAGTTAACATCTTGCCCCCAGCCAGTGTATGTCTGTGTGTTTGTTGAATGATTGGTTTTTCTTTTAAATTAGGGGTTTTAATATATATGTATTTCTAATTGTTGATTTCTATTATGTTGTGAGCCGCCCTGAGTTCTCCGGAATAGGGCGGCATAGAAATCCAATAAATGAAATGAAATGAAGTGCTATTGCTAAGTGCTATTGCTACTACATAACTGTAACGATTTACTCAGCCACTGTGGTCAGAAGGTTGTAATTAGGGGCAAAACTCACTTAATATCCATCTCACTTAGCAATAGAAATTTGGGGATCAGTTGTAGTTGTAAGTCAAGGATTATCTCTCTTGACTCTTCGGCACCTGAACCTTTGCTACCCAACACCGTTGCTCGTTGACAATCAAATCAGGCCTGGTGTTGACCATCTCAGGCCTCATTTCAATAAAATCACAGTGGCGTTTCCCCCCCCCCCCAGCTTCAGCCAGCAAAAAACTAAAATAGCCAACAAAACCCATTTTCTATTCCACGCAGCAAACAAAAGGCATAGCTCTTATGTCACTGCCTGACAGTTATAGACTTGCTCCATGGCTTATTAAAGATTAAGGTTTGCTCAGTCTCTCTCCTTCAGCCATCTATCTCCTTACCCACTGTCCAGCATTTATTGTCAGAAATTCAGAGATTAATAACATCTTTTGGTTTGGAGAGCAGTTTTTTTTGACAATGATTGCATCAACCTAATCAAACGACCATCAGCAGTTCCATGTTCGCCAATGGGTGGGGTTTCTTCTATTTATTTCTTCTGCTTTTTGCTTTTTATTTTCCTGAGCACTTTGTTGAGACAGACAGGAAAATCTTTTTTAAGCAGATACCAATGCTCTTTACTGGTTAACAAAGAAACATAAAGACTGCAAGGAAAGAAGAAGAAAAAAATACAGTGATAAATCCATTTCCTTAAGCATCCATGTTCTACCTCTATTCCAAGCTGAAGCCTACTTGGTCAAAAATTCTGGAAGGCATTTGACAAAGACAGATACCTGCAGTGCATCCCCCCCTCCCCACTTTCAAATAAGCTGCTGAAACACAAACATAACTACTATTACAATGGTATCACCAGGCACCAGATTTCAGGAGCAGTAAGTCTTTCAAATACAAAATTATTTATTTTTTTAAGTAAGCAAAGTGCTTAATTCCTATTTTTTTTCTTCCTCTTCTTTTAAAAATCCTTTTGTTTTCCTAAAAAAAAAAAAGAGTTTGAGTAATAGCGCAGGCTTGTTATTGGTTGAAGCAGGAGGAAAAAGCTGGTGAATTATAACCTCATTTGTTCACGTCTATATATATGGCTGGGGGAAAAAGTAGTTCAAATTTACAGCCTGTATAGACAATGCAGACCCTCCAGTATATTGAAGACTGCTTGTTATAGAGAGTGAGATTGAGCATTTTCATGCATAACCATCCTAAAATATAATTGATGATATTTGACTGCCAAATATGTCATTTTGGGGGCATTGTTGTTTGCTTTAATATCAGGTAGAAAGTTTGGTTGGTTTTTATCCATTCTATTTTTGCTGGATTTCTCTTTGCTGTGTAAGTTTCATTTTGGCATGATTTTTGTGTAGGAGATGTATCAGGCTAAAAAAACACCCCCCCCCAATGTAGAAGATGACTAGGCTGAGCCAGAGGAAGGAGTCAAACCCGTCATAAGTTGTGAGTTCCTGAGTGCGCCTGCAAGAGATCTGAGTACAGCCCACCTTGAATGCCTTTCTTATCTCCCGGACATTTCCCTTGACTGTTAGTTGGTCAGATTCTTGTAGAGAGCTTAAGCTTGCAATAAATCTTATACGTTATACTTTATACTCATTGGAACTACCTGAATCTCCCAATTGTAGGAAATTGACACTCCACCCCCTCTATGAATATCTACTGATCTCAAAGTTAATTCCATCCCTTTCCATATTTAACGCTGGCTTTACCTTTGGTACAAAATCTGTATGGCTTTTAGGTTTTGCTAAAGTATGCTGGAATTGGGTATGTCTAGTTTAATGAAGAGAAGGACGAGGGGAGACATGATAGCCACGTTCCAATATCTCAGGGGCTGCCACAAAGAAGAGGGAGTCAAGCTATTCTCCAACACGCCTGAAGGCAGGACAAAAATCTGATTTTACATTTTTTGTGCAGTGGCCACTACGTGAATCACAATGGTTGTTAAGTGAATGCTGCAGTCATTAAGTGAGCCCATTGTCCACAAAGGGTGCTTTTTGCCAAA
This sequence comes from Bothrops alternatus, assembly GCA_034064705.1. NCBI lineage: Eukaryota > Metazoa > Chordata > Lepidosauria > Squamata > Viperidae > Bothrops > Bothrops alternatus. The sequence continues at coordinate 1,250,994 of JARGCV010000120.1, read as the reverse complement.
ACTGGTTCCTATTATTAACATAATTTTGCAGATGTGAAGGTACAAACTTCTTGCTTCCCCTTTTAACTTTTAGCAAATAAGATTGTTCTTTCCCAAGTTCCTTCCCTGGACACACATGCAAATGCCTACTTTGGTAAATCCTTTAATTGTTTAGTAATCAAATTTATTTGGCTGCCCATCCTATGGAAAATGAATCTGGCTGGTGTGCAACAATCAATTAAAAAGAGTAAATAAATATAACTGTCACTACAGATACTTCTCGACTAACAACCACAGGTTTATCACTATTCAATGTTATGACAGCAGTGAAAAAAGTGACCAGTGACCAGTTCTCACACTGACAACCATTGCAGCATCCTCACTGTCAATGTCCATGGAGAGTTTCAGTCCGCCAGGTCATGGTTGATCCTCGTGGTCACATGATAAAAAATTTGGGTGCTTTGCAACTGGCATGTACTTATGACAGTTGCGCTGTCTCAGGATCATGTGATCACCATTTGTAACCTTCCTAGCTGGCTTCTGACAAGCTAAGGCAATGGCAGAAGCCAGGTTTGCTTAATGACCAACAATACACTTAACAACTGCAGCGATTCATTAATCAGTGTGGCAAGAAAGGTTGCAAAATAAGGCAAAACTTACTGGTATTGCTTTAACAACTAACCAGCTTATATAACGTAAGATGTAAGATGCAACGTTATGATGAGAATGACTCAGCAGGGTTTGTGTCTCTTTAAGAGCCTTGGTATAAAAGGAAGGCTCTGCTTTGGTCTTCTCTCTCTTCCGTTTCCTGCTGTAATTGTGGTTTGTTGGATCCTGCTGTATTAGCATGTGTATGTATATTGTTCCTGGTGTATGATATTGTAGATAGTGTAAGATGAACCACCATTTAATATAAACCACTGTTTACTGTGTTTACTCCTAGATTATCTCAGCACAATAAGACTGTCCACCCTCTGACAGAACAACTGGCTTACTCAGCAATGGAAATTTTGGGCTCAGCGGTAGTCAAAAGTCAAGGATTGCCTGTACAGGACCAGCTGTAAGGGATATGAAATCTGATCTGGCATAGCCTCTTCTTCAACTTACAAACATTTGCAGGCTCCCTAGCTTCCAATGGTTGAGTTAAAAATAAAGGGAAAATATCTCATGGATAGTATGGTGACTATGAGTAGCCACGGAGGGTATAGAATCATGGTAAGATGATGTTATGCAAACACCAATGGTGACATTTTTTTTCAACCTCAATGAAAACAACATGGGCAGGGGGTTGGACTAAAAGACCTCCAAGGTCTCTTCCAACTCTATTATTCTGTGTTTTGTTTTATTGGCATTCTCATATTTGCTCCTCCCCTAAAATGAAAAGTGTTTCAGTTTCCAGAATAGCCTGAGCACTAAATGAAAATTAGAGAGGAGGGCTACTTGCCACAGCCCACAGTGAAGAAGCAAGCTTTATTGTGCAAAATCAATGATCTGTCATTGAGGCAGAAACATCATTATTCTCATTCGGGGTAACAAAAAACAAAAAAACATTAGTAATCCATACAGAATTATATACACCAGTTCCTTTTCTCCATCTCTTTATGACCTCGAGGCTTTTATGGATATAACTCAAGACCTGCTACAATTAATCATGTCTACAACAAACTAATTGTGGGCAGCAAGAAGGCCATTAAAAGAAATTCTATTCAAGTTCTCATTCATGGTCAAGATGACAGTGTTTTTCACACACATTCCTACTGCTGAAATGCTGATTATGAGTTGTTGGTTAATCTGCTTTGCACAGATAGTTAAGGAAATTGGTTTAACTTCCCAGTGCAGGCTACAGATAGATAAACAAATCTCTCTCTCTCTCTCTCTCTCTCTCTCTCTCTCTCTCTCTCTCTCTCTCTCTCTCTCTCTCTCTCTCTCTCTCTCTCTCTCTCTCTCTCTCTCTCTCAATTTTTAATTGCACATGTACAAATGCATGCAAGGAAATATTGGGAAAACTGTGCAATAAATAAGGAATATTTCTGAAAGCCGCATGGACACATGAGTCTTAGCAGAAGATCTGAACAAAGTGTTATTTTCGCAAAAGTTGCTACTGGAAACATTATTATTTGGAATGTAAAGGAGTAAAAGGTTAAGAATGACTGAAAGAATAAATTAAGAGGACTGATGAAATAAAGAAGATTAGATAGATAGATAGATAGATAGATAGATAGATAGGTAGGTAGGTAGGTAGGTAGGTAGGTAGGTAGGTAGGTAGGTAGATACATACAGTGGTGGGATTCAGCCAGTTCACACCACTTCAGCAGAACTGGTAGCTATTTTTTTTGTTGTCCAGGCCCAGAATGGACTTCCGGAAGTGGTATCCACATAGAGAACCGGTTGTTCACATATTTGAATCCCACCAACTGGCTAGATAGATTTATTTATTTATTTATTTATTTATTTAAACTTATATGCCGCCCTTCTCCTAAGACCCAAGGCGATAGATAATAGATAATAGATAGATAGATAGATAGATAGACAGACAGACAGACAGACAGACAGACAGACAGACAGACAGACAGACAGACAGACAGACAGACAGACAGACAGATAGATAGATATAAGAGAGATGATAGATAAGAGAGTGTGAGAGAGATAATAGATATAGACAGATAGGTAGACACCCATACACATACATATATTAAATATAAAGAGGATAGATGCAATAATGACCAATGATCTGATGTTGTGAAGTACAGCTGAATTCATGAAAATGCACAGGTCTAAAACTGATGTCAAAAAGTATGAATTGAGCCTATCCAGGTTCCTATGGGTGTGTAGAAGAGAATCTATTGGCTCATTATGGTTCTGTATCAGAGGTGTGCTGGTTTGTGCAATGAATGCATGCATTTTTACAATTGTATGCAGATAATATTATGCCAATAGCATAATAAATGCAGCAAATGTTGGATTATAAAATGCACTTGGGAACGTAGATCAGAAAAAGTAATACCCTGAAAATCAAATAGCTGATAGCTGACAGGGAAAGTGAGTGAATACTTGAAAGTTATTATGCCTGAACAGCAAATAATAAAATAAAATAATAAAAGGTCAAATGATAGTTGACAGGGAAAACCGAGTGAACACTTGAAAGTTATGCCTGAACAGCAAATAATAAAATAAAATAATAAAAGGTCAAATGAAGGCAAATGAATAGATTTGTGCATGTTGATAGAATAGTTAGTAAAAATGAGAAAAGGTCTGGATAAATTATAAGTGTGCAAATAATGAAAGAAGGATAAAGGGTAATATATGTTGCGTGTTGTGAAAGCTGAATGTTTGTCAAACGTATCTCTGTATGAAAGCTTCTACCTACTTTGTAATAAGGAAATGAAAGCTGGATGGGATTGGAGAATCAAGAAAGGAAGTTGAATGCTGTGGGAATGAGATTATTAAGAAATATACATATGGAGGAGAGAGAGAGGAGGAGGAGAGAGAAAAAGGAGCAGGAGGAGAAGGAGGAGGGGGAGGAGGAGGAGAAGAGGAAGAGGAGGAGGAGGGAGAAAAAGGAGGAGGAGAAGGGGAAGGGGAAGGGGAAGAGGAAGAGGAAGAGGAAGAGGAGGAGGAAGAGGAGGAGGAGGAGGAGAAGAAGAAGAAGAAGAAGAAGAAGAAGAAGAAGAAGAAGAAGAAGAAGAAGAAGAAGAAGAAGAAGAAGAAGAAGAAGAAGAAGAAGAAGAAGAAGAAGAAGAAGAAGAAGAAGAGGAGGAGGAGGGAGAAAAAGGAGGAGGAGAAGGGGAAGGGGAAGAGGAAGAGGAAGAGGAAGAGGAGGAGGAGGAGGAGGAGGAGGAGGAGAAGGAGAAGAAGAAGAAGAAGAAGAAGAAGAAGAAGAAGAAGAAGAAGAAGAAGAAGAAGAAGAAGAAGAAGAAGAAGAAGAAGAAGAAGAAGAAGAAGAAGAAGAAGAAGAAGAAGAAGACGTGAAAGAATGGATGCTGAGAATGAATAAATATGAACTGAACACAAAAGTCAGTGACCAGCATGAATGAGGCACATTGTGGTGGTTTGGTTATGCAGAAGGAATCAAATAGGAGTGGACTTTAAAACAAAAATAAAGAAAGGGTAAGGAAGACTGGAAAAACCATGAAAGTTGTGGTTGGGTGGAAGTGAGAATATTCTAAGAAAAAAATAAAAGAAATTGAAATGTTTAAAGAACAAAGGACAATATAAAAAGCTATGGAAAGGCACATACATTTCTTTCTTTCTTTCTTTCTTTCTTTCTTTCTTTCTTTCTTTCTTTCTTTCTTTCTTTCTTTTTTTCTTTCTTCATATATTTTTAATATCATTGACCTGCTGCTTCTTACACCATTTCAACGTTCTGTACTCCTCAGTCTAATAGGGTAAGTATGATGGGCATGACAAATATTCTGGATGAGGACAATCCTTAATTTTCTTACCAGTTTTTTAAAAACTCGCACCGAATCAAATGGAAATAGATTTAGATACATCCACTGTATTGACAATGGCGGCTGGATTAGATCAATTCCTTCATTTCTAGTCTTATTTGAAGCTCTGCAACAATGCAATAATCATAAAATATCATGCTTTGCAAATAATTGCCAAAGGAATGTGCTTATATATAGGCTGTTGCTATTATCAACGCATGCTTGCAGATGAAACTTAAGAGAGAGAGAGAGAGAGAGAGAGAGAGAGAGAGAGAGAGAGAGAGAGAGAGAGAGAGAGAGAGAGAGAGAGAGAGAGAGAGAGAGAGAGAGATACAGGTATCAACCTGAGGAAGTATAAAACTAATTTTCATTTATAAATTATCTCAAAAGATAATTCAGTGGTAGGAATGAATGAATTCCTCTCCATTCATCATCAAGTGATTATTTTTTTCTGGAAAATCCCCTGTGCTTCCTGTAAACATACATTTCTCCAAAAAAGTTTGAAAAAATGTGAAACATTCCCATCCTTCTGCTGCATCCTTTATCTTCTTTGTTCTTTAAACGAATAAAACATTTATGTTGACTCTGAGAAATGAGATGAGGTAATTGTTACTGGTCTCAGTGATCACAGGAAGTAGCTTTCAATTTTACTTCCCATCAATTTGAAATTATTCTCTTGGGGCTGATAGCATCATTGCCTTTTAGGCTGAATGGGATATTCCCCTGCCTCTGAAACAGACTCAGTTTGCATAGTTCTCCACTTCTGTCTCTCCAAAAATCATTTCCTTCATGTAGCATGAGAAGTGATGGATTTTCTTCACTTTGATTTCATGTTGCATGGAGCCAGCATTAAGCAGCCCTTTGAGTCAGACACAAAAATTTTGTCCAGTAAACTAGATCAATGAGAAACTTATCAGCTGCGTATGTGCAACATGCTACGCTATTAATTTTTATCCAAGATTAGCTTTTTATGGTTTATGATGTTGTGGGAACACTAGTCATTTGGAGAGCTCAGTGCAGTGTGCAGACCCAGAATTCTGTTTAATTCATTAGCCTGATTAACCATTTTATGTGAATCCAATTATAGCGAAAGATGGAGATGAAACTAGACGCTTTGAATTGCAAATTCACCAATGTCATTGGATGAGATTTGTCACATAGTAGAAACTGCAATGAATTAGTTCTTCATATCTTAGATTTATCTGCAGTGAATGATATTCTAAACATCTTTAATATAAAGTTCTTAAATTTCCTTGGAGTTACATTCCACCCGGGCAAGTCTATTGAGCTGACTGAAGGTATCTTGCATGGATAGTTGGTATGAGGTTGAATATATACCTCCTAAAGATTGTGGATTGTAAGCCCAACCACCTGTTTATTAGATCAACTGTGTGTCCCTCCTACTTGGTGTCCAGAAATGAACTGGGGTTGGATTCATGCAATAGCATCTGCCTTCGTTAAGGAGGGAGAGATACTACCAACTTTGAAGGACAGTTTGTAGCCAATGGACTTGGACAATTGTCCATTCTGTAAAATGGCTAAGCTGTAGCTTCAGAAGGACCTGTCAGAAAGAGATTATCTAGGTCCTTTTCAGTTGGTTTTTTAGACTAAGGTATAGCACAGAGAAAGCTCTCATAGGCATACATTACTAGGAAAACAATAACTTTGGCTAGATCAGCGGTTCTCAACCTATGGGTCGCGACCCCATTTGGGGTCGAACGACCGTTTCGCGGGGGTCACCGGACACCGCGGTCCGCCATTTTGTTTTTTTGTTTGTTTTTGTTTTTTGTTTTTTTCGTCACGCGCGCGCCGAGCATGCGCGGTTCGGGCCGTCACGTGCGCGCTACACATGTGCGGATTGGCCCATCACGGTCTGCCATTTTGTTTTGTTTTGTTTTTTTTCATCGTGCGTGCCGTGCATGCGCGGTTCGGGCCGTCGCAGTCGCGCCGCACATGGGCGGGGCAAGTGGGGTCTCAACCTGAAAAAGGTTGAGAACCACTGGGCTAGATGGACCTTTGTTGACAAGATGATATCTCTGCTTGTCCAGCTTTTCCATAGCTTTCCTCTCAATGAAAGTATATAATATCATCAAGAGAGTAAAATAATTGAAATGGAAATGGACTGGTCACATAGCAAGAAGAACCGAGGGCAGGTGGATCAAGAATGCAGCCATAGAATGGATCCCACTTGATTAAAAGCATCCATGAAAGACACCTAAATTGAGAAAAGAAAGCTCAGGACTGTGTTTGTTGGAAACATACGGAAGAGGTCTTCATCCTACAATGGATAGACCATGGCTAGAATGATGATGATGATGAATCACCATCTGCAATGATCTTGGAACTCAAGAAAATATAACCTGCTACTGATTCCATTTCTTCCCCTTCTATTTGCCAGGAAGGAATAGGACCAAATGCAATGATCTTAGTTTATTTAATGTTGAGTTTCAAGTCAACTTTTATACTCTCCTCTTTCGCCGACATCAAGTGGGTCTTTAGTCCCTCTTCACTTTCTGTCATTAGAATAGTTGGGGTAGCAGACTTCTTATAAGAATAGGTATGTTAGTTTGCATTATTCTGTCCATACATCATTTTTTTCTTTATTATTATATTAAACTATATTTAGTTTTTAGTGTTGTACTTTTAAGGAGACAATATGAAATAAATCTTAATAAAACAATTATGAGAAGCTAACAATAATAATATTGTCACCATGCATAAATAATAAATATTCAGGTCAAACCAACATTCAGATCCAACTTCCCAGGTACCTACAAAAGCAATTTTCAAAAGATACAGAAGTAAAATAACAACAACAACAATGCAAGTAATGAAAAAAAATGGTGGGAACATATAATTGAAAAAGTAGTTGAACATGAGCAGGTGAAAAAGTTGCAATATTTCAGAATACAAATCGATAAAGTCTTGTCTGACAACAAATGAGATGTTACTGTGATTGAAAAGAAGAAAGTGTGGATGGCAATAACGAGGGACAATAAAATAAAAGATAAAGAATTGGAGAAGATCATAAAGTATCAAGATCTGAAAATTGAAGTTGAAAGATTATAAACTGACCATGTTGGTCTCCGTGATTATTGGCATACTGAGTGCCATACCCAAAAAATCTTGGACTAGCTGCATAGACTAAAATATCCATCTGTTAATCCCACAAGGCCACTTGAATCAACATCTATACTATGCTGAAGACATCCTAGATTCTCAGGAAGAACTCAATGCATGTAAGGCCAACACCAACTAAAGAACTGGCAGCTATGATACCATGTTAGTGGGTATACAATGATAATATCATTGACAGTGACAAAAATCACCATCAGTCAGTTGCAAAAGGCAACTTTACTTGGAACAGATTACATCTTGTGCTGATGTCTTCAACACCATCAAACAACATCTGCCAATCCCATGTCCTTGGGAAGGGCTAGACAGGTGGATAAAAATGTCAAATCTAAACACCTAGTGGAATGTGCAACCAACCATAACAATAATAAACCTGGAAACAGAAGAACAGGACAGGACAGGACAGGATAGGATAGAGGGGAAGGGAGGGGAGAGGAGAGGAGAGGAAAGAAGGGCAGAGGAGGAAAGAAGAGGAGAGGAGAGGAGAATATAAGGACCTGCAAATAGAAGTAGAACGACTGTGGCAAAGGAAAGCAAAGATAGTATCATTTGTGGTAGGTGTCTTGGGCGGAACCCAAAACATCTTTAGCACCACTTGACATTGAAAAAAAATCACCATCAGTCAATTGTAAAATGATTTACTTTACTTGGAACAGTTCACATCACATCCTGCGACAATGCCTTTAATGTTATTAAACAAGAATATCTGCCTATCCAAAATCCTTGGGAACGATTCAAAAAGTGGATAAAAATGCCATCTCCACATTAAACATCTGGTTGACTGTACAACCTACAATAATATTAAGGGTATATTCAAGGGAGCAGGACTCAGGATGGAGATATAGTTGAAAAAGAGTGAATGGATCAAAATGATTCCAGCAGCATGTTTATATTTCATTGGGTCTACAACATGCATGCCTATCTACCCATCATGTTTTTTTTTCCATCTGGGGAGTGAGCAAAATTATGCAAAGTACAGAAAAAGACTAATAATAAAAAGACTAATAAGTAAGCAAAATAAATTAAAGTGACGTGATAAGATAAAAGGAACTTAGTTCTAACAGGATATATAAAAGAACACGATTCTATCATGTTTTCCCCCAAGATTTCTTAAGTGAATGCTCATTATCTAAGAAGATACTAAAAACAACCAGACCCATTATCACTTATTTCACCATTAAAATCACTTCCCACTGTTAACTTCTGTTTGATCTCTATAGAAATTAATGGATTTTTTTCAGTAAATATTAACACCAAACAGTGCTTTAGCATGCCAGCTTATTTTAGTCACCCCTTTTCAATCTCAAAATGGTAGTGTTTTATTTATAAAAATGTTTTAAAAAGAGACCTATATTTACACACACGCTGCCATGTATCTTCTGACATTCTGCACAAGCTTCTTCTAAGCTAATTTTGAAAATATATTTTATAAAGGTTTAATATAAGAATCATGCAAAATTCGTTTGCCTTTTCTTGACATTGCACGGGTTAGGTATAAACTTTATGTTCAGAGATCAGCTGTCAATTATACCTCACATATAATTAGGAAGACGATCAAAAAGAGAACCCAAAATGCTCAGTTACACTTTTAGTTGACTGAATTATCACAAACTGTAAGCAGTACAATGGGAACTTAGAGTAGTGAGGAGGAGGAGGAGGAGGAGGAGGAGGAGGAGGAGGAGGAGGAGGAGGAGGAGGAGGAGGAGGAGGAGGAGGAGGAAAAATATTAGAATTGTAATATCTCAGGAACAAAACTTTGTAATCAACGATTTATGAAATAATCAGTTACCCAAGGAGAAGGGGAAACCCTTCATGAGAAATACCTCTAATTTCATTTTAGGTGAGATATGGAAAAGACCAAAGCTATCCTAAGTTTCAGTTCAGAGTCAAAGGTGACTCAGCTAAATTTCTGAATTATATTGGGTCTCTGAATCAGACTCTTTAAAGCAGAAAAGCTTGCTTTAAGCATTAAGCCAAGTTTTTCTGTACAGAATGAAGTGCGAGAACAGAATTCAGTTTGCAAGTTAAACTGGACTGCGGTTGAGTAGCATGCTCCTAGTAAGAGTTATAACAGTGTTTCTCAACCTTGACAATTTTAAGGCATGTGGACTTCAACTCCCAGAATTCCACAGCCAGCATTGCTGGCTGTGGAATTCTGGGAGTTGAAGTCCACATGCCTTAAAATTGTCAAGGTTGAGAAACACTGAGTTATAACAACATGGAAACACCCCTATTTCTTCATGTATTTATACATACATATACGTACACATATACATATTCAATACTGCACAATCTTCGAACTCCGGGATAAATATAAATCAGCTGTTTATTGTTAAAAAATTTAAAACAATAAAATCAACTATTTACAATGTTAAAACAAACTTAGCGTTCGCTGGTCCACTGCCAGCATCTTCAGAGTACAGCATTGGGGTGGAGAAAGATCTCTTATAAGCCTTGCTAACCTAGTTTTTTACACATTGACTGCGTGATAGGGCCATTCATCCTAACTCACCGTAATTGCTTTAAATGTCCCACCATAATTGCCTTAAATGTGTAAAAAAACTGGGTTAGCAAGGCTTATAAGAGATCTTTCTCCACCCCAATGCTTCACTCTGAAGACGCTGGCAGTGGACCAGCGAAAGCTAAGTTTGTTTTAACATTGTAAATAGTTGTTTTTATTGTTTTAATTTTTTTTAACAATAAACAGCTGAGTTATATTTATCCCGGAGTTCGAAGATTGTGTAATATTGAATAGATTTGCCCGGGATTTGGATTTTTACAGTTATTAAGGACATATACATATACACATACACATACACATACACATACACATACACATACACATACACATACACATACACATACACATACACATACACATATATATCCCTTACTTCCTTCAGTCTCTATTACCGTAGTATTTACACTACATTTAACTTCTTGTTTGCATTACTGTGATTTACTAAATTAATTCAATTGTCTGGGTTCACACACAATACATTGAACCTTAAAAATAATATCACAGGTTGGCTTTATCTAGCCCAATGATCCAAAAACCAGCCAATCACAATGCAGATTAATGCATCATGAAAAACCAGACTATTGTGCATGAATGACGATATTTTCAAATCAAATCAAATCTTTATAAGGGTCAAAGATATTTTGGTTCCCTAAGAATCGTGTCTAAGCGTCAGAAATAGGTAGAATTGCATGTTTATGTAGACCAACAACAACGGGTTACTCAGGGGACAATTGAGCCCCAAATTTCTATTACTACGACATTTGTTAAGTGAGTTTTGCCCTGTTTGTGAACTTTGTTGCCACGGTTGTTAAGTGAATCACAGGAACACGGTTGCTAAGTGAATCTTGGCTTTGCCTGTCAGAAGATGTCAAAAGGTGATCACATGATCTCAGGGCATCGCAAGCATCATAAATATGAGTCAGTTGCCAAGCTTTTGATCATGTGACCTGGGGGATGCCACAACGGTCATTAAAGTGTGAAAAATGGTCATAAGTCACTTTTTTTAGTGCCGTTGTAACTTCAAAGGGTCACTAAACAAACTGTTGTACGTCGAGGACTTCCTGTAACACAGTTGTCCAGTGAATCTGGCTTCCCCATTGACTTGTCAGCAGACCTCAAATGGGGATCACATGACCCTGGGATTTTGCAACCGTCATAAACACAAGTCAGTTGCCAAGCAGCTGAATTCTGGTCATGTGACCATGGTTGTAAAGTGTGAGAAATGCTGATAAGTCAATCTTTTTTTTTTTTAGTGCCGTTGTAACTTTGAACAGTCGCCAAATAATGTAAATCAAGAATTTACCTGCATAGGTGAGAGGGGAGGAAATACATGTAACCACCATGGTAACTAAAAAATGGTTTATGCTGCATCGAGTTTACAAAGCTGTTTTGAAAGTGTAGCCTAAGGAAATCAGATTTGCACCAAGACACACATGTCCCTTTCCCTTGTCACACTTGACAAAGTTCTTGGACAGTTGTGTTAGCACTAATCAGGCCCTTGGCGATATCCGGCAATCCTCGCAGGAATAAACTATTCTCACTTCAAACAATTGTTACAGTTTGAATCCAATTGACTCCAGACAACAGAAGTGAGATAATCAGCATATTAAAGCCAACACTATAACCATATGTTAATTATGTAAATGATTCATTTTAATCAGCTAGAACCATGTAAAGAGTTACTCGGAATGCAAATGCAGGGAGTTATTAAAAATCTAATTATTATTCATCTTGCTTCCATGCATGAATGTACCCATCCAAACAGATGAATTAATAGTTAGATGAAAGATAAAAGAACTGGAGGGGGGGCAGTCTGTGGGAAACCATCTGTCTTGCTTTGTATCCCTTCAAGGCTTTAAAGAAAATTGTGGTGGTTACACAGAGAGAAAGAAGAAGAAGAAGAAGAAGAAGAAGAAGAAGAAGAAGAAGAAGAAGAAGAAGGAGGAGGAGGAGGAGGAGGAGGAGGAGGAGGAGGAGGAGGAGGAGGAGGAGGAGGAGGAGGAGGAGGAGGAGGAGGAGGAGGAGGAGGAGGAGGAGGAGGAGGAGGAGGAGGAGGAGAGAAGAAGAAGAAGAAGAAGAAGAAGAAGAAGAAGAAGAAGAAGAAGAAGAAGAAGAAGAAGAAGAAGAAGAAGAAGAAGAAGAAGAAGAAGAAGAAGAAGAAGAAGAAGAAGAAGAAGAAGAAGAAGAAGAAACTTATACCAGAAAAGATGACCAGCTGTGCCAAAATGCAACTTTTGATTCCGGCAGATCAGAAAAAAAGCTAAATTAATGGCTGAAACGGATTTGGGTGCCAAAAGTGTTTACATGTGCGACCACACACCTCTTCTTCAATTGAACATATGGGAAAACAAACAAACAAGCAAACGAAAACGGGGTCATATCTAAGTGTTAAAGGCATGATTTCCATCTGGGAATTCCTAAGTTCGCCATCATCTTGTAAGGCTGAGAAAGAAATCAAAGGGAGATGAACAAATAACCAGTGGAACGGCTTGACTTCAGAAGTTGCAGGGGCTCCATCACTGGAGGCTTTTAAGAAGAGACTGGACAGCCACTTGTCTGGAATGGTAGAGGGTCTCCTGCTTGAGAAGATCTCTGAGGTCCCTTCCAAATCTATTGTTCTGCCTTGTGTAAATTCAATTTGCTATTGAAATTGGTCTGGGTTACCTGGTGGCCTTCGATGAAGGCAGAGGTCCAGATTAAACCACAAGGCAGAACCAGGACCAGGAGAGGTGAAATTAGCAAGGGACAGTCAACTAAAACCTATAAAAACCAGTAACTCACACACAGTTTAAAAACCTGGCTGAGATTTATGAGTAGGAAGAATAAAGCTAGTCCCAAAGCAAAAATGAGGATTGGATCATTTTAGGACATGGATACTGGAACGTTTTCCCCCAACAAACAGGGATCTAGAAATGAAGGCTACCTTAGGGGTCCTGCTCATTTGTCAAATTGCTGGGAGTCGGGTGGTATAAAAATTAAATAAATAATAAAATAAAAATTAGAAGTGCTCTTGCACGGTTTCAGATTGTGAATTTACTCATCAGGACAGGTCATCCCCCACTAACGAGCCATTGGTCAATGACCATGGCAAGTTACTATGGCATAGAAAGAAGCAACATATGACTGGTCCTCACACTTACAACCATCACAGCATTTCCCCATGGTCATGTGATCAAAATTTGGGGCGCTTGGCAACCTGCATGTGTTTACGATGGTTGCGTTATCCGAGGATTGCAGGATCACCATTTACCACCTTCCCACAGAGCTTCTGGGATGCAACGGAGGAAGGCTGATTTGCTTGACAAACCACAGCAAAGAGGGTTGCAAAATTCAGCATGACTCATTTAATGACTGCGTTGCTTTGCAATGAAAGCTCTGGTCCCAAGTGTCGAGGACTATCTGTGTACCTCTAGGGGCAGCAACCCCTACAGGTGTATAGTTGAGGCTTGACGTGAGGAGTGAAGAAGGCTTACCAAACGAGACGTTTACAAAGACTAATACCTAACGTTGTATGCTATGTTCTAGGATGATAGCTTCTCAATAGGATCTTATGTTTAATGTTGATCACTTTAATACTGAAAAAGCGGATCGAATATCTACCTCAGGTTATTGAATTTCTACCTCAGGATCTTTGGTTAGGGATCATAAAAGATTGCACTATTGCTGAGATGAATAATATGTGATAGACTAGAAACAGTGGATAGACTATAGACAAGAGAAACACCAATCAAACAAAGTGTAACAGGTGTATAGTTGAGTCTTGACGTGAGGAGTGAAAAATGTTTACCAAATCAGACGTTGACAAAGACCAATACTTAGTGTCGTATATCAGGTGCTATGATGATTGCTGCATAACATGATTGTATGTTCAATGTTGATTGTTTTAATAAAAGAATTAAAAAAAAAGAATACTCCAATAACTGACAGACAATGAAACTTACAGGACTGGACAGCTCCCTTCCAAATCTTACCTTCTATGGTCCTAGAAACCAATTATCCAAGAGAAAAAAGAGTGGCAGATCAGCTTTGTTTCTGTTTGTGACTTTGTACACACACACACACACACACACACACACACACACACACACACAAGCATGCCCATCTTTCATTTAAAGAAACATTAACAACCTTCCTTATTGAGATTCTCTGTGTTTTTTTCTTTTTTTTCTTCTCTCCTATCCAGCCCAGTTAAATGACGCTATTTTTGATCCCTAATCCTTTCATGTGAGTTCTTCTCCCTCCTCCTTTCTTTGCTTAGTCTTGCATGTCTTTCTAGTTCCTATAATTGGGTCTTTGCACTGTCTTAACAGGGTTTAGCACCACACAGGCTTGTCAAAATGAAGCAGAAAGGAGATCAACCTATCAGGGGAGGTAATAAACAACCAAGCACAACCTGCTGTAATAGGTACGAGATAGGAATGGCTGCTTGGTATTATCAAGGCTGCATTCCATGCAAGGCTGGAAAACTTAGCTTTGCAGTCGCAAGGAGATTCAAGGAGGCTAGGGAGGTGTTTACTGGATGGAATTAGAACGTTTTTCATGTGACAATGTGTTGTGTCTTGCAATGCACAAGGCCCTTGGCTGTATGTCATTCCGAGGTTCAAATGCTGGGCTTCAACCCTTATGGTTATTTGGAGATATTTACATTTATATGGACTTTCTTCCTTTTTCTTTCCTTGAAGAGGAAAACAAAAAACCAAATGAACAAACTCAGTCTCCATCCAGTCTAATTTGGCTCCCCAAAACAGTAGAAGCTGCATCTCCTTAATCTTGAACTCAAGGTCTGGTGGCTTCAAGGATAGGTCCACACAGCTTTCCTAGGAATTTATGAAAGCAGTTTGCCTGCTTTCAATTTTTGTTCTTTAAATTTCCCCGACCTTTCCTGGAAGTTTTGACATCCAAGTACAAACACGGGAAAATCCTTGCTAACTGGCAAGCAAAATACAGTTGACCAATTGTTTCCGAGACCAGGAAAGACAGCACTTTGTAAGCAAACAATTAGGAAATTCCAAGCAAGCATATCTTGTGATTTGACTTCCATCATGAAAGAAAACTGGAATTAAAAACTACCCATACACACGTACAATCCTTCTTTAAGAAGAGAATATTTATAGCCCAGGGTTAAACTGGGTGGACCTTGGCACTCTCTGAGCTTGGTGGCTTTCTTGAAGATGTTTCATTACCAAACTAGATAACATGATCAGTGTGCTGATGATGAAACATCTGCAAGAAAACTACCAAACTCAGTGAGCATCAAGGACCCTACAATCCTTCCTTCCCTCCCTCCTTCCCAAATGCCCTATAGCAGAGGTCCCCCACCCTGGTCTGTGGACCAGTACCGGGCTGTGGCATGCCAGCAACCAGTCCGCACAAATAAGGAAAACCCATCCACAGGATGCAGGCAGCACACAACACCACGCCATCTCCGGTCCGCAGAAAAACCTCTCTCCATGTAACCAGTCCCTGGTGGCCAAAAGCTTGGGGACCTCTGCCTATAGGACCATAGGGTCCTGTGTAGATGGTACTGGAACACAGGAAGTCTGTTAGAAAGAAAATCAGAAAGTTTTCACCCTAAAGTGTTTGGAAATACATTTGAGAATGAGAAATAACCCATTTCTTGGAATTCTTGTAACCTTATGCCTTTTTTATCAATAAATCTTTCTAAACAAATTTGTGCTTGGAAAAGAATCACTTTTAGTTTCAGGCAACTGCCAAAGAGTGTAACTTTTGGCTTATAAACAAATGTATCTGCCCAAAGACATTACTATGTGCTTATTAATGAGTGTGGATTATTCATTTTATATACACAATTTTACAACATGAACAAAATCCTACTCTTCCTCCACAGTAAAAACAAAACTGAACAAAAAGCATTATACACATCTCCTTGTCCCTACAACAGTTTGAATTAAGGATAAATAGGAAACAATTACTCAAGTCAAGCATCCTGATACACTGGAGACGAATTTAGGAAAATAATAATAATAAAAAAACCCAGTGAGAATCATGAGAATGTCTCACAAAGGATGCTGTTTGCACTAAATGTATAGTTACAATGCTTCCTTCCTTCCTTCCTTCCTTCTTTCCTTCCTTCTGCTTCCTCCTTCTCCCTCTCTGCCTCCCTCCCTTCTTTCTCCTCCCTCCCTCCTTCCCTGCCCCTATCCCAATTGGATGGCTACTCCAGAAAGTCAGACCAAAGAAGCAATGAAATGAACAGTACTTCTATTAACACCCAGAGAAAACAGGAATATATTGATAGGATAGGATAGGATGATCCATCAGTAATTTGGAAAGTCCAGTACAGTTACAGAGTTATGGAGCTATAGCAGATGATCCATTGTGACTATGGAGAGATGATAGTCAACATAGCTTTAGTTAGTAGGAAGACACTTCAAGAGCAGACACTTCCATTGGTTAGAATGCACTATTGCAGGTAAACCTTGCTCACAGCCTGGAGTTTGATTCTGACTGGCTCAAGGTTGATTTGGCCATCCATCCTTCTGAAGTTGGTAAAATGAGGACCCAGATTGTTGGAGGCAATGCACTGACATTATAAACCTCCCAGAGCATGCTGCAAAGCACTATGGGCTGATATGTAAGTCTATGTGCTATCGCTAACATCTTATGTGATATTAAATACAATTCACACATTCTTCACTGAATTTCCAGAAAGGTACAATTGCTCATGCTCCATATCTCTTGTAAGAGACAGAAGGTCCATTTTGAAATTAGCTAATTAGACCAAGAGTCCAGAATCCTGAAACCAGGATCCAAAAGAAGCAGGGCAAGAAATCCGTAAATCATATCCAACATCTGATACTTAGAATTAGCATAGAGCTAAAATAATAATAATAATAATAATAATAATAATAATAATAATAATAATAATAATAATAATAATAATAATAACTATATTTAGATCTTCTTTCTCAAACTGTCCTGAATGTTTCTTCATTTCATATTCTGATTGAAAACTTAGCAATGCTGGCGGCATCATTCCCCCCACCCCCCAAAAAAAACTTTTTATAAATTCTTCTGCTTTCCCCAACTGCAAATCTCTTTAGCTGTCTTTTTTGCTTTCATGATATTCAGATTAGCAGAATCCCCGGGTTATGGGATTAAAAGAAAAAAACCCAAAAATCAAGCAAGAACAAGATGGATGTAAACATCTAAGCACACATTTTGTTTCTAAAACCAGTTTTAAAAAATACTCCGAGGAGGAGGAGTTATCAACACCCCCCTAAAAAATGTTTCTAAAACAATAGGCACTGCAACTAGTTATAGCTCATCTCTAATAATAGCCCCACTACAAACCTTCTCCCTAGCCTTTTGAGTATCAAGTATTTATTACCCTTTGGAGTGTTTCATCTGCTTCTCTGGTTCTCTGCTGACATTTATATCTTGCCAAGATGTTTATGGTTGCAAAGAAATACAAAATAACTCATAATCCCCTTACAAACCTTAAGAAACAGCCTGCCATGTTGCTGCGAGCATGCCGTATATTTCAAGCAAATAAATATGCATGTTTCTCTCACTGCCCTGATCTTCCAAGAATATATTACCGGTAGGTTTCAAATCTATAATGTATAGGGAGACTAAAAGATCTGTACCATATACATCAAATCTATTGTGACATCTCTCCCCCAGCGAAAATGCATGGCCCAGCTACAATTACATGAGAGAGAGGAGAAGGGTGGAAGATTTTGTGAAGATATTATCCAGGGACGGTGTCTCTATATTTCTGGAGGAGTGGCAGGAACTGAGAATTATTAACTGTCGCCACTGGAGAGTGGCTAATGCCAGGCTCAAAGGTGGTCTATTCAAACAGTTCTTCTGGTTCAAAACTGTTCCTGTCAATGACTTCCATTGAGTTTCCTACCAGTGGCCAAGTTCTCCATCATCTTTAATGCATAGTATTAGAATCTTCCTGTTTGCTGTTTGAAGTGGATATTCGATCATTCCTCTTCCTCATAGTTTATTTTTTATAAACTACGGAGAGAATACTGGAGTATTGGAGTAGAGCCACTGCTGAGTATCACCTTGACCAGTTTCCTAAGTCAGGGCTTTTCAACCTTTTCACCCATTGTACCACTTTTAGGATATGGCAACATCCGAGTACCACCAGCAAGGTGTGAAAAGCTTGATGGCCAAAAAAAAAAAAGTGATAAAGTACAGGTAGTCCTCGACTTCATAGAATCATAGAATCGTAGAGTTGGAGGGGACCTCCCGGGTTATCGAGTCCAACCCCCTGCTCGAGGCAGGATTCTCTAAACCATCCCAGACAGATGGCCGTCCAGTCTCTGCTTGAAGACCTCCATCGAAGGGGAGCTCACCACCTCCTGTGGCAACCTGTTCCACTGGTTGATCACCCTTACTGTTAGAAATTTTTTTCTAACATCTAATCTGAATCTCTTCCCCTGCAGTTTCATCCCATTGTTTCTAGTCCTTCCTTGGGCAAGTGAGAACAGGGCTGATCCCTCTGCACTGTGACAGCCCTTCAGGTATTTGTAGACAGCTATCATGTCTCCTCTCAGTCTTCTTTTCTGTAGACTAAACATTCCTAATTCCTTTAACCGTTCCTCATAGGACATGGTTTGTAGACCGTTCATCATCTTGGTAGCCCTCCTTTGAACCTGCTCCAGTTTGTCAGTGTCTTCCTTGAACTGGGGTGACCAGAACTGGACACAGTACTTACAACAGTTCGCTTAATGACTGTTCGAAGTTACAATGGTACTGAAAAAAGTGCCCCCCAAGTCACAGCCGAGCAAGACACCTGCCTGCCCGCCCGGTGGCACTCTTCCTCCTGTCTGAGGTTTTCATTGTTGTGAGCATTTCTGTTGAGGATTGGCGGATGGGGGTTGGTTTTTATTCCCCCCGTCTGTTGGGTGGTTGCAGCAAGTTTTGATTACTTCACACAACCCTGGGACACTATGACCATCATAAATATGAATCAGTTGCCAAGCATCTGAATGTAAATCACAAGACTCTGGAGATGCTGCAACATTCCAGCTGATCAGCGCTTCTTCTGGACTCAGCAGAAGTGCCAGGATCAGCGCTGAGCTCCAGCTGGAGCCTGGCACTGATCCTGGCACTTCTGCTGAGCCCTGACAGCCCTGCAGCTCCAGCTGTGTCTCACTCAGGTTTGTACAGTACTGTCACTGGTTCAGCTCATTCCCCTCCCCCGCTACCACTTTTCTAGGATGGTCGCGTACCACCTGCCAGGTGTCAATGTACCACAAGTGGTACCCATACCATTGGTTGAAAAGCCCTGCCCTAAGTTACACCCAAACCCAGAGAGGACACAGTGAAATCCAGTCAAGTTCAATCCTGTTTTGTTTTGCTTCCATAGAATGGGCAGAATTTTGCCAGAGTATAGCTATAAACGTCTAACCTGTCAGGCACCAGAAAGCAGAACAACCTCATGAACTGTTCAGGGGAAAAACAAACCGTTCTTCATTGCTACTTGCCTATTTTACAAGAATCTCGCCAGACTAACTGCACTCTTTTGGGAATCACCATATAAAGGCTCCAAGGATTTTAGGAGGGGGTCAGGTCTCTATTGCTTTCTCCCTTGCTATGACTTCAAACTAACCAATCTCTTAATACCACCCCTCACTCTAGCTGCAGATTCCACCACATAACATAATAGAGAGATTCTACGGTGTGGCTACCCTCATTGAGCTTGGGACTGTGGAGTCTGTTAATCTAGGCCTCTCTTTGAGACATTTCTGTGTTGTCAAAAGTCTCCCTCATTGCTTCTCCAGATGCACATTACATCACAAGGATGAAACTAATACCCTTGATATCACAAGCAAACCCAAACTAGCACAATATGCCATCAGGCTGAAGGACATCTCTAGAGTTCATAGTTAGAGATGGAGCATGTTCGGAATTAGCCATCCTTTAGAGAAGCTACATTGGTCCATGCGGGCTGATATAATCTTCAACTGAGGATGGTCTCTTTTGTTACCCTGCACTAAAATGCACTGAAATGAGAACAAATTATTTTTTTAAAAAACAACAACAGTCCTGTTGGTCAAACAGCATCCAGCCATCGACATGTCTTCAGATATGATCAGCTATCAGATTCCAAGCAAATCACGGAAGTGCCATTCTCAAGTCTAACGGTTCAGGCACTCTTATGATGAGCTGCAATTTCGGTGACTTCATTGGTTATTTAGCTTTTTTCTCAGTATGAAAGTGGTTTGCAAAAAAAAAAAGTTTTTAGACTTCCCAGCCTATCCTATAATTCTATAATGTTCTGGCAGTATCCCCCTATCACCAATCAGTTCCAACGCTCTTGGAATCACCCATGATCTACAATCATTACAACATGGTTAATGTTTGGGACTTGGAATGCCAGGGTCTTCCTGACTTGAAATGCTACTCAGTTAAAAACTTCATGAAAGACCAGGTGGGTAAGTTATTACTTACGTTATTGAAATTATACAGTTTCTTGTACTAATTCAAAATCACTTTCCTTCTGCGACAAAGAAATATTCAGCAACTTTTAACTCGTACATTTCAATATAACCACCAATTTCCTCTTACTTCTCTTTTCTGAGTCACCAAAGATTAAACACATTTAAAGCATAACACACAATATATTACAAATCTATTTCACTTGGCTGACATCTTTTAAATTCAATTAATCTATCTATTATGGAAAATTGGACTGGCTCTAATTAGCAGGTCATTCCCATATCTCTTTTCCTTTCAGAATGGGATTTTCCAAAACTGTTTCTTTCTTTCTTTCTTTCTTTCTTTCTTTCTTTCTTTCTTTCTTTCTTTCTTTCTTTCTTTCTTTCTTTCTTTCTTTCTTTCTTTCTTTCTTTGGTTAATCTTATTCTCCAACAGCACTGATGGATGACAGTGACGATTTTTCTCTCCAAAATATTTTTATTACTAGCCCCATATGGCTAACAATTTCCCCATCTGCCACATTAAAAAATACCACTTGGTGATATCTTTAGGAGAAGCTCTTGAGATGACACTAAAAAGGGATTTGGGGTACCTCTTGTTATGCATATTCCTTCAAAACACAATTCCTGTCTATTTCACAGTTATCTGGCACAGATGGCAGTCCATAGTTAACCACAGTTGTTAATTTAGTAACACGGTTGTTAAGTGAATCTGGCTTCCCCATTGACTTTGCTTGTCAGAAGGTCACAGAAGGGGATCACATGATTCCAGGACATGGCAACTGTCAGAGGTATGAGTCCGTTGCCAAGTATCTGAATTTTGATTACGTAACCACGAAGATGCTGCAACGGTCATGTGAAAAATGGTCATATGTCACTTTTTTCCGTGCCATTGTAACTTTGAAGGGTCACTAAACAAAGTGTTTTGGAATTGGAATGTAAACTGACCTTTTCCAATCTGTGGCCACTGAACTATGGTTCTGGAGAAGACTCCTGCGAGTCCCTTGGAGTGCAAGGCGATCAAACCAGTCAGTCCTAGAAGTGATCAACCCCGACTGCTCTTTAGAGGGCCATATCCTGAAGTTGAAACTCAAGTACTTTGGCCACCTAATGAGAAGGAAGGACTCATTGGAAAAAAGCCTGATGCTGGGAAAGATTGAGGGCAAGAGAAGAAGGGGACGACAGAGAATGAGGTGGCTGGATGGAGTCACTGAAGCAGTAGGCGTGAGCTTCAATGGACTCCAGAAGATGGTAGAGGACAGGAAGGCCTGGAGGAACATTGTCCATGGAGTCACAATGGGTTGGACACGACTTCACAATTAACAACAAGTAACAAAGTGTTGTAAGTCAAGGACTACTTGTACTGCCCAATTCTGAGTAGGATGTTGCTCCATCTAACTGAATATTATCTATATTGCCTGACAGCAGTACTCCAGGAGTCAAGACATAAAGTTCTTTTCAGCCTTATTAGAGGATACTGAGAATTGCACTCCAAACTTTCTCTCATCCACAAAAACTCTGAGTTGCAAGCCTTCCCCGTAGGGCGATGGGATCTCCTACCCATAGATGCAACATTTCTCATACATGTATTGTTCTATCCCATTCTATGATTATCTGAATTAACAGCCCGCAAATATAAGGGACAAGGAACTCAATCGTTGAAAAGATACCAACCATCCACAACACTTTATAACAATTATTTCCATCCATTCATTCTCAGTATGACTTATGAGCTGTATAGCAGAGATGAGCATATGGCCTTCAGAGCCTTGTTTACTTTACACCCCAGCAAATTTACATCATTTGCTGGGAAATGATGACATCAAGGAAGGATGTAACCATTTCCTGACAAACAATGTAAATTTTTGCTAGTTTTCAATAAGAAAAAACAAAGCAGGTCTACACTGTATAGGGTTAACTAGAAATGTTATTTTAAAGACTCCACAATATATTTCTTCTCTTTGGCTTCATTCTGTCATCCACCCATCCATCCATCACACACCCTCCCAATCTACCTACCTAGATAGCCCTACATACAGGTAGCCGTCATCTTGCAGCCACAACTGAGCCCAAAGCTTTTATTGTTAAGTGAGATATTTGTTAAGTGCATCTTGCCCCATTTTACGACTTTTCTTGCCAGAGTTGTTAAGGGAATCACTGCAACTATTAAGTTAGTATCAGGGTTCTTAAGTGACTTTGCTTGACATAAGGTTGTAAAAGGGGATCACAAGATCCTGGGACATAGCAAAGATCATAAACATGAAGCAGTTGCCAAACATATGAATTTTGATCACACGATCATGGGGATGCTGCAAAGGTCGTAACTGTGAAAATACCAATAGCACTTAAACTTATATATTGCTTCAGCGTGCTAAGCGGTTTACAGAGTCAGCATTTTGCCCCCCAACAATTTGGCTCCTCATTTTACCTACCTCAGAAGGATGGAAGGCTGAGTCAACCTTGCGTTGGTTAGGATCAAACTCCTGGCTATGGGCAGAATTAGCCTGCAATACTGCATTCTAACTGCTACACCAACCTGGCTCTTCATAAGTCCCATTTTTCAGTGCCGTGGTAACTTTGAACAGTCACTAAACAAACTATTATAAGTCAAGGACTACCTGTGCTAAATAATTGCCTCTCCTGTAGTATAGGAGAGTATAAAAGAAAGGGTTGATGGAAATCTATAGTGTCATGTGGAATCCACCCATCCTCTACACATTTAAGACATAAATATGGGGTGGATAAAAATCATGGTTTGTTCTGACAAAACAACAGCGGAAAAAGTTGTTATCATAATTCACAATAAACCCATTATCCTTGACTTGCAGCTGCACTTAACTCTCGTGCCAGTGTATTGTATTTCATAATGGCCATTGCATTCCCTCGGATATAGTCTCTTTTGTTTTTTTCTCTCTCTATAAATGAAGCAATATAGGAAAGAAGCATCTCAAGTATTCTGAGGGCAGTTTCTTGCAATCTATCTGCTGCTTAGATAATTCGTCCAGAGTGGCATTTTGTAATGACAGCAAGTTTCCTACCAATCAATAGTTATTTAATTCCCAACAAGCTCTCAAGTCCATTAAACCTGATTACATTCACCCATTTCAGTTGGGTGCAGTTGTTTTTCCTACAACAGCACTTAATCTATAACAGGAACTTATGAGAACTTTCAAAAGCCATTCCAGCATCAATCAGCATATAGTAAAAAGATGCAATTTGCTGGTAATTATTTCTTGACCAGGATGGTGTAAGGTCTGGCTGAGTTCAACCTTCACCCTAAACCTAATGGATATCAAGGCATCCTGTCTGATTTTATTTCCCCTTCTCCTGTTAGGCTGTTCGAAAGCAGAATCAGCTAACCAACTGGCTTCTCCATCAGAGGGGATGTGTTGCTTTCGGTATGGATAATAGCTATTTGGAAGGGGGGGGGAGATCAACACCATTCAACTTCATGGGGCATGATACAAAAAATTCCCAAAACCCTTACAGAATCCACCCATCTGTATGCTAGTTATTTATTTAGTGTATGGGATATAGGTAGTCCTCTACCTATGACCACAATTAAGCCCAAACTTGCTGTTGCTAAGTAAGACATTTGTTAATTGGGTTTTGCCCCATTTTATGACTTTTCTTGCCACCCTTGTTAAATGAATCACTGCGGTTGTTCGGTTAGTAACACGATTGTGTTAGTACTGAAAAGGCCTCCTTGGTTGAAGAAAACAACCAAGCTGAGAGATTACCAAGGATTTGGAATGGACAATTTGCCCAACTCGCCAAGGCCATTGCACCGTGGTCAACTCACCATGAGACTCCTTCCTGCAGAATAATTCCACATGGGCTAACTCAATACAATAAATCTGTTCCTTCGAAATTATATGAAAATAAGGTGCGATAAGGTTCAGGACAGTGCAATACCCGTAGTTAACTTAACTATTTTAGTTAAGTTTTTATGTTTTGTTCTGGTGATTGAAAAAGTTGTAAATGTTTTTATTCAGTTGAGTTGTTTTAATGTGATTTTTTTTCCTCTTTTGTTATTTATAATTATAAAAATTAATAAAATTTTATTTAAAAAAAAGGTTCAGGACAGTGCTGAAATCTGAGATGTATTACCATTATTCGGTGACACTTTCATCTATAACTACAATTTATTCTCAGTGATGTCACAATTTATAATTTCTTCATTACAGAAATTTAAAAAAAACCCTGAATTTTAAACATCATAAAGAGAAAAAAAATAGATAGAAAAATAAACACAAGAGGTAAATGGGCGCTCATCAATGAGTCTTATGGGCTTCAAAGCACTCAAACCACACTGCAGTCAGTTATTTTGTCATTCCAGCTTCGGTGCAAATGGCGAGTCTCTTGGAGAGCTGGAATGGATCACAAATGCACTGCCCTGTGGTCAACCTCACAGAGTGAAGGCATGAATGTTAAACAGCATTGAATCGATACAAGCAAATATAGCTCAACTACACCATTTATTCAGCCATGAGAGATGTCA
Source organism: Bothrops alternatus (assembly GCA_034064705.1). Classification (NCBI taxonomy): domain Eukaryota; kingdom Metazoa; phylum Chordata; class Lepidosauria; order Squamata; family Viperidae; genus Bothrops; species Bothrops alternatus. The sequence continues at coordinate 1,226,007 of JARGCV010000120.1, read as the reverse complement.
ATAGACAGATTAGGGTGATCCATCTTTTTGATTTCCTACTGTCTTCTTGTTTGACTACATGGGAGTCTTTCTTTCTTTCTTTCTTTCTTTCTTTCTTTCTTTCTTTCTTTCTTTCCTTCCTTCCCTTTTCTTTCCTTTCCTTCCTTACTTCATTCCTCCTTCCTTCCCTTCCTTCCTTCTTTTCTTTCTTCCCTCCCACCCTCCCTCTCTCTCTCTCCTTCCTTCTTTCCTCCCCTTCCTTCCTTCCTTCCTTCCTTCCTTCCTTCCTTCCTTCCTTCCTTCCTTCCTTTCTTTCTTTCTTTCTTTCTTCCATGAAAATTCCAATTAGGACTCTAAGTGTGCTAGGGTTAAGTTGCTTATTGGGAGCAATCTTAACTCAACCAAGCTTCAACCAAGTATGTTGAGGCTGGAAAGTAAGATTAACACTCTATAGCTTTGTAACAAAATTGAAAGAAGAGACTATTTCTTTTAATGCCTGTGGCACTTTTACTACAATGGAACATCTCCATTCAAAGTTACACAAAAGCCTCTACCTGTTATGGCCCAAGATCAAGAACCTTGGAATGAGATAGCTCTGAATTGGTGGAATTAGTGTATGGTCATTTGTAAGTAAAGCTCTGAATTTTGATTCCAGGAAAGCATATGAAAATTGGACTTACTACAGGCCCACAGGGAAACAGTTTGGTATAGTGGTTAAATATATCAGTTTAGAAACCAGGAGACTGTGAATTCTAGTCCTGTTTTAGGCATGAAACCAACTAAGGGACTTTGGGCCAGTCCCTCTCTCTCAGCCATAGGAAGGAGGCAAGGACAAGAAAGTTCTGAAAATCTTTCTCAGAAAATTGCAGGAACTTGGCCAGGGAGCCCATTTTCAGTGCTTTGGTCTTGTTCAATTCCATCTGAGTATTCTTTTTCTTTAATTGCCAGTGCTTCTCACATTTAAACTCCATTGGTCTATCCTCACTAAAGATTCATTGAGGAGCTGGTGTCAAGCTGTGGCCAAGAGGGCCTTGGCACAGATGTTCATCCTGTGCATCAGTTACATCCTTCTCTTGGCTAGAAGATCTTCAGATGGTCATGTGGTCACCTCACCACTGGATTAGGGCAACGCGCTCTACATGGATGCTCCCTTGAAGACCACCCAGAAGCTATAACTGTTGTAATGTTCAGTAATGGGCAGTTCCATGGCAATGCAAAGTGCATTGCTTGCAAGTGGGTTACAAGTGCAGTTCTAAATGTTAGTCATCACTTTTGAAGTCCTTCTTGGCATAGGATCTGGTTATCTGAGGGACAGGCTACCTCCACTAATCTCTGCCCATGTGGGATGTTCAGACAGAGTAGGTGTGCTCCTCCATTTTGTGCTGTCTTATTTGACTGGGAAATTGCAGCACAGGCCTTCTGGAACCTCCCGGAGATAGGAATGGGACCATTCTCCTGGAGTTTCTAACAAAATGAAATTCAATGGTGGAAAAAGTCAGGTTCTACATTTAGTCAAGAAAAACCAAATGTACAAGGTATAGTATAGGGGGTACCTTGCTCAACAGTAGTAACTGTGAGAGGAATCTGGGAGTCCTAGTGGACAATCACTTAAATATGAGCCAGCTGTGTGCTGCAGCTGCCAAAAAGGCCAACACAGTGCTGAGCTGCATTAACAGAGGGATAGAATCAAGATAACGTGATGTATTAATACCACTTTACAAGGCCTTGGTAAGGCCACACTTGGAATACTGCATCCAGTTTTGGTCACCGCGATGTAAAAAAGATGTTGAGACTCTAGAAAGAGTACAGAGAAGAGCAACAAAGATGATCAGGGGGCTGGAGGCTAAAACATATAAGGAACGGTTGTTGGAATTAGGTATGTCTAGACTCTAGTTTAAGGAAGAGAAGGACAAGGGGGGACAGGATAACTGCATTCCAATATCTCAGGGCCTGCCCCAAAGAAGAGGGAGTCAAGCTATTCTCCAAAGCGCCTGAGGGCAGGACAAGAAGCAATGGATGGAAACTAACCAAGAAGAGAAGCAACCTAGAACTAAGGAGAAACTTCCTGACAGTGAGAACAATTAACCAGTGGAACAACTGCCTCCAGAAGCGGTGAATGCTCCAACACTGGAAGTTTTTAAGAAGAGACTGGACAGCCATTTGTCTGAAATGGTATAAGGTTTCGTGCCTGAGCAGGGGGTTGGACTAGATGACCTCCAAGGTCCCTTCCAACTTTATTATTATTATTATTATTTCCAGAAAATCCATAAAATCTGGCTCCATTCCCAGAATGAGGTTAATGTGTTTATTGATGCATTTGTGTGGGCCCTGTTCCGTTTGCATACTTTATCATTTTGGTTGTTTTAGTCCAGGCAGCTTGTCTAATGTGTTGTTCTGAGTGTTTAATGGTTTTTATTGTTTCGGATTTTCTAAACCATCCTGAGTCTTACGAAGTTAGAAGAAATGTATTTAATTTAATTAAGCAAAGTTAAATTAAATTAAAAGTGATTGTATTTCTCCAGATGATTTTGTATATAGTTGAGTTGAGTTGATACAATAAGAACTGTATTAGCTTAAATATGAGACGGTAAATGTTAAGGGGAAAAAGAGAGCAAATATTTGATGTTGTAACTGGAGATTTGTACTAAAGATTTTGTTATCAAACTATTGATTAACCCAGTCACCGGGTTGGTTTTTAAATACTTAAATGTAAAATTAAAAAATTAATAAAATATTATAAAAAAACTACTAGAAGAAAATATCTGAAAAAAATTGCCAACAATAAAAATCAAAGCTATTATAAGTCAAACCCTATTGTTTTTGGAATCAAATGTATTAAATTTAGAAAATAACATTTTCAGAATCAAAACTTATTGGATCAAGCATTTCATTCTCAGAAACAAGATATTTACAAAACCAAACAAAACTATTGAACTGGAATAACAAAAAGGAAAAAAAGAAAACAAGAAAACAGGAGATTCAAAAATGGCTAAAATTCAGTAAAAGAACAAATAAACATAAACACCTATGCCAATGAATATTTCGCATAACAAATCCAAAACAATGAATTATGGCTGTTGGAATATCTTAGAGAAAAAGGTTTTGGAATGCACAAAAGAAAAGCTAAGAAAAAAAATATATCATCTCATTTGAAATGTACTCAAAGAAAATACTTAAATAAATGTTGCAGGTTGTAAATTTGGTTGCCCAATTAATTATGTCAGAAATAAAAAAGAGATTGATTAGCACTTGCATAGCCTCACAAAAGCAATAACAATAGAACGAATCCACAGATTGAAAGCACTCCACCAAACCAAAAATTAGATGCTGAAGTAGCATAGATTTGAAAATAAATCAATTCTGAAAAGCTATTAGCAAAGTACAAAACTTAAAATAAAAACAACAAAATGGGGGAAATAAAAACAAGCCTGAAAAAGTGATATCATTTGGACAGCAAAACAATTGCAAAAACTCTGGATGAATTAGCATAATGTGTGAAGGCAACTGCTAAGAACATTGAATTACCGAAAAGTAGGATCTAGCAATTCCTGCAAAATAATTTCAAATAATGAACATTACTTTTTTTTTAATGCTGAAGAAGAACCACTAGAATCTCCTACAAAATAAGGAAGAAATATTGGAAATTTGGAAAACATTTGGAACAATTAAATAAAACACAATGGAATGGATACATGAATATACGGAACAAAACAAAGAAGCATCAAGAAAAACCTGAATTAATTGGAGGGGAGAAACATCAGTAATTACATCAAAAGAACAGAATTGCAAAAGAACAAGCTAACAAGGTAAAGAATTGGAGGGCACCATGGAAATACAAGCTTTACGGATTTGGGTTTCAAATTTATTGATGATTATTTAAATCAAATACTGTAGCAAAAATCAATAAAAGATTAGCTCACTTCAGGCTAAACATTTCTGATCACGAAAGAGAAGCTAAAAGAAACAACAATCAACAATTTCCACCTGATCGCTTGTCTACCTATAACATTCTAATGGTTTTAGGTATTATTGTAGGTAACATGTAAAAATGCCTGGTTTCAGGCTCATTTTACTTGGTGAAGAAAAAGGAGAATTTGCAAGGAATTAAACAACAAAACCTGTACAAAAACTTGTTTTGTTTGCCAAGCAATTTTTTTTTTAAAAAAAGGAAAAAACCAAGCTTTATGAGGCCTGGACTGATTACAAAACAAACAAAGTCTTTGCTTGAATTCAGAAACGGATGGAGTTTTGTGGAATTAATAAGATATTTATAGTTCTTTTTTATCAAACTGAAGTAGTATTTATTATAGGACAGTTGAATAAGACAGTTCACATGAACAGGTAGAATTCTGCTGCACACTTTGAGTAGTATTTTGATAATGCAATGGAAAAGTTTAAAACAACTGAGAGCAAATTCAGAAGAACTTGGAGAAGTGAAGTGTTAATACCACTTTACAAGGCCTTGGTAATGCCACACTTGGAATACTCCATCCAGTTTTGGTCACCGTGATGTAAAAAAGATGCTGAGACTCTAGAAAGAGTGCAGAGAAGAGCAACAAAGATGATTAGGGGACTGGAGGCTAAAACATATAAGGAACGGTTGCTGGAATTGGGTATGTCTAGTTTAACGAAGAGAAGGACGAGGGGGGGACATGATAGCAGTGTTCCACTATCTGAGGGGCTGCCACATAGTAGAGGGAGTCAAGCTATTTTCCAAAGTGCCTGAAGGCAGGACAAGAAGCAACGGATGGAAACTAATCAAGGAGAGAAGCAATCTAGAAGTAAGGAGAAACTTCCTGACAGTTAGAACAATTAACTAGTGGAACAACCTGTCTCCAGAAGCGGTGAATGCTCCAACACTGGAAGTTTTTAAGAAGAGACTGGACAGCCATTTGTCTGAAATGGTATAGGGTTACCTGCCTGAGCAGGGGGTTGGACTAGATGACCTCCAAGGTCCCTTCCAACATTATTATTATTATTATTATTATTATTATTATTATTATTATTATTATTATTATTATTATTATTATTATTATTATTATTATTATTATTATTATTATTATTATTATTATTATTATGTCAAAACAAGAAGAGGAACTTTTCAAGGAGACTCTTCATCTTCATTCCAGAGTCATCCAGATGTTGAGATTGGGTTTGGCATTTGCATCTACCTATCGAATCCTTCCCAAGGACCTCGGATAGGTAAGTGTTGATGTTTGATGGTATTACAGGCAACATTGCAGGATGTAAGTTGTTCCGAGTAAATCTGCCTTTTGCAATTAACTGATGGTGAATTTGTCAATGCCGATGGTGTGCTCCAGTTGTCTTGGGATTGCACCCAGGGTATTATTAATAATATAAAATAATAATAAAAGTATTATTATCAATATAAAATAGGTAAATGTATGTTAAAGAGTTTGTTCCTATATTATAAATCTTGTTATCAGCAGCACGAATCAATCCATAGTAGGATGTTGGCTTTTGATTGAAGGTTCTGTAATGTAGTGGTTCAGTATGGATTGATAGATGTTTTTGTGTTCCCAATCCAGATACGAGAGAAAATGACTGACCCAGCTGGTTTCTATGCCTAAGGACTAGTTCACTGCCTTTAACCATTGTATTAAACTGAGATTTGTATATGTGAGTATAGATCTATATACAGTCTGTAAAGAAGATGTCCCATTAATCAATACAATAGGTGAACAGGACAATTTATAAGAAGATGTCCTATTAATCAATATCATGAGTTATTGATAGAAGATAATGTCCCCATGCAGTTAATACACAACTGGAGAAGAAAAGGGGGAAAATGGCACAAACCAGAGGTTGGAGAGATAATGGATGATTTGTAAATTTCAGGAAAACACAATTTGTTTAACAAGCCTTAAGAGGCTGAGTTCACAGAAAGCTATAAGTTGCAAGCAATAGTTTATAAATGACAAGATCTAGAGTTACACAACACAGACATCCAAAATCAAACAAACTCTGTTACATCTTAATGCCATGTACTGCACTCAAGTCACCAATGAGTAAAAGTAGTAAGTATTATATACCAGCCATATGTATTTATTATGTTCATAAAATATTTCAGTTCCTAATAACTAGCTACATATAATAATTGAATACACTATTTTTTTAGCTAGATATGTTATAACTAACTTAATCTAATATACTGTTTGGCCATAAATATAGGCCAGCTTTGAGGGGTCCTTGGTGCTCTTTAAGCTTGGTTGTTGTCTTGCAGATATTTCATTACACAAACTAGGTAACATCATCAGTGCTTAATGTTACCTAGTTTGTGTAATGAAACATCTGCAAGAAAATAACCAAGTTCAGAAAACACCAAAGACCCCTGACTTCAACACTGAGCTACAAATATTCTCCTTTATCAATAGGCAAGCTTGGAAGCATGAAAATAACTACAGTATATTCACTGTTCCTACCTATGACCATTATAATCATACTGTATATATTAGTGAAAACCTCCAATGAATTACAGAGGTGTTTCTCTCAGCTTCTTCCAAATATTAACTTACTTCCCAAGATGTAAAGGATACTTCAACCTTCTTGGCTTAAATAATGGTTCTTGTCTGTCTGTCTGTCTGTCTGTCTGTCTGTCTGTCTGTCTGTCTGTCTGTCTGTCTGTCTGTCTGTCTGTCTCTCTCTCTCTCTCTCTCTCTCTCTCTCTATCTATCTATCTATCTATCTATCTATCTATCTATCTATCTATCTATCTATCTATCTATCTATCTCTCTCTATATCCCTCCATCCCTCTCTCTCTCTCTCTCTGTCCATCCATCCATCTCTCTCTCTCTCTATCTCTGTGTCTATCTCTGTGTCTATCTCTGTGTCTATCTATCTATCTATCTATCTATCTATCTATCTATCTATCTATCTATCTATCTATCTATCTATCTATCTATCTATCTATCTATATCCCTCCATCCCTCTCTCTCTCTCTCTGTCCATCCATCCATCCATCTCTCTCTCTCTCTCTATCTCTCTCTCTCTCTACCTACCTACCAACCTACCTACCTACCTTTCTACCTAGCTACCAATCTATCTATCTATCTGTCTGTCTTTCTGTCTGACATTCTGCCTATCTATCTATCTATCTGTCTGTCTGTCTGTCTGTCTGTCTGCCTGCCTGCCTGCCTGCCTGCCTGCCTGCCTGCCTGCCTGCCTGCCTGCCTGCCTGCCTATCTATCTATCTATCTATCTATCTATCTATCTATCTATCTATCTATCTATCTATCTATCTATCTATCTATCTATCTATCTATCTATCTATCTATCTATCTATCTATCTCTATATCCCTCCATCCCTCTCTCTCTCTCTCTCTCTCTCTGTCCATCCATCCATCTCTCTCTCTCTCTATCTCTGTGTCTATCTCTGTGTCTATCTATCTATCTATCTATCTATCTATCTATCTATCTATCTATCTATCTATCTATCTATCTATCTATCTATCTATCTATCTATATCCCTCCATCCCTCTCTCTCTCTCTCTGTCCATCCATCCATCCATCTCTCTCTCTCTCTCTCTCTCTCTCTCTACCTACCTACCAACCTACCTACCTACCTTTCTACCTAGCTACCAATCTATCTATCTATCTGTCTGTCTTTCTGTCTGACATTCTGCCTATCTATCTATCTATCTATCTATCTATCTGTCTGTCTGTCTGTCTGTCTGCCTGCCTGCCTGCCTGCCTGCCTGCCTGCCTGCCTGCCTGCCTGCCTGCCTGCCTGCCTGCCTATCTATCTATCTATCTATCTATCTATCTATCTATCTATCTATCTATCTATCTATCTATCTATCTATCTATCTATCTATCTATCTATCTATCTAGGGCACCTCCAATTCTCTCTACAACATAACATTCCCCTAAACCTTGCTTATTAACCTTGCAACGTGTTTTATTATTAATAAGCTTAGCTTGAAAATTATAACCATAATTCATCTCCTTCTTGTATATTTGTAACTTCATGCTTCTTGTAATTATTCATGTTTCCTAATTTATAAACCTCTTTTGTTTCTTTTAGAACTCAACTAGCTAGCAGCCTCTATTCAAACGTTACTGGTAGCACTCTATACTGCACTGGAAAGGCCATACCATATAGCTTTCACTTCTGGTCAGTACAATAGATGAAAGATGTTGAGACTTTAGAAAGTGTTCACAGAAGAGTAGCCAAAATAATAAAGGCTCTGGAAGCTAAACCAAATGATTGAGGGAAGTAGATATGTCTAGTAGTCCAATGCAGAGAAGGCTTAGGGGAGACCTATAACTATCTTCAAATGCTTGAAAAGCTGTCAGAGGGAAGAGGGGGTTGATTCATTCTCCAAAGCACTGAGGGCAAGGTAAGAAAAAATGGGTGGAATCTAATCAGAGAGAGATACAATCTGGAACTAAAAAGGAACTTTCTGTGAGCGTGAGAATAATAGTCAATGGAACAGCTTGCCTCCAGGAATTGTGGGAGCTCCATCACTGGAGGTTTTCAAGAAATGATTGGACAACCATTTGTCCAGGATGGAATAAGGATTCCTGCCATGGGCAAAGGGGCTGGGCTAGAACACCTCCAAGGTCCCTTCCAGCCTTATGATTCTATTATCTTGAAAAACTAAGCAGAGTTGAAGCTGGATAGATTTTGGATGGGAAAATCTATAAACATCAGGGATTTTCAGGGCAATAGACTAGAGTGGAAGTTTTAAAAAAACAAAGAACCTCAGAAGGTGACAGTGACAAATCATTTCAATACAATGCCAAGAAAACTGCAAGGACATTTGCATGCCCACTTATTTGGCAATATGTAGACCACTCTTTCTCAACCTCAGAATCGTTCAGGTGTATGGAGTTCAACTCCCAGAATTCCCCAGGATGTCATGCTACCTCTGGAATTCTGGAAGTTGAAGTCCACACACCTGAACCTTGCCACATCTGAAAAACAGTCACCTAGATTGTCAGTAGTGCTTGAATGGAAAATGACTAGGAAATCCCAAGTTGTAGGCCAAATTGGGGAACAAACACACATTCAACATTTATATTTCCAGGAAGAAGGCAACTATTTTTTTTTTCATAGCAGATCTAAACATCTCTCCAATCAGATAAGAAATTAGTCAAATAGGCCACTTGGAAACTACCGATAGTTGCAAAAAAGAGGCCAGAGAACACCCACCGCCAAATATGATTAATGGGGTGAATTAAAGAAATATTTATCTTCTCCTCCTTTCTCTGACTACAGAATTATTACACAGTTCAAAAAAGTCTATCGCTGTGTTTAAATATCACTTTCTGTAGTCTCCAGAGAGAAGAGGATTCACTTCGCTGGTTCCAGTTACACCCAGCCTCATTTCCTTTCCCCTTCCTCTCCTCCTCACCCATCTCTATTTGCTGTGTAATTGCATTTCTGGATAACTAATTGCTACCGAGATTTGGTGTGATGTTCTGTTATTTCATATCAGATCTGAACATCTCAAAAGGGTTTTGGCAATTGATTTGTTCATTTCCCAGAAGCCTGGCACTCCGATGTAGCAAAAGTGCAGATAGACTGGGAGGCTGACCTTGGACCTGAAGATTTTAATTGTCCCTCACCAGGCATGGATTTCACTGTCCCTAATGCTTCGGCTGATATTTACACAATTGGCTCCAAGCTCTTCTCTGACAAAATAGAAACACTGTCTTGGAAAGGGCTATACTTTTAAAAGGATCCTAGTAATATAAGGGATGCATTGCTTCTAAATTGCCAAATTTTAACAGAATAACAGAACAATTGAGTTGGAAGGGACCTTGGAGGTCTTCTAGTCCAACCCCCTGCTCAAGCAGGAGACCCTACACCATTTCAGACAAGTGGCTGTCCAGTCTCTTCATAAAAGCCTCCAGTGATGGAGCACCCACAACTTCTGAAGGCAAAGCTGTTCCACTGGTTAATTGTTCTCACTGTCTGGAAGTTTCTCCTTAGTTCTAGGTTGCTTCTCTCCTTGATTAGTTTCCATCTGTTGTCTCTCATCCTGCCTTCTGGTGCTTTTTTTTTGTTGGTCTTATTGCTGTGGTTGTGGCAGGTTCTTCTTTTCTCAGGACTAACAAACAGGTTATTCTAGTTATTTATTCTATTTTCTTTTTTAAAACTGCCCATCTTTCAACCAACTCTGGATAGATCCTGTTATGTCTGGCCTCTCGCAGCTCATTAAAATCCACGTAAATATGTATTTAAGAGGTTTATTTAATACATTTCAAAAGGATTCATTTCAAAGCAAGCTGCTGGCATTATGTTGGCCTGAACGGCCAAATCAGATCTATTTACATTTAGATAAACAGGCTCTCCTCCTCCTACATCCCAATTAACTTACTCTTTCTTCATCACATTGTCCAAGATCTCATTATTCTTCGATAGGTTTTCAAAACACCAGAAAACTGAGTTCCAAAACACTGCCAAAGTTTTCAGCCCACTCCTTGATTAACGTTGCTCGTGACAAAAGCGTAGTCTTTCTTTCCCCTTCTAATATAGTGTCCGATACGTCACTTCCCCAATTACTTCCTTTTTCCAGTTAACTGACACCTGCGCTTATCAAACCTTCGGAACCTCGGATTAATCCATTTATCTTCTTGTTCTAAATCTGACTCATCATTTTGAGAATCTGATTCAGAATGCATACAAAGCTCTTCATTGTCTATCTCAGCTGCCGGGAGGGGAAACCACCCAGAGGGGCCTGGCTGCTGATCCTCGGCTGCCGGGAGGGAAAAACACCCAGAGGGACCTGGCTGCTGATCCTCATCCTCTGATACTTCCCAAGCTGGTTCAGGGACACTCACAACAGATCCCAATTAAAGACTATCTAGAATACTATCTGTTGTAGATAGTCCTACTGAATGAAGGCCGTTGATGAAATGAGTTGGGTAATTGAGTTAAGATTTGTGATGCCTGAAATATGGCCATCATTGCCCTGGTCCATTCTGGAATTTGTCACTTTGAAACTCTTTACCACTAGATGCCTCTAAAGCTCTCTCCAATATGTGTATCTGTCTGTCTATCCTCCTGCCTCTCTCTTTCCAATTTGGTTATTATCATCATTGGCAAGACCCCAGGTTCCCTCATCCCCCCCCAGTCCCCCTCTCAGCAAATCAGAACAAGGAGACCCCCATTCCTTTTCTTCCAAACTCTTTCCCTATGGAAGAAAGTTCTCTTCCATGAAAGTAGAATGAGAACCAAAAGGGGAAAATATTTAAAAAAAACCATCTCTGTTGGTAAAGCTGTTGGTCAACATTGTTTATCTGAGTATTCTGCCTTCTTTGGACCATCACGTTGGTCATATGGAAGACCATCAAAACAATGTGGGTTCTCCATCACTGGAGATCTTCAAGAGACTGGACAACCATTTGCCCGGAATAATGTGGAGTCTCTTGCTTGAGCAGAAGGTTGGATTAGAAGACCTCCAAGGTCAATAAAAAGAAACTATTAAAGCCATAAAATAATCTGTTCCTGTGTAGGACTTATTTTCCTTTGTGAGTGGTGGAATACAGGAGCTTCTGTTTACAAATGTTTACATATTTTCCGTCATTCCAGGGACTACTATAAAACGAACAATTTCAGTATGATTGCCCAACTGTATAGTCACAGATTCAGTGAGATACGGTAAGTTGCAGGTTTTCCACCGGTGAGAGACCCATCTACTGCTCGATCCCCATAGTTTACAAAATATCAAAATACTGTTTTATCTCACATGTTTTATTATACTGTGAGTTATACCAAGTTTATAGGACAGCGTATATTCTCTCTTTATTAGAGAGATTGCCAGGGAGGGCAGACAATTTTTATGTAGGCTTTCTCCTCCAAGACTCAAACCCTTCTGTCACGCATGCAGTGGCAAAATACTGTGTTGCGGCTATGTCCGCAAGAAAAAAATTGGTTACAGATTTATAGTCGTCAATTTGTGCCAATTTTTTGGAGATATTTCTAATTATGTTTGGAACATTGTATTTACTCACACATTAATCTGCTATCCATTCACGTAAATTAGGGAGTGACCCTAACATTTTGAGAACATGTAGTTTCTTAACAGGGATATTATTATTTACTATTAATTATTATTATTATTATTATTATTATTATTATTATTATTATTATTTAATATATTGTAAAAAGTGATGGCTATTGTTGGTCTATGACCGTAATACAGTTTATTATTATTATTATTACTACTACTACTACTACTACTACTACTACTACTACTACTACTACTACTATTATTATTATTATTATCAAAATACTGTTTCAGAGAGTACATTTTTCATATAAATTTTCATTCAGCATGGGAACATACACACACACACACACACACACACACACACACCACAAACATCCAGTTCACATGTCACTGTTTTCTCCCTGCTGATTTTTGAGAACCCCTCTGCTGTTCAGGTTTTTTTTTATATATATACTTCCTGATAGGTTAATCGCCCATCTCTACTCTCTCCTTTTTAGGAACCCAATCAAGTTATCCTCTCCATATGTTGTTCTGTTACAGCTGCAGAAAGGACTGATAAGGGGGAAAATCCTTGGATTATATAAGAGTGGGGAATTCTTTTCAAAGATACATAAACTGGCATAAGTGGGAAGCAAGCCATATTGAGTCATCGTGAGTAGGAAGCTACTCAGTCGAAGAGGGAGCCAAACATTCAAGGATTAGCTGGATCATTGCCATGTGTTGGTCCCACGGATTTTGTTAAATAATATGGGAGGGGGGGGGAGAGAGAGAGAGAGGGAGGGAGAGAGAGAGAGAGAGAGAGAGAGAGAGAGACAGAGGGAGAGAGAGAAAGAGAGAGAGAGAGAGAGCATGCATGCATGCATTTTGCCAATACAACGCTGGACAAATTGCTTCAACAGGGGGTAACTTGCAAAAAAAAAATCCCTGTTGTAGTGTTTTTACAGACACAATTTGTGCATGTTGAGATGACAGACACTATTTTTAGTCCATCTTCCCGATAGATATTCAAATGGGAGAGAAAAGCAAGAGTGCTTTTCCCTGCAACTGTCACATTTTGAGCTAATTAATGAGTCAGTTGGGATTACTGGTGTTATTTAAGAAGAAGAAACTGTTACAAACTTAAACAAAAAAGAAAAAAAAAGATATGCTTCAAATGCATTCTAGAACGATCCTGTATTCACAATTTATGGCAATTGTCAACTTCACAATTGTCTGTGCTTGTGTGTGTGTGTGTGTGTGTTTGTGTATGTGTGTTTTCTTTGTTTGTTTTCAGATTTGGAGGGAAAAAGCTCACTAGAGGATGAGGAAGAACGATAGCAATTTGCATAATAATGAACAGTACAGCAAAAGAGAGAAAGGAACAAAAATTACAACAACCTAACTCATCCTTTGTGATTAAGACATTAAAAAGTCTACTTAGATGTTGGCAAAAGTGTCAGATTTGGACAGAGATAATGACTGTAAGGGTGATTGCATTATTATTATTATTATTATATTATTATTTTCAAAATGTGGAGGGAAGCATACAAAAAGTTCAACCTGTGTTGAAATCTGGAGAGATTCTATCATTGTTAACAGAATAACAGAGTTGGAAGGGTCCTTGGAGGTCTTCTAGTCCAACCCCCTGCTCAGGCAGGAGACCCTGGCCTATACCATTCCAGACAAATGGAGGCTCAGTCTCTTTTAAAAGTCTCTAGCGATGGAGCACCCTCAACCTCTGAAGACGAGCAGTTCCACTCGTTTTTGTTCTAGCTGTCAGGAAATTTCTCCTTAATTCCAGGTTGCTTCTCTCCTTGATTAGTTTCCATCCCTTGCATCTTGTTCTGCCCTCAGGGACTTTGGAGTATAGCTTGACCCTCCCTCATCTTTGTGGCAGCCCCTTAAATACTGGAATACTGAACATAAGAACATAAGAAGAGCCATGCTGAATCAGGCCAAAGCCCATCGAGTCCAGCATTCTGTGTCACACAGTGGCCCACCAATTGTACATGGGGATCTTGAGCAGAAAGAGAAGGCAAAACCCTCCCTTTCCCTTGACCCCCAACAAATGGTACTCAAGGGAATCCTGCCTGCCTCAACCAACATAGAGGCGGCACATGGACATCCGTTTTAATAACCACCGATACACTTGGCATCCATGAATCTTTCTGACCCTGCCTTGAAGCTGTCAAGGCTGACAGCTGTCACGACCCCTTCTGGAAGTGAATTCCATAAACCAACGACCCTCTGGGTGAAGAAATATTTCCCTTTATTTGTCCTCACTTTCTTAGCTATGAGCTTCAGGGAGTGCCCCCTTGTCCTAGTATTGTGTGATAGAGAAAAGAATTTTTCTCTATCCACCTTTTCTATCCCATGCATGATTTTATACACTTCGATCAAGTCACCCCTTAAATGCCGTCTTTCAAGGCTGAAGAGACCAAGGCGTTGCAATCTGGTTTCATAAGGGAGGTGCTCCATTTCCTTGATCATTCTTGTTGCCCTTTTTTGCACCTTTTCCAGTTCCATTATATCCTTCTTGAGGTGCGGTGACCAGAACTGTACACAGTACTCCAAGTGTGGTCTCACCATCGATTTGTACAGAGGCAATACAACACTTGCTGACTTATTTTCGATTCCCTTCCTAATCATGCCAAGCATGATACCCCTAGTCCTTCTTTTCACTGGACATACCAAATTCCAGCAACCTTTCTTTATATGTTTCAGCCTCCAGTCCCCTGATCATCTTTGTTACTCTTCTCTGTACTCTTTCTAGAGTCTCAACATTTTTTTTATATTGTTGTGACCAAAACTGGCTGCAGTATTCCAAGTGTGGTCTTATTAAGGCCTTATAAAGTGGTACTAACACTTCATGGGATCTTGAGTGTATCCCTCTGTTGTTCCAATAGTTTTAGGAAATGTCAAGAATTTAGGGATTGCTTATAATTCCAATGACCAGAACCTCTATAGAATAGTAGTCACAACAGAGAGGCAGGACAAGAAGCAATGAATGGAAAGGAGAGAAGCAACCTAGAACTAAGGAAGAATTTCCTGACAGTTAGAACAATTAACCAGTGGTTAATTGTGCTCCACTACTGGAGGTTTTTAAGAAGAGATTGGACAACTATCTGTCTCAAATAGTACAGGGTTTCCTGCTTGAGCAGGGGGTTGGACTAGAAGACCTCCAAGATCCCTTCCACCTCTGTTATTCTGTTATTTTGAAGTCCTGACAATTGGTCAATATCCCTTTCATCTGGCTTAGTGGAGAAACTCTAGGCAGGCCTTCTTACTATGTTTGCAACACAGAATCACCTGCTGGGTTGGTCATCTTAAGAGTCGTGGTGGCGCATTGGTTAGAATACAGTGCTGCAGGCTACTTCTGCTGACTGCTGGCTACCAGCAGTTTGGCAGTTCGATTCTCACTGGCTCAAGGTTGACTCAAGCCTTCCATCTTTCTGAGGTTGGTAAACTGAGGACCCAGATTTTTGGGGGCAATAGGCTGACTTAGAGGGGGCTGCAAAGCACTGTGAAGTGGTAGGTAAGTCTAAGAGCTGTTACTCTTGCTATCTTGCTCCTCAGACCCAAACCTTATTACATCACATTGGTCTATATGTTGACATGTGAAGTTTTGCACCCATTGCTTCCCCTCCTTTGCCCACATTTACACTAATTTTGCACTTGAAAATTAGACCACAAAATTCTGCACTAATGACAAGGATGCTTTCCATTTGCAAAGTTTCCCAAGTCACCACTTGTGTTAATCATGCTTGGTGCTGTCTGATATATTAATAAGCTATGGTTTTTATCCTGAATTCTAAGGATACTGCATGAAGGTGTAAATAAAATAGAGAGAAGAAGGAGAAAAAAAAACCCACTATGTGACACATTATTTGCACATGATTTTCCCTAGACAATTTCTACTGACTCATCAGAAGAAGCACACCCATCAAAATGCATGGTTATCAACTCACAGTGGCATAAATTACCAACATTTTGTTGAGCCACAAGCACATTTGTTTTCCTTCCAAAAAGCACAAAACCAAATATTTGTTCGGTCTAGGGTAATTGGATAACAACACATTCATGAGTGCACATAGTGTGTTCTGTGTCTCCATAATAGAAGATCACCTTGCCTCTGTGTTTGGCCTCCTTGAGAAAGGGAGAGATAACAACCCTTCAACGCTCTAAGTAACCCCCACCCTGACAAAAGAACAGATGCTTGGTCCCACCCACCATAATTAAACCCAATGAAGCAGATGCCCACCAATGAGGTCAAACATAGACTGACAAGGCACAATCATTATACAAACCATGTTTTCTAGGCACCTGTTATAACATTTGTCCAGTGATGAATAAAAGTTTATATTCAGTTATTTTCTGAATCCAGTTATCATCCACCAGACTTGAAGGGGGGGGAGGAAGCCTACACCCAAAGATAATATATGCCATACATTAAAAACTCTCTTTTGGCTGCTGCAGAGCAATACATTTGCTAGGCCCATCAAAATACAAGGCAATCACATTTTTGAGCAACCTCGAAAAATCTGAGCAGTTTGCTCTTTCTCAGCAGTTTAAGCGGAAAGCCCATCACATCCCCCCCCCCTGCCAAAGGCGAAGGGAAGGCTGGAAATATAATGCAATGGCCTCATTGATGTTCTTGTAAAATAACTTAAACACTCTGAAATGAAAGGCAGAGTCTTTGAAAAGTGCTCCTGTGTTTTTGTTTTTAATATTTTTAAGAGTTAGGGTAGAGAGAGCAGAGAAGAGAGGAGGAGAGGGGAGGGGAGGGGAGGGGAGGGGAGGAAAGGAGAGGAGGAGAGGAGAAGAGGAGGAGGAGGAGGAGGAGGAGGAGAGGACAGAAAAGAGGGGAGGGAAAGGAAGTGGAAGGGGAAGGGGAAGGGGAAAGGGAAAGGGAAAAGGGAAAAGGGAAGGGAAAGGAAAGATGTGTCATCAGCTTGGTGTCCATTTTCAGTGATAATATACCGTAGATAGATTTTTCTCCAGGATGATCTGCCCACCAACCTGATCCTTCAGATTTTCTCATAGGACATCCGTTGCCACTATAACTGAGCCTATCCTTGTTGTTGGTCATCCTCCTTCCTCTTTCCTTTCCCAGTATCAGAGCCTTCGCCATATTGTTGTCAGGCTAACATACTTTTAAAAATAGAACTACTCTGAATTCTACTTCATTCATAAATATATTTACACACATAAGTACATTCTAAATAATAGATACAATAAGCCAACAAAATATTATTTTAGCTCACCTGTACTTGTGTACCTATTGCTCTAGAAGCTGCAGTTTTAATTTTTAAAATAAAGTCTGTCCACCTCTGATGGCTATGAGGTTAGCAGCTGTGTTGGGGTACTGCCATTATGGGTGATTTTTTTCCCACCCCTGATTTCCTTAGCTTTGAGGTAGATTGCACAAAATAAAGGATGAACAGGCCAAGAAGCTTATTTTAAATCTTTAAAGAGAATGAGAGAGAAAATAAACCTTACTCCCTCCCCCCCAAAAAACCCACTGAATTTTGTTGCCAAATGTTAGTGGTATGACTTGAAGAGATCTTTGGTGCAACAAACTAAGATTGGAGTGAAGTCAGTTTGGGCCTTTTCTGACAGTTGCAACATTTGATTCCCGTGCTATCCAATAAAGATATGCTGCCAGGTGCAAAGAACCAGGACCTTTTGTAAGGTTGCACCAAAGAAGATTGATCAAGTCTGTACCCAAGAATCTGCTCAATTAAAATCCAACACTGAATTGGTGCCAGATAAGGCTCAATGGAATTCAGGAGGGGATCGACTTGGGAATGCAAGGACTCTAAACTGTTGACACATTTCATCCCCCCCCACTCAGCTCTGCTTGCTTTAATCCTAAATATGCAGGGTTTTCGATCAAATTCCCAAAAGATGCTTTGGGGTAGATGTAAATGTTTAGGACACTTGAAAACCATAAAAACCCAGTCTCCATGTGATCCTAAGAAAAAGCACAAATGTATTAAGGCATTGCAGGCAGGTGCCAAATGATACTTTTGGAATTGAGCGCCAGTTCCTGTCACTGGGAATAGTTGATATGACATGGGTTGGTGGAGAAAAGGAGAAATGAGAGAGAGATTTAAACCACATGGGAAAATCTTGAAATCTCTGGGAAATCTTTGATGCTCAGAGATGATCTGGGTTCAGCTCTGGCAAGAGCATCCTTTACTCACTCAAAAAGGAATCTCCCTTTTCAGGAGAAACATGGTCAGAATTTATTACAGTAGGTATTGCTAATGTCACATTGAACAATAATCTAAGTTACTTCCAGGGTACAAATCTCTTCCGTGCCCATAAAATTGACATCTGGGTAATTAATACAAGAAGAAAGAGTAGAGCATTTGGGTGAAGGCAATATTTGTTTCTTGCACGTTTGTTTTTCATTTCTGTTTTGCAAATAAAATCAGCATTACCCTAATTTTACCATGTGCATTATGCTAAAAAGAAGTGCCCCGGTGAGTGTTATGGCATTTTTATCTTAGCTAAAAGACACAATTACTTTGTTTACTGCAAGCACACATTTCCTCAGTGCATTCCTCCCCACCCCCCAAGGGATCATGCATTAAGGCAAGGGAAGCTGGTGCATAATATGATCTGCATCTCTTTATGCAAATAAACTTCCACCTCCACACCAGCCTATTTCTGTACACAACCCTGCCACAAAGTAGAAATACCAAATGGAAACAACAACAACAGCAACTAATGGAAACAAAACACCAGTGTGAAGTCAGCCAATCAACCTTAAAACAACTGAGATAGATTTCATCCAGCACTTCATTCATTCTTTATAGAAATGCAATGAAAATATTCCTAGGTAAATCAGAGTTATAAGAAAGTGAAGAAGGGAAAGTGAAGGGATCCTATTTGTTCTCTTTGAAATGCTTTTAAAGCCCTAAATTGGGTTGATTTATGAAAGTAGCAAACCAACACTTTAAGCAAGATAGCTTGATGTGCCAGCAGGTCCTTCTCCCTTGCAATGCACAGTGACAATCACCACCACCCTGAAATTTAATTAATACACACACATACACACACAAACACCAGGCCTCACCAATCTACCCTCTCCTCCCCAAAAAATGCAGAAATAATACCCCACTTTAAAATCATACTGCAAGATGGCTAAGATGCCTCTCTTAGCACTATAGACTCTTTAGACCACCGGTTCTCAACCTTTTTCAGGCTGCGATCCCGAGCTGCACCGTGCATGTGTGGCGCGGCGGCCCGCATTGTGCATGCGCGGTGCTACCCCGCGCATGCACGGTGCTGCCCCCTGCGCCGGCCGAGGGGAAAAGGGGAAAAATGGCAGACTGCGTTGTTTGGTGACCCCCGTGAAATGGTCGTTCGACCCCAAATGGGGTCGTGACCCACAGGTTGAGAACCGCTGCTTTAGACTATAGTCTTCAAACCGGATTGTTCAAATGTACAAGGGCACTTAAAAAGCGATTTACAACTTGCCTCGCACTCACAACCGTTGTATTATCCCCAAGGTCACCTGATCAAAATTCACCCCTTTGGCAACCAGGATGCATTTACAGCGTTTGCAGTCTCTGAAAATCATGGGATCACCATTTGCAACCTTCCCAGTTAGATTATGAACATCAGTGTCAATGGGGGAAGCCAGATTGGCTTAAATGACCATTTTGATTTGCTTAACAACCATGACTACAATGGTGGGAAGTTTGGGCACAACTCATTTCACAAGCACCTCACTTACCAACAGATGTTCTGGTCTCCATTGTGGCCATAAGACAAGGATAATTTATAGAAGGGGAAATGTCATGTATGTTTCTATCAGAACTGCTCTAGATGGTCTCGTTCCTGGGCTAATTGACAAAATGAAGTCAGAATCGTGAGAACACGGCTGAATAAAGAGGTTGCTAGGGTATGTGGCTGTCCTGTTAGGTGTAAGGGGCTTCCACAAAGAAGGGGGGTGTCAATCTATTTTCCAAACCAACAGAAAGCATGAAAAGAAACAATGGATGGAATCTAATCAAGGAGAGAAGCAGCCCAGGACTAAGGAGAAATTTCCTAATAGCGAGAACAATCAACTAACAATCAACCTTCAGATATTGTGGGCGCTCCATCACTGGAGGTTTTTAAGAAGAGACTGGACAGCCATTTATCTGGAATGGCATAGGGTCTCCTGCCAGAGCAGGGGGTTGGACTAGAAGACCTCCAAGGTCCCTTCCAATTTTGTTATTCTGACATTGGCCCTTTTGCTATGTGCCAATGGACCCCCTAAGGGCAGCTGTAGCTAACTCAAAAAAGGAAGGCAGCATGCCCTCTCTTAACTGCTGAGATGGAAATAGGAACACTCGGGTGTGTTTTTAACACACTACTCTGTCATGCCAAGAATCACTGCCGTTCCTCGCTATACATATCGCTAAAGGCTTTTCGTTATATCTGCTGTCTGCTGTTCATTTATCCTTCTGCAACAGCCTGTCCAGCACTCTTGAAATAGGGAAGGCATTCAAAGAGGCTATAAAGAAAGGGAGGGTGGGGAAAAAAAACTGCAATTATGTTATAGAATTCAATATCATATATTCTGATGAGGCCAAATAAATTGCTTTGGAAATCATAAAACAATGGGTCTGGCATCCTTATTGTAATAGGATGATCCACAATCTCCTTCCAGGGGACGCAATTATGGACACGGCTTAAGACGATTCTTGCTGCATCTTGTAAAAGCCACAGTGCTGGCTTTTATTTAGCACCGATGAGGCTGGAAGCAAGAAGCTTCAACTGCAAAGAGCACTGGTGGACCTAAGATCCATCAGGGGCTTCAGCAGGACATGTATAATGTTGCTTTCCGCAAGTCAAGAACTATTCTTGCCTGTGAAGAAGATCTCGGGGGTTGCATTCCAGAAAATTCTAGGTTGGTCAAGAACTGAGACTTATATTTCACTCTAATCCAGGGACCTCTCTTTTTTGTCTGC
Organism: Bothrops alternatus; assembly: GCA_034064705.1. Lineage (NCBI taxonomy): Eukaryota > Metazoa > Chordata > Lepidosauria > Squamata > Viperidae > Bothrops > Bothrops alternatus. The sequence goes on along the minus strand of JARGCV010000120.1, from coordinate 1,205,098 downwards.
ATGCATGTATATCTTTAAGTCAGCGTTGAGTCCTGGTTACTGTCTGGATACGTCCCTGCAGCTGAGGAGCTCAAGGTCACCCAGCTGGCTTTGTGTCTAAGGCAAGACTAGAACTTACCGTCTCCCAGTTTCAGCCTGGTGCCTTGAATACTACACCAAATGGACTCTCTGGGACTTCAATTGGGAGATTAAAAAAAAGTCAAAATTATGTTTTAATGTGAGTTGCACCTTAATTTTTGATTTCCTGGACTTGTCCCATGGATGCTCCTATTCCATTCACATTGAAATCCAATGATCATCCAAACTGAACAGTGTAACCCCTAAAATCAACATGAGTACATTGGATGTTTTTTTTTCTTTAATTCAATTAAAACAAAACAAAAGTTGCTTTTGGCAACTTTTTGAGTTGTGCTCAAGATTTTGGGGGACACCTGCAGCTCTAGGAACTTTGGTTGCATACTTGTGACCTACACAGTTGTCCATGCAACTCAAAACATATCATTCATCCATTTTTCTCCGGGAAATTTAATGGCCAGAGGCTTAGAGGGGACATGTCAATCTTTGAAGACTTGATAACATGACAATATTATTAAGAGTCCTTCCCTACTCAAAATAACACTTTTCCAAACAACATGTCAGGCTGGCCCCCAACTTGCTCCCTGGGAAAGGATGACCCTTGTCTCCATAAGTATACTTCTACTAGGGATGTTTCTTCAGGCAAGCTCTGAAGAAAAACCACACAAAAATCATATATTGAAAGCAATTTCCAATGTCCAAAACCCTCCCCCCCCTAGAAGAGTAGTCCAATCAGGTCCCATTCTGATGTTTTGAGAACGTGTTGCCTCGGGCGCCACAGCAAATTCCTTTCCCGGGCCGATGTCCTTGAAGGCAGGAAGATGACCCAATTCAGCACCTCTGGTTCCTGTCAGTGTCCATATTCCCCAATTTCCCACAAGATTCCTTCACATCTCCAGCACTCTTCCCCTCTCAGGTGCCCCCTCCCCCCTTGGTTATGGCAGTTGCTAGAGAACTTCAAAGAGGATGAAGAAAGGCAGCTGACACAACACAGGATTATTTTGCTCTTGATAATGTTCAGATTATCAGAACATTAGTCACCCAGTGGGGGGAACATTATTTTTTCCTCTGTATTTTCACTGTCTCTTCCAATAATTACGAGCCTGACTGATGTGATCCAAAGGGGAGAATCTGTTATTCATCCCATATTGCTTTAGTTTGGCATCAATAGCAGTCTTCTTGAAAGAAATAATGAATGACCAGCTCACTGTGGGTTTCCCCACCAATCTTTATCCATGCTTAGATTGGACAAAGCCCAAAGAGAGCTCAGGAAGATAAGTTTAGGTCTGCAAAGAGACAGAACCAACCCTTCTGATCTCTGGTACAATGGGACCATTCATTCCCCTTTCCCCATTCCTCAATAACTGCATCATCTCTTAGTCTCCTCTCATAGGAGAGCCTTCCCATTGATACATTTGGGGGTTCTCCTCTGAATGAGGCTGCTAAGTAGATACATTGCTATAAGGTCTCCTGCCTTGGGCAGGAGGTTCAACTAGAAGACCTCCAAGGTCTCTTCCAGCTCTATGATTCCTGTCCAAGAGCATTTGCTTAAACTCAGAAACCAAGACGTGTATTTCTGGAATGTCCTATCTACCACTTTTGGAGGGCAGAATTAATCTCCCCTCTAATTACAAATTATGCAGACTGTTCTCATAAGGGAATTATGTACTGCCTAGTAAAAAAAAAAAACAGGACTGGCAAGTTACGTTAGAATTATAACTACATTTTGCACCATCAGTGTGCCAAAGAGAAGGTTTTGGGCTTGATTGCTCCTCCAGGTGTATCTAATGTAGACATGAATAGGTTTTTATTGGATCCTGGCTAATGTATTTTTTAATGTCTGGGTCTTTAGTCCATGATGGTATGTTTTGATAAACCAAACATGATCCCAAATTCTGACGGAGACGTCGGGGGTGGGGCAAAAGATGCTGCCATTCAGAGGACAGTTTCCTGGCTAGCTATGGCCTTGTTAATATTTTGGTTGCTTTTAAAGGCAAGAGTTGTTTCAGGAAGCTTTATTCTGATTTTATCATACCATCTTCAACTTCTTGTGATGGAATGTAGCCCAGAGTCACAGGAGAGCAAAGAGACAGTTGAGTTTGGAATGTCTGGTAGTCAGGAAGAGGGCAAAAACTGCCCCTCCCTAGCAGTTCACAGAGCAGAGCTACAGCGATACAGTTAATTGCTGTAGTCTGGCAAGATTCTGTCTGTAGGTGAATAACAATAAAGAAATTACTCAAAAGTATCTCCATGTGTCATTCTTGGTTCTTGGGGCCTGACGCTTCTGTTTTTATTTTTATTTCTATGCCTGCTGCTGCTGCTAATGGTGATTGTTTTATAGGATCTTATACTGCAAATCTTTTATTGGAACCCTATTCGGTGTAAGCCACCCAGAGTCTTTTGATTGTGGCAGGACAGAAATGTGTAAAATAAATATATAAATCACACACACACATTATTCATGAACATTCTTTGCCAGAGACATTTTTCATTTATTTATTGTGCATGTGTTTCTCTAAGAACGCCTTTTGAAGAAGGGCCATATTAATGTCTTTGGATGAGAGAGAGAGAGAGAGAGAGAGAGAGAGGGAGGGAGGGAGGGAGGGAGGGAGAGAGAGAGAGAGAGAGAGAGAGAGAGAGAGAGAGAGAGAGAGAGAGAGAGAGAGAGAGAGAGAGAGAGAACATGTTTCTCAAAATTTGTATCCGGAGGCCATCACGATAAAGAAAAAAACCAAAAAGAAAAAAACCAAATCTGCCTTCCCCCCCCCCCAAGAACAGTGTTTATATATTTATAGGCATTTTGCTTACTGTATTCTTTTAATGGTAAGATTTACGTCCTGAATTAAAATTTCTGTGACCTACTCAGTGTCTACCTAGATTACTTCTGAGTCTCATCTGTTTAATGAATCCCACTAATGAATGCTGATCTTGCCACAGAAAGTTGACCCATGCAATAGATCTGCCTGTCTTCATTTGCAGACTATCTGTAATTAAATTACCATCAGCCCACATAGAATTTGGAGCAGAAATGCAGGGGGTTGATGCATTTATACACATGGGTTCACATGCATGTGTTCTCAAGTAAAGGTGCCTTGCCCTACTACAAATGGGGGGAGGGGGTATTTTTATTTTTATTTATTTTCTTGGCAAGATTTCAGATTTCATTTGCCCTTGCTTTCTTCTTCCCAGGTCTGAGACACAGAGGGACTGCCCCAAGGTCACCCAGCTGGCCTTGTACCTAAGGTGGGAGTAGAACTCACAATTTCTTGGGGACTATACCAAACTGGCTGTCACATGGGAGGGGTTTAATCTCTAGAAATGTGGGGATGCTGAGACACATATTTTCAAGAGACCACCTCCCCCCCCCCACACACACCTCTTTCAAATCTTCCTCAAAGGCAAAGGAATCAACTAACCTTACAGATTCTATCCATCTAGAATCTAGTCTATGCTAGTGTGACATGCATTCAAGTTATGTACTATTCTGTCTGATGTTTTATGCAAGATACTTCTTCCAGCCCTGCACAATTTGTACATGCCTTTGGATACAGCTTTGCAGGCAACTACTGAACGTACACATTGGACTACACTGAATGAATGCTTTTTTAAAACAAAAAACGGAAAAAACCACAAACTGCGGTATACGGTTTTGTAAACAGTTTCCATAAATGTTTGCTTTGGAGTGTGGGGTTTTTTTTCCCAGCGAAGACACCTTTGGAGATGGATGTTAGTGGTCAATTGTGAAGGTTAGGCCAATTTGCATCCGGACAGATTTCATTTTGGAAGGCTATGCCGTTTTGGTGGAGAAGAAGCCCATAATGGATTTATTTTCCAGATCCTGTTGCTATTTGTCAGAACTGACTGTTTGAACATATGTACAGGCACATAAACGTACCATATGATACACATGCACAGTCACACTCACTGTTTAAATTATATATATGGCCAGGAATATATCTATTAAAATATTTGGGCACTGCACCACTCTACATTTGAAGTGGCCTCAAGTGGTTTTATTGAGTAGCTTCCATATTGTCTTCCCCATAGAAGCGAAGGAAAGCTATCTTTTAATTGCATGTGTTACTTTATACAATATATATTTATATTTATATTTATTCAATTTCTATACCGCCCCTCTCCCGTAGGACTCAGGGCGGTTTACAACCCAATAAAAACATATAAAACAATAAATATTTAAAATTAAATTAAATTAAATAAATGCAAGGCTGTTACTAAAAACCTGTTAAAAAACCCAATTCTAAAACCCGAACAGCCTTGTTTAAAAATTTAAAACCCGAGGAGATCTAGGCCAGGCCGGCTTGATTGAAGAGATGAGTCTTCAACTCTCTTCTGAAGGTGCGGAGATCATGACACGTCCGGAGTTCAGGGGGGAGCTCGTTCCACATCGTCGGTGCCCCCACAGAAAAGGCTCTCCCCCTGGGCGCCACCAACCGACACTGCTTAGCCAATGGCACCCTGAGGAGGCCCTCTCTGTGGGAGCGAACTGGTCAATGGGAGGTATTTACTGGCAGAAGGCGGTCTTGTAAATAACTGGGTCCTATGCCATGGAGCGCTTTAAAAGTGGTAACCAGTACCTTGAAGCGTACCCGGAAAGCCACCGGCAACCAGTGCAGCTCGCGCAGGATGGGGGCCATTCGTGCCCGCCAGGGTGCCCCCACTACCACCCGTGCGGCCGCATTCTGTGCCAGTTGAAGCCTCCGCGTGCACTTCAAGGGGAGCCCCATGTAGAGAGCATTACAATAGTCCAGTCTGGAAGTGACGAAGGCATGGGTGACTGTGCGTAGCACGTCCTTATCTAGGAAGGGGTGCAACTGGCGTACCAGACGAATCTGGTAAAACATCCTCCTGGCCACGGCCGTCAGATGGTCCTCAAGGGACAGCCGTGAATCTAGGAGGACTCCCAAGTTGCGAGCCCTTCCCGTGGGGGCCACTGACTCGCCCCCGATAGACAGCGATGGAGTCAGCTGGTTGTACCGGGACGACGGTAACCACAGCCACTCGG
>JARGCV010000120.1:1070000-1197500 GCA_034064705.1 Bothrops alternatus | reverse complement strand
AAGCGTTCTAAGGGTGTGGGGTATAGAAAAGGTTGGAAACCGCTGGACTAGTGGAATAAAATCTGCAGGGACTCCTTTATCTTTTACAGAATAATAGAAAAATGAAATAGAAATAGAAATAGAACAGAACAGAACAGAATAGAATAGAATCTGGAAGGGACCTTGGAGGTCTTCTAATCCAGCCCCCTGCTTAAGCAGGAGAACCTATACCATCTCAGACAGGTGATTGTCTAATCTCTTCTTAAAAATTTCCATGATGGAGCACCCAGGATTTCTGGAGGCACACCCACACACCATAATCTAGACAATTAAGGTTTAATACTAAACTGGCACCAGATAAGAGTCAACAGAATTCAAGAGGGGTTGGTTTGGACCATTGGTGGAAATGTAACAATTCTAAGCTGATAATTCTCTTAACTCCATCCCCTAGCTCTTCCTGCTCTTCTCCAATAGTGTGGCTAGATTTCTTATGATTGCTTATTCTATCTAGAAGTCCTGAGAGTCTGGGCTCAGCTAGATCAACCAAAATGAATACAGCGGGTTTACTTCCTGACTCAGGATAATAACAGCACAGAGTTGCCCTTCTCAAATCTTTCAGAGCTCACTTTTATGTCCAGCACAGATAACATTAAATTTCTAATGGTTTTTCAGCTCCTGGGATTGCCTCCTCTTGCTTGTGGGCTGATCAGAAAAGGAAAACCGTCTTGGACTGTACTTCAAATTTCACAAATATCTATCATGTTTTTCTACTCAGGTTTTTTATTCTGGTTTTTAAACTATCTGAAATGCAAAACAGATCTAAAATCTAATCTAAATCACACAAATGCACACGTATATATGCATAGCATGGGTTTCCCTGATGTACAGAACTGCAAACTAACCCCCCATGTGTTAGGTTAGCAAGTTGTGTAAATTCAGCCAATGGCGTTAACTTATTTTTGTCTGTGTGTGTCAGGAAAACTAAAAAAAAAAAAGTCAATAGTTTACTTATTTGAATCAGCTATCACTTAAATAGTCATAGTTAGGCCCTGACAAGCCTTGCTTTAACACATTTCAGGAACAACAGACAAAAGCTGCTTCTATGCTACATGCTTTTGTGCTGGCGTAAAAATCCATTCCATGTTTTAGTAGAAGTTCCTTCATTCTTTTTAGTTCACTCAATATGTCAGGCAAACACAGACCCGCATCCCTATCAAGGATCATATTCTTTCCCAACAGGAAATAATAAATAAAACACAGGAAAAGAGACAGAGAGAAAAAAAAGCAGATTAAGACAATCCTTCCTGCAGGAGCCCTGCTTTAGCTTGGCAACTTAAGCAACTGAGTCCAAGAATGGAGTCTGGTTGACCTCTACGGAGAGTGGATGATTGAAGTCTAACATTTAAAGATTGCCATCCAAAGACAATACATACAAGTCCTCAACTTACAGTCATTTGTTTAGTGACAGTTCAAAGTTATAACGGTACTGAAAAAAGTGACCTCTAGGGTTAATACAACTATAATAGCAGAATACAACTGCCTAACATGCAGACTGCCCAGGTTCGAATCTCAGAAGGGTAAGTTCTGGCTGAAGAGAGTTAAGAAACTCAAAATAGCTATACCAGTTCTCCCTTATTCTTTGTTAGCAATTTAAATAAAAACACACACATATATATATATATATATTTGTTCCTGCAGATGGCTCTGGGTTGAGCTGAAACAGGTAAAAGAAAGAAAGATTTCTTTCTCCCATATTTGGGTTTACAGGGTGCAATTTAAAAAAGAAACACTCGATATACATCTTCCCTCCCTGACTGCTAACAAAGTGAGACAGAGCCTGTGGCCTAGAGGTTAATACAACTGCCTAACATGCAGACTGCCCAGGTTCGAATCTCAGAAGGGTAAGTAAGTTCTGGCTGAAGAGAGTTAAGAAACTCGAAATAGCTATACCAGTTCTCCCTTATTCTTTGTTAGCAATTTAAATAAAAACATATATATATATATATTTGTTCCTGCGGATGGCTCTGGGTTGAGCTGAAACAGGTAAAAGAAAGAAAGATTTCTTTCTCCCATATTTGGGTTTACAGGGTACAATTTAAAAAAGAAAAGAGAGAGAGAAGGGAGCAAAACAGAAAGATAACAGGGATGGAGATATGTACATTGTCAAAGAGAAGAAAATAAAAAGAACACAGTATAAATCCTTTTCTTTCTTTCGAAAGCAGAGGAATAGTCACGGAATTCAATGGGCTAAAATTTCAAGCCAGCCCAATGTTTACTCTCAATAAGATTGGTGTACTCAACTGCAATATTGGTAGTATATAAGAACAATATATTTAATAAGAGGGGTTGCTCGGGCAGTACCTCTGGACCACATCTGGAGGGGGTAGATTGAGGAGTGAAGGTGGAGGGGAGTAGGTAGGTAGGAGAGGAGGGAGGAGAGTGAAGGAGGGAGAGAGAAAGTGGGCGGATGGTAGTAGGTAGGGAGGAAGAAAGAGAGGGATGTGGTGAAGGGGGTGCTGCCGAGCAACACCCATAGTTATATTAAGTATTTTAAAGTTGTAAAAGATTGTATTAAGTTGAGTGGTATTCTATTTGTTTTTCTTTTTTGTTTATGACTATAAAAAACTAATAAAATTTTTTTTCAACAAAACAAAAAGAGAGAGGCTGTAAATCAGGAGAAAATCTCTTCTGTTATTGAGGTGAAGGGCTGGGATGGAGGGGGGGGGGGAGAGGAAGTCGCTTCAGCTTAACAACCTATTGGCCATAGAACCTCCAGGATCAGAAGCAGTCAAAATGGTCCTCGATTCCCGATAGTTCATTTAGTGACTGTTCCAAGTTACAATGGCACTGGGAAAAAAAGTGACTTATGACTATTTTTCAACTTATGACTGTTGCAGCAGCTCCCATGGTCACGGGATCAAAATTCAGATGCATGGCAACTGATTCATATTTATGACGATTGACGAGTCCCGGGAGGGGGTCACGTGATCCCCTTTTGTGACCTCCGGTAAGCGAAATCAATGGAGAAGCAAAATTCACTTAACAACCGGGTTCCTACTTAACAACTGCAGTGATTCACTTAACAACTGTGGCAAGAAAGGTTGCAGAATGGAGTAAAACAGGGGTTCTCAACCTTGGCAACTTTAAGACTTGTGGACTTCAACTCCCAGAATTCCTCAGCCAGCAAAGCTTGAGAACCCCTGGAGTAAAACTTACTTAAGGATGGTCTCACTTAGCGACAGAAATTTTTGGCTCAATTGTGCTTGTTAAGTCGAGGACTATATGTATATCTGAGTAGCTGTTGCATCGTGGGAGGGGAATGCAACGCTTCTTTACAATAATAATAATAATAATAACAATATTATTATTATTACTATTATTATTATTAATAATAATAAAAGTTGGAAGGAACCTTGGAAGTCATTGAGTCCAACCCCCTGCTCAGGCAGGAAACCCTACACCATTTCGGACAAATGGCTGTCCAGACTCTTCTTAAAAACTTCCAGTGTTGGAGCATTCAACTTTCTTTCATAAAGGAGCAGTATTTTTTTTTAAAAAAGTCTTCATTATTAATTATATTTTTACAGTAAATGGACTCCAGAAGATGGTAGAGGACAGGAAGGCCTGGAGGAACATTGTCCATGGGGTCGCGATGGGCCGGACACAACTTTGCAACTAGCAACAAATTATCTCCCCCTTTTTTATTATTTCAGTTGCAGGGAAAAGAGAAACAGATCGTTCAGCAGTGATTGGTGGGGTGGGAGGAATTAAGACAGAATGCCGAGACATGGATGGGTCCTCATTATAAAACTGGGGTGGGGTGAGAGCCCCGCTTTACCCTGCCTTAAGCTGATATGGGCAGCTCAGTGCAGGGATACGGAAGCCATTCCGGAGAGCCAGTTCTGCTCTTGAAGCAGTCATCTGGCGTAACAATAAAGATTAGAAGAATTCGTCTGCGATGCATGTGTGGGTCCCCGTGCATTAGACAATAATAACATTCTGAACAGAAATAAATGAAGCCCCTGCAGTGCTTTTTCTGTCAGCTTTAGAAAGTAAATAACTGTGGCTTCTGACAAGAAAGGGAGTGAGCGAGGCAGCAGCAAAGGAAGGGGGTCCTTCTCTGTGCTTCTTGACACAGACCATTAGCTGAATTACAAAGTCAGGTTCAACCCCAAAAGAGGATTAGCACATGAGAAAGAGAGAGGAGGAATTTGCTGGATGCCAACAGGAGCTTCCACAGACGGAACAATTGCCCAGGTGCCTTCACTCTGGACCTGCGCAAACATCCCGACCAGTCTGCACCAGTGGTTCTCAACCTTAGCAATTTACAGAATACAAAATAAGAGAGTTGGAAGGGACCTTGGAGGTCTTCTAGTCCAACCCCCTGCTCAGGCAGGAGACGCTATACCATTCCGGACAAATGGCTCTCCAATCTTTTCCTAAAAACCTCCACTGTTGGAGCGCCCACAACTTCCGGAGGTAAGCCGTTCCACTGATTAATTGTTCTAGCTGCCAGGAAATTTCTTCTTAATTCTAGATTGGATCTCTCTTTATTACTCTTCCATCCATTGCTTCTTGTCCTGCCTTCCGGTGCTTTGGAGAATAGGTTGACCCCCTCTTCAATGTGACAGCCCCTCAAATATTGGAAGACGGCTACCATGTTGCCCCTAGTCCTTGTAAAGCTGTGGACATCAACTCCCAGCATTCCCCCACCCAAAGCATCAAGTCATCTGACAAAACAAAGACACGATTGCTAGCATCTCCAAAGAAAAACATACATGAAAAAGAAATAGATGAAATCGACCATCTTTAATAGGGTTGTATATATGATTTTTGACATATACAGCACAGACTATGTGCGGTACTCAAACAGGCCCAAGAGTCACTGTAGGAACTGAATTGGCAGGGAAGAAGAAGGAAAAAAAATCACGATTCCATCACAATCTAAAATCATGGCAACACCGATAACAACATACAAATCATGAGGGAAAGATGGAGTTGAAAAAGCAGATTGGTTTCCAAATAGTCTGTCTCAATTCTGCAAGATGCATCAGACATGCATTATGTTACCTTTGGACACCCGTAATTTCTCCAACATACCACATGTGAGGAGATCCCTTTGCTCTCAGAGAACAATGCTGCAAAGCAAGATTCTTACTGAGGGCTCCACACAGTTTTTGCATATGTCAAAAAAAAAATAATCAAGATGGTAGCCATCACCTTTTTATGGGGATCACATAAATTGGAAGGGATCTTGGAGGTTTTCTTGTCTAACCCCCAGCCATGGCAAGAAAGCCTATATCAGACATGTCAAATACAAGGCCCAGGGGCCAGATGTGGCCCGCAAAGTGGTTTCATGTGGCCCACAAAGCCATCCTGGAAGCAGTGAGGGAAAAGCCCCCTCTGCCTTGACCCTGGCCCAGACCGGCCAGGAGCCAGTGTACAATTTTGTGGTGGCCTTCTATGCTGAAACGCATTCAGTCTTAGCTCCACAAGGCTGTCTGGAAACAGTGAGGAACCAGCCCCTGCCGCGTCGGCCCTGTCCCCTGGGTGCATGCTGGGGAGGTGTCACCCTTTGTGAGAAATGAAGAAATGGACCATGCCTTGGCACTTGCCCTTGTCCCATCCCCTTCTGTCAGAGACCCCCAGATCTGTCCCACACCTGCCCAGGCCCCCACAGGCACCCTTGACATGAACGATGTAGAGCTGGCCATGCCCACCCAGTAGGCCACACCCACTCCTTCCATGCCCACCCAGTAGGCCGCACCCACCCTGGCCACACACACACCCCTCAATGAAATTGAGTTTGAGACCTCTGGCCTCTGTATTCCAGACAAATGATTGTTGAAGACCTCCAGTGATGGAGCACCCACAATGTTTGGAGGTACCACTAATTAATTGTTCAGGAAATGTCTCCTTAGTTCCAGGTTGGCTCTCCCTCTGACCAGCTTCCAGCCAGTGCTTTTTGTGCTGCCCTCAAATGATTTGGGGAATAGGTTGACACCCGCCCTTGTCTGTGACAGCCCCTCAAATACCAGAAGACAGCTGTTAGGTCACACCTAAACCTTTTCTTTGTTAAGACTAGGTATACCTAGATCCTTCAGTTGTTCATCATATGGTTTAGCCTTTAGATTGCTTATCTTCTTTCTAGAGTATCAATAACTTTTTTTGTGTTGTGTTGACCAAAACTGGATGCAATATTACAAGTGTGGCCTTACCACACTTCAGTGAACATAAACAAAATATATCAGGGTTGTCACTGTGCAATGACAGCTGTTATCTTGAATTTTTTTTTTGACTTGTCCTTCCTGGTCTCTCTAATAATGACTTTGTCCCTATCATTCAATCAGTGGTGGGATTCAAATATGTGAACAACCAGGTCTCTGTGTGGACGCCGCTTCCAGAAGTCCTGTCATGCCTCTGTCTGAGCCTGACTCTGAGGACCCAGGAGTGGGTGTCTGTGGCTTCAGAGGGCTCTGGGGAGGAACAGGCTGAAGCAGGCCAGGGCCCTTCAAATTTGGAACAGGGAAGGCAGAGCTCAGGCGAGGAGCAAGGCCCCTCCCCACCAGATCCCAGAGCAAGGAGAGCAGAGAGGAGGAGGGAACAATGGAGGCAGGCTCACTTGCTCGGGAGGAGAGCGTCACGCCCCACTCCACAAGGCACACCTGGGGAGTAGGTATTTAAGGAGACGCTGTGGGGTGGGGCATTTGCCGGGAACAAATGTGAACTCTTGTGATGTGAGCTCTTGTACCTGGACTCTTTGTATTTTGGATCAAGTTTGTTTCCTGCTGAGTTTTCCTTGCTGTCTTCAGTTTTGCAGTTTGCAGGTTACAGGCAAGCTGGGCATTGAAAAGATCATACTTTGTTTGTTATCTGTTTTACTTTAAAGAACTGTTGAACTCTGTTGACTGTTTTATTGAACTTGTGCCAGCATATGTGGGGGCTGTTGGGCGAACGTTGGCAGTGCTTACAAAGACAATTATTCTGACCAGCTAATTGCTTTGCCTCCGTTCGGGGCCCTGGGTCATCACAAGTCTGTTCTGGGAATGGGCAACACAAAATTAGCTACCAGTTCTGCCGAAGTGGTGCGAACCAGCTGAATCCCATCAATGCTCAAATGGGATACCCTGAAGAAGGATAGACTGTAACCAGAAGGCTTTGCAGATCATTCTACAAAACACCTACACCCATCCACAAGGTCCATCATGATCATCTCAGGTGTATTATATCCCCCAGTCACTTTCTCAAAGACATTGAAAAAATATTTCATTCGTTTATAAAAAGAGCGATATGCAGATTGTTAGGAGAGCATTTCAAGAAGTGATAATCTGCTATTGGTAACTGCAACAGCATTAAAATAAATATTGACTTTACTTATTATCTTTGTATTATGGCTGTAAGAGTCATGGCTGGGTGTAGGATTTTATTTATTTAATACCATTTAGAAGTCACCCGAGTCCAGATAAATCGGGGGGGGGAGGGTGTATATTAAAAAAAAAAAGAACCATAAAAACAAAACAGATTGTAAGTGTCCAGAAGGCAAACTCTGAATAACAATAAAAAAATACAGATTCATCTACAGATTCATCTACCACTCTTCCCCAAGGACTGGGATATTTGCCAAGTTTTAGTAATGTAATTCTATATATCATGGTTTTTTTTTAATTTTAAAAGTGGGACTTTGATATATATATATATATATTTGCTGACAAGAGTGAAAGATCTGAATTTGTAATGTATCGCAGTAGCGACTTGAGTCTGCTTAACGCCCCTAGTTGGGGGGGCTGCAAGGCAAAATTATATATATATATATATATATCTCCTATATCCCATGGTGTTTAAGATAGTTCTCGTCCATTGTGGCTAGGATGGCAATCAAAGTGGTTCTGTTGAAATTTGAACCCAACAGTTTATACTTTATACCTTAGTTTAGTGTCTTATCTGGCACCTGGAGACCATCCTCATAATTCTGAAAGGACCAATAAATCTATTAACTCTCCTCTGAATTGATCCTGTTTTATGGACATCTCTTGTTTCTTCTAGAGTTTTGACCAGAAGCCAAGTTATATGTGGTCCAAAAATGTACTTTTCATGAGCTTTGCAAATGTTGCAAATAATTCTGTGCCACGCACCACAAGCCATCAGAAATAGCCACATGGCTTCTGGTGGGCACATGCTTCTCTCTCTCTCTCTCTCTCTCTCTCTCTCTCTCTCTCTCTCTCTCTCTCTCTCTCTCTCTCTCTCTCTCTCTCTCTCTCTCTCTCTCTCTCTCTCTAAAAATTCCTCACTCAGGACATTCCTAAAAAAAAAAAAGTAACTATCTTTGCCTGCTTCACCTTTTTTCCATTTCAAGACAAATGAAAGGCTGTCATCTGTCAACTGCTAACAAAAGGAATGGCGAGACTGCTGGTGGGTCAATACTGGAAGAAGCCAGAAATACCACCTATAGAAGAATGGACTTTGAAAGTAACAAATTTGGCAGAAATGGCTAAAATATCGGCATATTTGAAGGATCGTTCAAATGAACAATATATGCTAGACTGGAAACAGTGGATAGACTACATACAAGAGAGAAACACCAATCAAAGAAAATGTATCTGGCTTATAGTTAAATCTTGACATAAGGAGTGAAGAATGTTTACAAAATTAAATCAATTGTATTAAAAAACAACAACAAAAGTAATGGCAGGCAACTGTACTTCCTCCCACTTTGACCCCTGCCCCTCTCCTCAATTGCAAAAGGCCACCACATGTTTAACGACGTCTTCTTCTTCTTCATCATCATCATCATCATCATCATCATTATTATTATTATTATTATTATTATTATTATTATTATTTATTTTTAAGACTTTTATACCGCCCCTCTCCCGTAGGACTCGGGGCGGTTTACAGCCAAATTTAAAAATGTAATAATAATAAATATTTAAAACAGAATTAAATAACTAGGCTGTACTAAAACCAAATTAAAATCCCACACTAAAACCCTAACTACTTAATTTAAAATTACATAAAATTACATACATCACCCTCACCCCCACTATCAGGTATTCTCTTCTAATGAATGCTCAGAAGATGTTCCTAGTTTAGGATCAGCATAAACTTCATCCATAATCCTAAGCATATTTTGATATTTTCAAAGTATATTCGGTAATTTCAGGCCATTATTTTCTTCCAGGAACTTTCCTCTCCTCAAACAACAACCTGCCCATAAATCCCCAATACAGAAGTTATTGTTTAATCAAAGCCACTGCCTCCTCCTCCTTCCTCCTCCTTCTTCTTCCTCTACCTCCTCCTCTTCCTCCTCCTCCTTCCTCCTCCTCCTCTTCCTCCTCCTCCTCCTCCTTCTTCTTCTTCCTCCACCTCCTCCTTCTCTTCCTCCTCCTCCTCCTCCTCCTCCTTCTTCTTCCTCCACCTCCTCCTCCTCCTTCTTCTTCCTCCACCTCCTCCTTCTCTTCCTCCTCCTCCTCCTTCTTCTCCTCCTGCTCCTCCTCCCCTCCTCTGCTGTCTTATCCACTTTTGCTATTTAAAAGTAAAGGCGGCACTTGAGCGTAGCAATTCCTTTGTGCTATTGTCATTGAGAAGTGACCCTGCTTGACATAACTGTCATCACAAGGACCTCCTGAGCTATTATTCAGGGAAGAAACACCAAGCACTTGATCTCTTCTTTTGTTCTGTTCTGTTTTTTTGTTTTTTGTTTTAATCCTCTTGCATTAGGCTGCTCATGAGAGGATGGATGGATGGGGATGGGGTGGGGTGGGGTGGGATAGGAATGAAACCACCTAAGAACATAGCAGGACAGGATATTCAATAGATGTTAATTCCCCTCTCTGGTGCCCATGAAGAGCTCCCGGGTGTGAATCCAAAGGTTCATTCATGAACATTAAACACCCTTCATTTTATTAATTAAAACAAGTGGAGCACCGGGACACTGCTTGCTAAATCTGCATGAAAGGTTACTTTAACCACTCACACTTTTATGATTGCCAGTTTGTTCATAGGAATAAAGTTTCTAAGAATACTGCAATGCCCCCTAAATGAATTCATCCTCCTGAGTCTTTGGGATCCCAGCTAGAAATTTTCCCACTTCTCCTTTTTGGAAGAGCATCCTTGTTCTCCTGACAAAGCCTTGTGCTTTTGCCCTGTAAATGATGACAACACAAGCATTTGGTTTTCCCTTATGGGAGGTGGGGGGAGGTAATAGCCTAAGCAGGCAGATTAAATGAATTGGAAAACCCAGAAAAAATAATAGATGATCTGCCCTCAGCCCATGAGCTACTGGACAATTATTTCAAGGCCCAGCTGTAAGGGAATGGAGAGAAATAAATAAATAAAACTCAAACAGATGGCAAATGAGTCTTGGGCACAGAGACTCATTCCATTCATGCACCATATGGAACAGTTTTTGAGTGGGGGTGGGTGGGAGGTATGCTTTCACATGAAAATTATGAGGAATTGGAAGCCCAAGGGTGAAAAATGTAGTTGGGTTCAAACATTTCATAGTAGTAGATACCTGACCTCACAAATGAGCTAGGAAGGTGGGATTCTATCTATCTATCTATCTATCTATCTATCTATCTATCTATCTATCTATCTATCTATCTATCTATCTATCTATCTATCTATCTATCTATCTATCATTATCTGTCATCTCTCTATCATTTCTTTATCTGTCATTCTTTATCTATCTATCATTTCTTTATCTATCTATCTATCTATCTATCTATTTATCTATCTATCTATCTATCTAATTTCTTTCTTTGTCATTTATCATCTATCATCTATCTATCCTTCATCTATCTCTTTTTTCTGTCATCTATCCATCTATCATCTATCAATCTATCTGTTTGTCTGTCTTTCTATCTATCATTTCTTTCTTTATCTGTCATCTATCATTTATCTTTCTCTCTCCCCCCCCTCTTTGTCATCTCTGTTTTTCTCTCTCTCCCAATTCTCATCTCTCATCTATCTTAAAAATCAACACACAATCAATAAATTGGAAAGGCTCACCATATAGAAAAGTTATGCATTGTTTTTGTGCTGAAATTAGTTTGAAGGAAGAGGGGGGAAAATAAACAGATCTGCTGCCAAACTTTCTGTAATGTGTAATTTGGAGAGAAATGCAATGAGATTCCCGATATACACATTGTCTATATGCTATGTCATGTAGTCAACATCAGAATACAGAATAATGGAGTTGGAAAAGACCTTGGAAGACTTCCTAGACCAAGATTCTCTGGCTGAGTCTGTGACTGCACTGTTATTGTTTGCTTTGGGAAGAAAAATGCTTTGTGTTTTACATTTTGTCAAGTCAACTGTCTTGTCTTGGCAGGAGTGATCATCCCACTTGGCAGCTGAATCATTATAAATAGACCAAAGTACAGTCAAATGAAACAAAACAAAACAAAACAATCACCACAACAAAAATGTCCTATAATTTTTGGATGAAGGATGAATCTTGCCATGAAGGTCAGCGGTGGGAAACACAGGTGATTATTCCTCACCCCAATGATGTCAAAATGACAAAACAAGGATTGTGACATCATGTAAGCTCTGCTCTTTTTTATTTGTGTAGCAACACTGCATGTGAGGAAGCAAGCAATTGAGTTTTTTAATTCCCAATGCACATTTCACCACTCTGTTTTTTTTCCCCACAGACACCCCATGAGTAACCCATGGACACCCATTCTCATTGACAGCTAAATTGGAACAACTAAAAGAATAGTTCAAACTTCATTTTTATCTGATTACAGTTGCCTAATTTTTATGTGGGTTATTTATTTGGTCAAATATTCTTATTTTGTTTGTGTTATCAGGAGAAAATTATTTCTCAGTGCAGCTCCAACTTTGAGAAAACTCAGATGATTGCCAGTGTGCAAGACATTCTGCATCTCACAAGGAAGAGGGGAAAAAAATCTATGTCTCTACTTGGATCTATCTTTTTTAAGAATTTTCAATACAAATTTGGATTGAAAAGGGATCTGTATCCATAGCAAGAAGGTTATGAACCACTGAATCTCCCGACAATGAAATTTCCAAAACTAAAGCTTTTGTTCCATGCAGATGGTGCTGAAAGAGCAAGGAATGCATCTGTTTATGAAGCTAGGTAAAACTGGACCGAGAAAGCACAAATTATTGTGACACCAGTAAAACATGAATTGGATCAACTTCATGCTAGCTCAAAAGGTTTAGAATTGGAAACTCCTCTTAGAATTTGTGAATAACTGATAGAGTAAATTGGAGTCCAGTGTCATAAAACACACACAAGCTACAAGCTACAGCTTTGATTCCTGACATTTTACTTAAAATGCTAGAGCAATAATATGAGAATAATCAATTATTTTGGAAGACCAGCAGTTTCCAGAACAGTATTTGACAAGAATCTAATTCAATTTTGTATATTCAGATAAGACTGGGTACCCCCCTGCCCCCAGTATTGATATGAGATATATAATAGCTAAAATCTGTTCTAGGTATTCCATTGGCTGTCAGTTGCAATTCAAGGTGCTGATTATAACTGTTAAGGCCCTGCATGGTTTAGAGTTTGGTTATCTCCAAGAATGCATGCTCTGAAACCAATCTGGTCCTCTCTTACATCCAAACGAGAGATTCTGTTAAGGGTCCCAACCCCTCAGCAATTGCATCTACAAGATCCAATAGTAGGGCCTTCTCAATGGTGCCATCCCTTCTCTGAAATAACTTGTCCCCATAGATATGGGCCATCACTTTCAGAATGAACTTCCATGGTGAGGTGAACACCTCTTGCGTTTAAGCCTGATCCTGTTGGACTGCCCCATTATGGTTTCTACTGTTTTCTCTTTGTTTCTTTTCTTTCTTTCTTTCTTTCTTTCTTTCTTTCTTTCTTTCTTTCTTTCTTTCTTTCTTTCTTTCTTTCTTTCTTTCTCTTTCTTTCTTTCTTTTTTTGTTATTAAACTCTGCCTTTAGTATATGCTGCTCAGAGCCATTTGGGGTGGAGGAGCACAGAAATATCCATAATAAAATAAAATATCAAAATAATTTCACCGATACTGGGAGGTCTTGCACTTCTTTGAAAAACTATGCAGACTTTCTTCAAGATTACTCTGGTTTAAATGGCACCAACACCAGCCATGTATGGTAAGCAAATGGATGCTCTCTATTGCAAACAACTAATACACTAAAGATCAAATTAATTCAGGTTGAATATTCTTTTCTATGGATATTTAAACAGATAGATTATGCATATGAGGAGATTTTTTTTCTTTTGGGGGGAGGAATCCAACTAATATATATATTTAAGATAAATGCCATGCATTTATATGCATTTTATATATATACATACAGAAGGTGCCAAACCTCGGGAAATCAGGAGATTTGGACAATTCAAATGAGTTTAAAGATTTATTGCAAGCTTAAGCTCTCTGAAGAATCTGAATTAGTAACTAGTACTAGTTAGAGATTTATTGCAAGCTTAAGCTCTCGGAAGGATCTGAACTAGTAATGGTTAAGGAAAATTAGTGGGAGTTAAGAATAGAAAGGAATTCAAGGTGATCTCTTGTGAGAGTGCAGGGATTCATGACTGATGACACATTTGATCCCTCCCTCAGGCTCAGCCTCCTACAGATGATTTGTCAAGATCGCAGAAGGTGAAGAGACAACTACACAGTAGGAGGAGTTAGATAGTTGTCACAGGTGGTAGCGTTGATGCCAGTCTGATGCCATGTATTCATCTAACAATATGTCATTCTGCAAGGATTGAGCTACTACAGAACAGGTTCATTTTTTTCACTAATCTAATGGAACTTACAGTATTGATAGAGAGATTAGTAGAGTTTCCATGGGCAGTTGTAGGGCTGAAGCTAAACCATATGAGTATTGATGATCTTTCAGATACCTCAGCTAAACTATTTATGGCTTTGAACTTGGGTGAGAATTAAACTGGCAATCAATGTAACTGATATGGACATAATGTTGTATGTTCCACTTCATTCTCCCAACTGGGTTGCTATATTCCATGACAGCAAGACTTCCGAAACTTCTTTAAAGCAGGATGAAATACAACAAATTTTCTTATTTTTCTGTAAAAAGCACTGTAATGAAATATGGGTGATTCCTTCCTTCCTTCCTTTTTTCTTTCCTTCCTCCCTTTCTTCCTTCTCCTTCCTTCCTATCCATCCACCTATCCATCCATTTCTTCTTTAATCAAATTGGAAGATATCCTCACCTGCAGTACTTCCATCATACCTACATTACCATTCAGTTAGGAAAGAAGAGGAAGGAGGTGGTGGAGGAGGTGGAGGTGGAGGAGGAGGAGGAGGAGGAGGAGGAGGAGAAGAAGAAGAAGAAGAAGAAGAAGAAGAAGAAGAAGAAGAAGAAGAAGAAGAAGAAGAAGAAGAAGAAGAAGAAGAAGAAGAGGAGGAGGAGGAGGAGGAGGAGGAAGAGGATTTATGGGGAAGTTCTTGTTTGAGGAGAGGAAAGATACAAAACTAGCAAAACAAAAATGGTAGAACATCTAAATGATAGAAGTTTTGGCTGTCAATTTTTTTTTCACTCTGTCCCTTGCATTTTGCAAAACTGAAGAAATAACTTCTTAAGATGTGTTACCCTTAAAAATGCCTCCATATGGAAGAGTGAATATTTTACTGTAATAAGTAAAAAAGAAACCGACTTCTCCAACAGGAATTTTTTTCTTGATTCAATATCTCCACTAGGAACTACTTTCTAGTTAAAGACCAAGCAGGTTGATACTGAAGTTTTACTTCAATTGCTTTCGATTTCCTGGTATCCAGCATGAGAAATGGCTCCATTTAAGACAAATTACCCTTTGCACAAATCACTTCACCATTTAAAACAAACCAAATGCATCATCATTAACTGGGAGGAAATCTACCAATCACATGATATCAACAATGCCAGGGCTGTGCTATGAAACAGACTTGAATGTGAACTCTTCGTTAGTGCAAAGCAGAATTACAAGAGGTTTATATATATTTCTGCATCAGCTATCCATGACTTATCAATGGAAATCTTTTAGCTACCTTCCTTCCATCAGAGAGAGAGAGAGAAAGGGAGAGGGAGGGAGGGAGAGGGAGAAGGAGAGGGAAGGAAGGAGGGAGGGAGAGAGAGAGGACTTTTTGGTGGTGACTCCCAACTCAGAATGATCACATTAAGAATGTTCAGGTGTCCATATTTCTCTTTCTCAGTACCAATCTATTTTTGTGCTCACAAATAGTTTAACTATAATGGTATATAATGTGATATTTTATTCTGCCTTTACAGTATCATGTTTTAATCTGTCTTTATATCTCTCTCTCCCTCTGTGATTTAAGATTTGCTATCCTGGTTCCTTTCATTTTTTAAAAATAATAATAATAATTCTCCACTGAGTTGTAGATAATCTATATTATTATTGTGCTCTGTCGGTATGACTGGTGGGTTTTCATCAAGTAATTGTATTCTAATTGCATTAGAATAATATAATTACTGTTTTTTAATATGACCATATATCAATAATCTACTTTATTCAATTATTAATGAATAGACAGATAGACAGAAAGATAATTAAATTTTGGAAGATTGGGTGCATATCATAACAATGGATGACCTACATAGTATATATTAAAGATCCCTGGCTGTGTTGAGATGAATTGCCCAACTACAAGAATAGATAGCACAATATCCCAACTAACTTCCATCAGTTTTTGAAAACTTATGTCTCTTGTCTGCTTTATAAAGCCAGTTCAGATCTCGCATAGCTAAAAGATCTTGAAGGAGAGAGGGTAGAGTCCAACCTACATAGAGCTATTAAAAATATGAAAGCTAGTATGAATCAAAATGGAGCCTATTGTAAGGAATTCTATGGAGATGGGATCTTTGCAAATCCTGGTACTCTGGGGAAGAAAGATAGATAGATGAGAGGATAGATAGATAGATAGATAGATAGATAGATAGATAGATAGATAGATAGATAGATAGATAGATAGATAGATAGATAGATAGATAGATAGACAGACAGACAGACAGACAGACAGACGAGAGAGGATAGATCAGACAGATGAGAGAGAAGATAGAGATGAGATAGATAGATAGATAGATAGATAGATAGATAGATAGATAGATAGATAGATAGATAGATAGATCGATCATACAATATGTTTCCATTTCAAGCTTTAAACATTCTGACAGAGACAATACTGGTTTCAAATATCCTTTACCTCCAATGATATTTTTGGTATGCTAAAGACCACTGCTATAATCCTATATGTGTTCTGCTGAAAAAGAAATCCCACTGGAATCAGGGAAGCTTTCTTGAGTTTAAGCATTTATGCTTTGGTACTAAATTTGCAAGTTTGTCCAAAGGAAGGAAGGAAGGAAGGAGGGAAGGAAGGAAGGAAGGAAGGAAGGAAGGAAGGAAGGAAGGAAGGAAGGAAGGAAATGACCTCAGAGAACTAACTCAAGGCTTTTACTTTTCCTGTGCCTCTTAATAAAGAGCTTTCTTGTGATTTTTTCCCCCTGTAACCCAGAGAAGGCCTAAAGCAAAGGCTTCTGATCTGAACTATTTAGCCCGGTCAGATCTCCTGATACATCTGTTTGAATTGCTGTGTCCACCAAGGAGCTTTCTTCTTCAACAAGAACACATTAGATAATCTAAAGAAAATATAGATTGTTGTTACTGTGGAAGAGAAGCAGTTTTATGGAGACAGTTAAAAAAAAAAACACTATGACCCGCATAGAGAATCTATAAACCTAGCAAGTTTTGTTCATCAATTGATATACCAATATTTTAAGAAAACAGACAGATAAACAATTCCCCGAGTGGACTCATTAGCTTATTGATTCTCTAGAGACAAAGGAAATACACACACACACACACACACACACACACACACACACACACACACACACACACACATATATATATAACCAGCAAATGTTTCTTCACTTCTAAGAAAATCATAACAACACTCCACGGTTTCATGCACAAAATCGAATTAAATCTGTGAAAGCCATATCAATTTTTAGAAAGCGTGCGTCAAATTTATGGTGTTCAGTGTTCTGCATGTTCTTTACCAACATATGTAAAGGGACAGGGGACCCGCTGTCAAGAATAAAAATCCCATAATTCTGCATCAACAATACAAAAGGAATTGAATTGCCCAGCTGTTGGGAGATGTAAGCCAGCAGGTTACGATAGGTTTATGTAAGTTATACATAGTAATGTAGATGGGAAAGTGCTGATATTTTTTTCTGCAGGGGAAAAAAATCAATTTCATAAATTTATTAGTAACAATGAATGGGTGCCAACTAGAAAGTACAATTATGAAGGAAGCTTGGCAGTTTCAAAGCTTAATTCATGTTTCCCAGGTGATTGTTATTCCTAGTGAGTTTGTGAAAGGCATGAAAAATTTAAAAAAGGTTATGGATGGGAAACTTTTCCAGCTGAGAGTAGGAATGCCTCAGTGCAAATTGTACATTTTCTAGGCAAATATCCAGGAAAAAAAAATCAGTTCAATAAACTTCCAATGCTAGCTTCATTCTGTTACAAGGATTTTCAAACTCTTTCAAAATGTGATATTCCCAAAATTCTAATGCAGAATTAAATCGACAGGGGGAGAGAGAGAGAGAGAGAGAGAGAGAGAGAGAGAGAGAGAGAGAGAGAGGAGAGAGAGAGAGAGAGAGAGAGAGAGAGAGAGAGATATGGCTGCATTGGAGTGAACCTTTGTTGTTACTGTGCACTTCAAATTCTTATGGAAGCCCCAGCAAAGTCTCCATTTAGCAAGCCTTGTTACATGGCAGCTTCCCCATGTTTGAATAAGGGGACCTAAAAAAGTAATTTGGATCTGGATGAGGTGAGGAGAATGGTTAACAAGAAGAACAGGTTAATGTGGAAATAAATTACTTGAGTGTCATGTTGTCAGGGCTGATAGATCTCTCATCCAGTTCTAATGAAAAGAAGGAGGAGAAGGAGGAGGAGAAGGAGGAGGAGAAGGAAGAGAGAGGGAGAGAGAGAGAGGAGAGAGAAGAGAGAGGAGAGAGAGAGAGAGAAGAGAGAGGGGGGGGGGAGGGAGAGAGGGAGGGAGGGAGGGATGGAGGGATGGATGGATGGAGAGAACCCTGCTATGGATCATGCACTGGCCAGTTTACAAGTTCTTCAATTTGTCTTCTCCCTCTACAAGACTTTAAAGCAGTAAATAAAAAGCTCCAGATTCAGAGGAAAAATGTGTAAATATCTAAACACTTACAATTCTTATGAACTGATTCCACCAGCTGTGGAAAGAAGTCATGGATTCATAACTGTTTTAATGGGTGTGCATTAGCACATCCAGAACCGCGTACTAATTACTGTTGCGCTCTTTGTGCATATTTCACATGAAAAAAATAATTCAATGAAAAATTCCAGAAAGTGTTAATGAAAACAACCTTCTGCTGCGGAGATTGAATCCACACCAAGAGTTAAAGAAGGGAGAGTCTTCAAGAACAACATAAAAGTGCATTGAAACTGCTTCTCATCTTTTGTCTCTGGCTGAAGAGAAGACCCTAAAATCAGCCTTATGTCTTAAAATACTCCTAAGAGAATTGTGAGCAGTTCAGCCAAGGCCCATGAGCATTTTTTTAAATTGGGAAAATTTACTAGGCTTGGACTTCAGTTTCATAAACTCTTTTCAAGACAACATAAGATGAAGAGATTCCTCCTCCAGCTTTCTTCATCATTTTTTTTGCTCCATCATCTGCCTCATAATTAGGTGATCATGTAGTTTATATGCCCAGATTAAAGTTTATCTCTTTCATATTAAATGAGTGTATGAAAAAGTTAATGTAAAAAAATACTAGGAATAATTCCTTCCTTCCTTCCTTCCTTCCTTCCTTCCTTCCTTCCTTCCTTCCTTCCTTCCTTCCTTCCCTTCCTTCATAAATTAACACAGGACAACATGCACATGTATATACACAAACACAATAATCCTTCCTAGATGACTAACCTAAACAGCAGCCTTTAAAAAAAAACGACACAAAGAAAGTGTGACAGTAACATCAAGACCTTAACTAAGACCCTTAAAAAAGAACACACAGAAACAAACACATAAATGTGTGTGTAAAAGAGAGAGAGATTCTGTCACACAAAAACCACCCTAGATACAAGAGACTATTGTATAGATGAGTCTTTTAATACCCAGTTAGTTCCTTCAATCCTGAGTCTGTTTCTTCTATAGGAGCAAGATCCGAGCGTGACAAACAGACAAGAGTTGACTCTATTTCTTTTAAGCTGCAATTGCCCTCCTATAAAGAGAACTGTGATCAATTCAATTCTATTGTAACAAGAAGACTAGCACTAGAGAAGAAGGAAGTATTGGAAGTATCGTTGCTTTTCTAAAACAAACAAACAAACAAACAAACACTTCCTTCCCCCAAAAAATAAATAAATAAAAGAGAGCTGGACAAAGGAAGAAACTTCAGCAGAGAGGAACATAAGTTGCTAAGTGTCAATAGCTAAGAGTCACAGTTCCAATGGTTCAGCTGAGCTATAGTAAAACTCACAAAAAGGGGGGGAGGGGAAGAGATGACGCCCTCCACAGAATCAATGCAATTAATCACATTTTCATGACACTCTATTTTAATCTGGCTTCTACAAATTCAATGCCCCCCAGCCCTAGTGAGCAGAGATAACGATTTGCAAAGCTAGGTGTAATAATAATAATAATAATAATAATAATAATAATAATAATAATAATAATAATAATAATAATAATAATAATAATAATAATAATAATAATAATAATAATAATAATAATAATGTCTCACACTCTATTGCGGGCGCACAGAAGTTCAGCACCTTGGCTAGGGAAAAATCCCCACTGCTCTCAATTGGATTACTTTCAAATAAACGGGGCTTTTCACGCTTTCCCGTCCGCTTCTCCTTCCTTCCTGTGGTTTCATCCACAAGACCTGGGAAACTCCACCGGTACCCGGAGAAGGTTAATTGAACGAAGGTGCTGCTTAAAAATAAGTCAAGTAGGCAGCCATGCATTTTAGAGGGGAAAAAAAAAACTACACTCCCCTCCCCACGCCCCAAAACCGGGTGCCCACTTCCAAAGATCCAGGTTTACAAATCGCCGGTGGAGAAACGACTCATCAATTAAACCCGATCAACTTCTCAAATTTTCACGCCAGCGTCTTGCCCGTTCATTAGATTCGCCCCCCGCCCCCGCTTCCCCCCCCCCCCACGGACCGCATCTCCTTCCAACAAAGAACTCAACAACCTTGGACGGTTTTGTCTCGACGTTTCCAACCCGAGACTTAAAACTTCAGAGGACAATCGGAAGAACAACTTCGTGCCTCTGGGTTAGAACGGCGCGTTTGCCTTGCCGGAGAAAGGTAAAGTTCTCCCCTTTCATTAAATCCCCCCCCCTTTTTTGGGGGGGAGATCACTTGCAAACCTGCCTTTGAAGTAGCAAAAAAAGCAACACCTTTATTAGATTCCCTGCACAAAAAGAAACAACGAATGCATAGGGGGGGGAGCAAAAGCACCGGGGCGAGGGTGGGGGGAAAAAGAAATAATCACCCGTCAAACTTGCCAAAATCGTGCAAATTTACGACACCGTTAAGGGCCAAGATGGAAGAGCACACGAGATTCAAATCTGGACGCTCTCAAGGACTATTCTTTGCTTATTAGCGTGCACACGTGCATAAGGACGCAGTTTCTACGAGAGAGCGGCAATTATACACTTCATTCAGGCAGAAAGCTATTTTTCCCCCCGTCTAAGAGGTGCGGAAAATACAGAGGGGGGGCAGAGGAGATAGCTAAATCAAGAGAGACAGAGATTGGGGGGGATAGGAAAGACGTGTGTGTGCGTGTGTGTGTGTGTGTGCGTGTGTGTGTGTGTGAGAGAGAGAATGTGTCGGAGGAGAGAGAGGGGAAAAGTTGCTTATGGACTTACCTGCTGTAAGTACATAAGAGTCAAGGCACAGGAAAGCTGGGGACACATACCCACATTCGGAAGTGCCACGCAGGTTGTCCCTGTCAGAGGATGTTGCATGTTGCCACTCTCGACTCGGCGGACGACAAGTGGGGGGGCTTGCATGAGGAGAGGCTAATCCTGCCTCAGCTTCAAAAAAAAAAAAAAAAAAAAAAAGAGGGGGAAAGAAAGAAAAAGAAAGAAAGAAGAAAAACGCGTTCTTTTCTCTTTGCCTCTCTCTCTCTCTCTCTCTCTCTCTCTCTCTTTCTCTCTCTTCTGCTCTCTTCCCCCTGTAAAACTGCCACCGCTCACTTTCTCCAAAGGGGAACGGGGAAGGAGGGAGGGAGGGAAGGAAGGGGAGGGGAGGGGGGGTTGCTTCCAGCCGAGAAACAAAAATCAAAACAAAAAGAACACCCCCCCTCCAAGACACGCGAGCGCGCGCGCGCGTACCTCGCAGGCTGCCCCGCTACTCTCTTCTGGGGAGTGTTAGGGTGAGCGATGAGGATGAGGAGGGTGGCGTTGGGTCTGTGGGGAGGCTCTCCGTCCCCTCCCCGTCTCCCCCCCCCACACCGCCCCCGAGTGTGTGCAAACCTTACACTCCGGCGTCTCTCAAGTCAAGGCTATTTGCTCACAATTGTTTGGTTTTCTCTCTCTCTCTCTCTCCCCCCCCCGCTTTATTTTATTTTGTTCCTCCTCCTCTGCTCTTTCCCCGAAGCGAAGCTAAGCGGAGGCAAAAACCGAACGCGCAAAAAAAAGGGGGGGGGGAGGAAAGCGAGCCGGTGAAAGAGAAGGGCTTTAATAACTAAAGAAAGCCGCCTACAGCCTGCGAGCAAGATTCCCCCTCAATGTCATCCAGTGCATGAAGGGTTTTTCTACACACACACACACACACACACACACACACACACACACACACACACACACACACACACACACACACAGAGCCCGTTGCACACTCGCTGCTCTCTTGTAGGGAAGCGAAAGCAGGCGCGCGGGGGGGGGGGGAAGAAATGAGACCCTCTCTTTGCTCCCAGAGATTGAAGCAACGGCGCCTCTCCTTTCTGGAAGGGCTCCCCAGCCAGGGCAGGCTCTCTTGCCCACTCGCCAAAATGCAAATAATGGCATTTGTAAACCCCCTCTCCTCCCCTCCCCCCCAGAGAGTGTCAAAAAGAGGGGAGAGAAAATGGAGGCATGGGGGGGGGGTGAGAGCAAGCAAGATGTATTGCACACCGGCCTGAGGTTTGGAGTAAATTAATGTCAGCGCCCAGCTGGGGCCAGAGAGAGGGTCCTGGGTTTTTCCCAGGCCAGCCACATTGGAGATGCCTTTGGGTGTGTGGCAGGCCTCGGACTCAGGGAAAGAAAGGCAGGGCCATTTTTCAGAGGCAAGCGGAAGGGAAGGGAAGGAGAGAGAAAAGCCGGTTTAAGGATGGAATTGCACAAGAAGTTAGTGTCTCCAGCTAGAAAACACTTGGAATAATGTCCTTGTTATGTGGCCTCAAGAATTCTGCACGGGGGGGGGGGACACAAACCGAAGCAAATAATCATGGCAATAAGTGTTTCGGTCATAAAAACACAAAACAGTTCTAGGAGAGGCTACCAAAAACTGGCCGATGGGCCAATACAGTGTTTCAGAGCTTTAAAAAGGTGTGAGGGTCTCTTTGTGTGTGTGTGTATTTCCTCTCTCTCTCTCTCTCTCTCTCTCTCTCTCTCTCTCTCTCTCTCTCTCTCTCTCTCTCTCTCTCTCTCTCTCTCTCTCTCTCTCTGTGTGTGTGTGTGTGTCCTTTTATTTTCCATCATCTCCCTCAAGCGCCTCCCACCAGCCCTTGAATTTTCTCAGGATTAATGGTAAAAGACCATTAACTATGGTGAAAAATTAGATTAGGCACTGCAGTTGAATATTTAAGGAATAAAAGTCAAGGTATGCAAAGCCCATCTCTCTCTCTCTCTCTCTCTCTCTCTCTCTCTCTCTCTCTCTCTCTCTCTCTCTCTCTCTCTCTCTCTCTCTCTCTCTCCAAACATACCCACATAAGTAAACTCCTCTCATTTAAGATGATTAAAGGTGGCCCAAAGACCTATCCATTACAAGAGGTGATTCTGTCAGGTTAGGTGAACAAATACCATTAGTCACCCAGGAAAAACTAATATTTACTTTTTAAAAAACTTATAAATAATATGCCTCACTGAATCAGAGGCCCCCATTTTAAAATCTGCCTTCCCATCTTTATTTTATGGAGTAATAATTATTCATTAGCCAACCAACTTAATCTTCATGTAATAAAACAGGATGAAATCATTTATGCTTAAAACTTGTCCTTCAGGTCAAATTTTACCCTCTTCCTTTCCTCTCCGTATAGGAGTAAGATGTCAAGAAAGATACTAATGTTAATCAAAAGGAATTTGGACATTTTGACTTGAAGATTTCCTTCCTGTCCTCACCTTCCCAGGGTTTTATTTTAAGACAGGAACTCAGAAACTTAAAACAACCCAAAAGTTATCTGTAGAGAAAAGAAGAAACTAACAGGAATGGAAGATTTGGTGCAAGGGACAAGAATCAAGCATTTATCTCAAACTATGAGCACTTCATATATTGCCGGGTCTTCTGTCTGAAATTGCTGCTTTATTCTCATAGCACACATTTTCCTTTACATTTTATTTTTTTTCTTCCCCTTCAAGCCATTACTGAACTAAAACGCAAACAAAACACCGGAGGATTCCTGCAGGAGAGGCAAATCGCTCTTCCCTTCAAAAATAGTTAGCAGTTGTATAATAAGAAGTGCAAACTTTAAAAAAACACAACCGAGTAGGGTAACAATCGCACTGCAACCAGCTCTAGCCATCTGAGCTTCATATGGCCTGTTATCACAAAATACCGTTTTCCACTCCCCAAAAGGCAGAGATCTTAACCAACCTGCTCCACTCCACGGCCCCTTATTTTATTCCCCACAAAACAAAAATTGAAATACAAATTTACACACACATAATATCACACACAGAGACACACTGGGACTCACAAAAGAGGAGTGTCTTTCATGTGCTGAAAAAGTCGATGTGGTTGCAGAGTATGATAAGCTTGAGCTACTCTGATATCACTGCTAGAGTGAGCAGCCAAAATTAATTTATAGTACAAAAAAAAGGAAAAACGAAAAAAAGGGGGGGATTGAAAGCCTAGATACAGACACAAAAGAAAGAAAGGCAACACTAACATAAAATGAAGCCTTGTATAGTCACTTCTCTTTTTTTTCTCCCTTGCATAATATCCCCCTTGCCTTAAGCAGTCTCGTGTTCTGACAAAATTATCTTGCTTTTCCTTTTTCCAGAACAATAAACATGTTATTCAGCATATGCCCCAACCTTCCTTCCTTCCTTCCTTCCTTCCTTCCTTCCTTCCTTCCTTCCTTCCTTCCTTCCTTCCTTCCTTCCTTCCTTCCTTCCTTCCTTCCTTCCACAAGAATTATTTTATAAATATAAGGTGGGACTTCAATGCAACTCGTTATCAAAATATTTCATGAAAGATACACGGCAGGAAGAGATTAATAAACAGATCTGCACATAATGTTGTGCTTTTTAAAAAAGTGAAAGAAAGGATGAAGCCATCAAACTTTAAATATTTTGCAGGTGAACTCCTTTGAACTGGCTGTGGTTTTTTGTTTTCTAAATTATAATTTTAAACAATACATCATATTATGGGTGAAATACTTCTACCAAATGAAAAAAAGGTTTACAACCTGGGAGGAGAAATACACACACACACACACACACAGTGCTTTTTTTCTTAAAAAAAAAAAAAGGTGCCGGAACTCACACACGTCATACAACCCGCCTTGACTACCCTACAAGGTTCCATCAAAAAAGGTGCAGAACTCCGTTCTGGGCATTCTGTGACAAAAAAAAGCCCTGCACATATGTATAAATATGTATATATATACACACACACACAAACTCACAGATTAAGAGAATTCTTCATGCATTTGCTCACTCATGGATTGCACAGGCATTCTGCTTTCCCCTTAGGAAACCAAGATGAAAGTGAATTTTAGATTAATTATGTGGTTGTCAACCTCACAGCAATCCTGTGTAGGTTTGTTCAGAGGTGAGTTCCAGTGTTACAACTGAGAGTCTTGGGGCCAAAACATGTATTCCAAAATCACCTGCAGAAGTGTTTAATGCAGTGTTTCTTGACCTTGGAAATTTTAAAGACACGTGGACTTCAGCTCCCCAAGAACATCTGAGATTTTTTTTTTTTTTTGCCACCCAGTACCTGTGCCCATTTCAGTTGCAAACACGTGCCGTTTTTGTGACATGTGATGAAGCTGGTGTGACACTACCATTTATGGCTGCCTGGAGATTTCTGGGAGTTGAAGTCTACGTGTCTTAAAGTAGCCAAGGTTAAGAAACACTGCTTTAATGGCTGAATTCATACACAATATTACATTATTGTTGGTGGTGCAGTGGTTAGAATGCAGTACTACAGGCTAACTCACTGCTCACTCCAGGAGTTTGATGCTGACTGGTCAAGGTTGATTCAGCCTTCCATTCTTCTGAGGTTGTAAAAATGAGGACCCAGATGGTTGGGGGGAATAGATTGAATCTGTAAACTGCTTAGAGAAGGCTCTAGAGCACTGTGAAGTGGTATATAAGTCTAAGTGCTATTGCTATCTTTCTTCCTTCCTTCCTTCCTTCCTTCCTTCCTTCCTTCCTTCCTTCCTTCCTTCCTTCCTTCCTGCCTGCCTGCCTGCCTGCCTCCCTCCCTCCCTCCCTCCCTCCCTGCTGCCTCCCTCCCTCCCTCCCTCCCTCCTTGCTTCCTTCCTTCCTTCCTTCCCAGTAATTAGAATGCAGCATTACTGGCTGACTCTGCTCACAGTTAGAAGTTCAATCCTGACTGGCTCAAGGTTGACTCAGCCTTCCATCCTCCCTAGGTCGGTAAAATGAGGACCCAGATTGTTGGGGGAAATAGGCTGACTCTGTAAACTGTTTGTAGAGGGGTGCAATCATGGGAAGGCTGTGATAGTCATAAGTGTGAAAAACGGTCATAACTCACTTTTTTCAACGGCATTGTAACTTCAAACAGTCACTAGAAGAACTGTTGTAAATCAAGGAATATCTGTAGTGCAAAGACATACCTTTAAATGTTTCTTTTTAATTTTTTTAAAAAATGAGATTAATCTGTCACTCCCTAATTGGGTAGAGGGAGCCAAAGCATCACCCATCAACCTCACTCAGTGAGTGTCCTTGGGGGGGGGGGCGGGGGGGAGGAGTGATCTGGGCTGAGAAGCCCCTCAGAAACCATCTTTTCCAGGCTTCAGCTAATTAATTAATTGATGAAAAGAAGCTTGCAAGAAAGACGCTGCCTGCTTTTTTAGAGCAGAAATCCATAGTTGGGAGAAAACATTGACAGATCCTCCTTTGACCTGCCCTTGCATAAACGATTGTGTCACAAGCAGCCACTTCCCGTTTCACTAAGTTGCATTTGCTTATAAATAAAGACTTAGGGTACACATTTTCAATTCTAAATGGATTCAGGTGCCTTGCAATATTTTCCCAGCCGGGACCACAAAAGACCCCGGCTGGAATAGATCCTTGCCCAACAGAGGGAAAACAATTTGCCATGCAGGCAGGCCTCAAGTTACAATCACAATGGGGCCCAACATTTCTGTTGCTAAATGAGACTGTTGTTAAGTGAATTTCTGCTGGTTGTTAAGTTAGTAGCATTGTTGTGAAGTGAATTTGATTCCCTACTGGCATTGAGTTAGAGTTAGGGTTAGGGACATTGCAGCCGTCATAAATGTGAGTCAGTTTCCAAGCATCCAACTTTTGATCATGAGACCAATGGCCATTAAGTTTTAGAATGGGGATTCTAACAGGTTTTAGTAACAGCCATGTTTTAATTTAATTTATTTTTAAATATTTATTATTATTATCTGTTTTAATTGGGCTGTAAACCGCCCCGAGTCCTTCGGGAGAGGGGCGGTATAGAAATTTAATAAAAAAAAAAAATAATAAATAAAAATAAGTATGAGAAATGGTGATAAGTCACTTTTTTTTCACTGCCGTTGTAACTTCAAGCAGCCCTTGCTGTAAGTCAAGGACCACCTGTATTCCATTTTTTCCATATTCCACAGAGACATGAAAATAAAATAGGATGTCCCCTTAAGTCTCTGTGAAGCATTGGATGTCTTCTCCTATGCATCTCACTAGCAAGAAGAAGCATCAAAAGATTTTTGGCTTACAGAATGAACATTGGAAAAGAGAAAATAAGAAAAACATGTCTATGTTGATATTTAATTAACATAGCATTTTGGGGGGAAAAAACAATGAAGACTTTCTTTCCCCTTTATTTCAAGTATTTTTCTTATTTATTACATAAAGAGTGGAGTCAGCTTAAAGCAGAATGCTGCTGCTGATATACCAATGGAAAAGAAACAGGGCTAAATATCTCGTCAATGGCATTAGGCATAAAGTTTGTGCATTTTCCAAAGGGCCAAAAATACAGATATTTGGAAATGGGCAAACAAATTCAGTTTCACTATTGAGCAAAGTTTTGCTCGTGTACTATAGAATTCTATTAAACTGCAGATAATAAATTATGGCCTGAGAGTTGATATCTTCTCCAATGCTAAATCCACTTTTGCATATAAAAATATCCCTACTAGGCATTCAGAAGTATTATCATGCCTTTCCCCTTATATTCTTATTTTTAATTTCATGTAAAGGATTTTAGTCTTTTTCAGATATGCTAGGTGGTCTTAGAAATATTAATTTTGCTTAATGCTAGGAAAGGGAAGGGGAAAGAGAAGAGATGGGAAGGGAGGGGAAGGGAAGGGAAGGGAAGGGAAGGCAAAGATAATGGCATAGACTGGAGTGATACTTCAAGAAAAACCATAATATTACTGAAATTATTTTCAGTTTCTATAATCTCAACATGGTGAAATTTCTACCAGTCCTGGAGAAAAGTATAGCAATAGCTGTTACAAACCATCATGAAGGAAAAAAGGAAGGAAGGAAGGAAGGAGGAAGGAAGAAGGAAGGAAGGAAGGAGGAAGGAAGGAGGGAAGGAAGGAAGGAGGGAGGGAGGGAGGAAGGAAGGAACGGAGGGAGGAAGGAAGGAAGGAAGGAAGGAAGGAAGGAAGGAAGGAAGGAAGGAAGGAAGGAAGGAAGGAAGGATATTTACTCCAACGTAACCTTCTCGGAGAGGCTGCAGTTGGGCTATGGTTCAAAATGTTGGTGACTGTTTTGTCCACCTGGTGACATGACCTACAGCCCCAACTTCACAATCTATACATATCCACAAGTACAATATGAAGGGAAAACATACACACACACACACACATACAGTAAAAAGACACACACAGATATCTGTGGCCGCTGCAGATAAAGAGTCTGGACGAATTCCAAAATCCTTCAATCTGCAGGAATGGTCCATGTTGTTATTTCCTTCCTCCTCACACAGGGCAGAGCAGCTAATGCAAGAACATGGCTTCCAAACACCCACTGTTTTCATTTTCTCAGAATTTCTGTAAGGTTTTAATGGAGCTCTTAGAAATCAGGGTGATGCCAACTTTTTGTTTTGCATCATTCCTGAGGAAAACTATCTTTAAATAAAAGAGGTGATGTCTGAGAGATGTTTCAGGAATATGAAAATATTTTGTTACTCGGGGACTTCAGGAGACTTGAATTGACCATAACTGGAGATCATGCTGGACTCCATTCATACAACACACTAAACATGGGGCTTAAACATTTCTTATTGAATAAAAACACAACAGATTGGATTCTAAAATATGATTTTTCAAACCACAGTCACATAACCAGCCAACCTAAACAAACTAAAACCACACCGCCTGGCAATTGGGTAACAACATTTTAAGGCTCACTGCTCACTGCTGAAAGTTTGGATAAGTTTGGCCAGGAGACAGATTTATGTCTAACACTTTCTGCCCACAAATACGTTTTCTAACAGTTCCTTTCACTCTAGCTTTCATGTGAATGCTTAGCCTGACTAGATTTTCCTTGCATTTAACAGGAACCTTTTGGCTTCTCAGAAGTCACTTTGAGAAGTTCCACAGAAAACAAAAACCACACACACACACACACACACACACACACACACACAAAGGCATGCCGAGTTTTGCCATGGAAACATTTCTTGTTCTGTGGATGTTGGAATCTAATTTTTTAGGGAACAGAAGGCAGGGAAAGAAAAGGAAAATAAAAGGGAAGGGAAAAGGGAAACAGAAAAGAGACCCAAGA
The DNA here is from genome assembly GCA_034064705.1 of Bothrops alternatus. Lineage (NCBI taxonomy): Eukaryota > Metazoa > Chordata > Lepidosauria > Squamata > Viperidae > Bothrops > Bothrops alternatus. The sequence continues at coordinate 1,168,344 of JARGCV010000120.1, read as the reverse complement.
CACAAACAGTAATTCAGGTCAATTCTTGGGCAAGTCAAGAATTAATGGGTGGAAGATCATTAAAGAGAGATTCAACCTGGAACTAAGGAGAAAATGTTCTGACAATGAGAACAATGAATCAACGGAACAACTTGCCTCCTGGAGTTGTGGGTGCTCCATCACTGGAGGTTTTGAGAAATACACATGGCAACCAATTGTCCAGGATGGTGTAAGACAGTGGTGGCGAACCTATGGCACGGGTGCCAGGGGCGGCACTCAGAGCCTCTCTCTCTCTTTTTTTTTAAATAATTTTTTTATTTTTTTTCCAAACTCTCCCCAATACATATACCGTGATATTTATGAGATGTTAACATACATTCTTTTTTACATTCATATATAAGATACTTTTAATAAAATGAAATAAATACATACACATGACTTTTGGTGTTGCTCGCCCATTTCCCCTTTCACTGTATACACACTCCTTCTTCTCTACCTTCTTTCTCCCTTTCTTCTCTTCCCTACTTCCCTCTTCTCCTCTTCTCTTTCCTTCACCACTCTCCTTTCTCCCCACTTCTCCTCTTCTCCTCCAACCTTCCTACTTCCTTCTCCCCTCCTTTACTCTTTTCTCTCTCCTCTCCTTTCTTCCCTCTCATCCCTCTTCAGATACAATTCAGGGGAATGTCCGAGCAACTCCTCAGAGCCCTCTCTGTGGGCACACACGCCATCGCCCCAGTCCTGGGCCTTTAGCTGGGTTTTATAAAACCTTTTCGCTTTAGGCCTCCACCGCCCTGTGCAAAAAAAAAAAAAAAAAAAGGTTCAATCAATCAATCAATTTCAACTTCTTGCGGGGGTGGGAAAAAGATCTTCCAAAGTTGGAATTGATTGATTGAACTTTTTAGTCTGCTGTTACCACCATAGCCACGCCCACCCAATGGGCCACACCCAGCCAATTGGCCACACCCAGCCAGCATCTGACAATGCGTAAATGGGTTTTGGGTTGCAGTTTGGGCACTCGGTCTCTAAAAGGTTCGCCATCACTGGTATAAGATCTCCTGCCTTGGGCAGAAGGTTGGATTACAAGACCTCCAAGACTTTCTGTCCCTATGATTCTATATTGTTGGAATATTCATGAGCAGGAAGAGTCGTGTGGTAACTCAGTCAGCCAATGTGAAGAAAGTGCTACTGAGTCTGTGCAAAAGGCATTGAGTTAGAAGCTGGATTTTCAGTCTCAGGTTTGTCTCTGTATCCCTCTGTAAGAAGTCTTCATTGAGCTATGTTGCTGTAAAGAAGAATGTATGGCATTGTAAATATTTTGATATGAATATAAAGAGGTTATTTGAATCAGCTAAATGCAGTCAATTGTGAGAGTTTCTGATTTATTTTTTCACCAACAGAGAAATTAAAATTCTCTAACATATATTTTATGTTTCTTCACTCTTTTTGAACTCAGAGAAACCAAGAAACAATGAAGCTATTGGTCAACCGTCTGGTTGTGATTATGTAACACACATAGCTTTTTCTATTGCAATTTCCATTTGTATGGCTAGTTAAACATGGTTAATTTTGATCGTAACAGTGATATATGTGTGTACGTTAGAGTATTGCATCAATTCAGGCCACTTGGTTAGCTTAAAATGCCATGTTGCATGCAAACGATGAAACTGAATTAATTCCCTCGAAGGATCGAGTACATTGTGCAAATACAGTCCCTTATTGCCATGTCTTTGGCAGAAGCAAAAATAAAATCACATTTTCGTGGGGCATCATTTTCATTGGGATGATGAGATGCATCAGCCAACATAGTGACCTGGGGGGGGGGAAACTCACAGGGAACTTAAATTCTGAACAGATTAAAAAATTGAGATGAAAGCAATTTTCCTATCACTCACAACTAACTTTGTCACATATCAACCAGTAAAGGAAGGTCAATAAATGGACCCCTGAAACTCCAGATCCCTAATACAATGTAATAATTCCTGAGATCAATGATTTCATCTATGTTACTGCATTTTTCAATTCATATTCATTTCTAGTTTTTCCAGTCTATACAAGTCTTTCCTTGGAATCACATGAATTGTACTCCTATCTCAGCCCACACTGGTTGACGGCTCTGTGTGTTTGCGTGTCCAAGTCATTGCTGACCCCCGGTGACTGCCTGGACTTGTTACTGCAGGGTTTTTTTTTGGGAAAGGTTCAGAAGTGATTTGCCATTGCCAACTTTCTAGAGTTCAAACAGAGGTCCCCACCCTTTTGGGCACCAGGGACTGGTTCCATGGAGAAATGTTTTTCCGCAGACTGGAGGGTGCGTGGTTTTGTGTGCTGCCTGCATTTCATGGATGGACCTTTGCTTGTTTGTGCGGACTGGTTGCTGGCATGTTGCGAACCCAGTATTGGTCCATGGAGCGGGGGTTGGGGACCCCTGAGTTAGAATCATAGAACCATAAGAATGGAGGGACCTTGGAGGTCTTCTAATCCAAGCCCCTGCCTTGGGGAGTAGAACTTACACCATCTCAGTCAAAAGGTTGTCCAATCTTTTCTTTAAAAACCTACAGCGATGGAGCATCCACAACTTCTGGACATAAGCTATTCCATTAATTGTTCTCTCTGTCAGAAAATTTCTCCTTAGTTCCAGGTTGGAACTCTCTTTAACTGGCTTCCACCCATTGCTTCTTGTCCTGCTCTTTTAGTTGAGTTGAGAGACCATGACTAGCCCATGGTTGCCCATCTTCATTTCTTAAATGGGACTAGAACACATTGTCTTCTGGTTTTATGGTGTCTGAATCACTACACCAACCTGGATCTCTCTCTCTCTCTCTCTCTCTCTCTCTCTCTCTCTCTCTCTCTCTCTCTCTCTCTCTCTCTCTCTCTCTCTCTCTCTCTCTCTCTCTCTCTCTCTCTCTTTTAAAAAAGAAGCTAACATACTGTATCTTCTATCTATTCTGCCTGAGAACTAGAGGTGGCACTAAAGCTTTACTCAAACTAACATTTGAAGTAATTCTGGGCACTCTGTTAGCAACTTTGAGTTTTGGATGAATGCAGAAGGAAATCTGAGGGCAACTGACAACTTTTCAATACAGAGAGCCAGCCCTATTGACACTGATGAGTTGGACCACAGCAAGATGCCTTCCCATCTGTTTTAGCATTTATGCTGCCGTAAGCAAAATGTAGGAGATGTTTGAAAGCCTCCAGGAGATTTTCTGCGAGTCTTCTTAAAATCAAATAACATATCATTCAAACCAATCATGGAGTCCTTCCTAAAAAGCTCCTCAAAGGATATGTATGTGGATGGGTTTTAATAGGAGGCTTTTGATAAGACTTGTGGGATTTCCTGAGAGAGAGTGAAGGAATGCAGGTCTCTTTCACCAGGTCACGTTTGACAGTCATGAAGACCGTTCAAACTGGCATCTTTTCCTAAATGCAAAAGCCTCTCTTTTGAAATGTAAAGCATTCACATTGTACATCATCCACCAATCAGCAAAACAAAACAAAACAAAAAAACAGCTAGGCAGCTAAGAACATCAATAGTCTCCTTTGCTATATATCATCATTGCTGTGCATGCACCTTCTTTTGGTGGTATCTTGACAAGTCCACTTATTACACTGTGCTTGATCCTTGGCTGCTGTGTTGAGAGGGACAACTAGGGAGCCAATTAATGTCAATTACAGGAGGGGGTTCATTTGTTAGTGACTGGACTTGGTCCACCAATTTTTATCACAGGCAGAGAGACGGGGGAAATAAAATGGTCTGCCCTGGACTTGAATTGGAAAGCTTGGAGGTGGGAAAGCTTTCATCGAATGACAATGACTAAGCTGCAGAGATTTGTTTGGGCCCCTTACTTACAAAAGGAGAGAGAAAAAAATGTTTCCACCTACCTTATTCTGACTTGTAATGTCAGACTAATAATGTTAGCAAGCTGATATCTTTAACAACCTGCTGATTCTGCAAGGTGTTTGGGGACCGGGGACAATGTGGTATAGGACACGATAGACCTGTTGCTTGGTTCTGGAAGTTCAATAATATCTTTAAGGAGGGGTAGAATGCTTTCAGCTGATCTTCAACTGGCTGAGAAAACTAGAGGAGGGTTTTAAAGATCATGGAATTGTGCCATGCTGGTCTCTGTCTTTCAGGGATTTTTTTTTTTCCCCGTGGAAAAGAGAGACCTATTTTCTATCTGATTCTGAAGGTACGTTAGAACCATCTACCCAGAGAGATTCAGAAACGTGAATGTTAAGCTTCATTGTTCCTAAGAGGTAGATGGTATTGTTTTTCTTCTGCATTTCCATCTTTCTGTGGTCTCCCTTATTGTCCATATTCATAGAACCTAGAAGGCTGGAAGGGACTTCAGAGATCTTCTAGTCCAGCGTTTCTCAACTTTGACAATTTTAAGGCATATGGACCTCAACTCCCAGAATTCCACAGCCAGCAATGCTGGCTGTGGAATTCTGGGAGTTGAAGTCCACATGCCTTAAAATTGTCAAGGTTGAGAAACACTGTTCTAGTCCAACTCCCTGCTCAAGACAGGAGATCTTATAACTCTCCCAGTCACATGGTTGTCCAGTCTGTTTTTGAAAACCTCCCCATCACTGGGAGGCAAGCAGTTCCATTCATTAATTGTTCTCACTGTAAGAAAATTTCTCCTTACTCCTAGATTGGATGTCTCTTTAACAAGCTTCCACCCATTACTTTTAGTCCTGCCCTCTGGTGCCCTAGAAAATAAGCCAATACCCTCTTCTCTATGACAGCCCACCAAGTACTGGAAGACAGTTATTATGTCCCGCCTAATCTTTCTCTTCATTAGGCTAGACCAGGGGTAGGTAACCTGGGCTCTTTTATGACTCGTGGACTTCAATTCCCAGAATTCCTGAGCCAGCCATGCTGAGGGGAAAGGGAGAGGTTTCCAAGCTGAGCCATGCTGGCTCAGGAATTCTGGGAGTTGAAGTCCACGAGTCATAAAAGAGCCCAGGTTGCCTACCCCTGGTCTAGACCATACCTAGCTTCCTCAACTGTTCAACCTACAATATAACATCATCTTTCTTGCTCTTTCCTGCACAAGGAGAGGAATTTCTTATGGTGTCTCCTCTTAGGATTTAGTAGATCTAGCCAAATATTCTAAAGTTTCAGATTTGTTGGGGCTGATTCCGACCAATTTGGATACTTTTTGTTCACAAGTTTCAGCGGTCAAAATCAGTCTAAATCAAAGGAGGTCTTCCTTAGACGTGTGGTCCAAATTGATTCAGACATCCAAATTTAATAGCTTTTTTTTTTTGTCCTGAATCAGCTCAAACAGCCCAATGAAATCAGAACTGATTTGCACATTAGGAAGATGTAATTGACATTTGGGAAACCAGGGAAAATGTAGAAGCGTATAACACAAAACTGGGTACTCGCGTGAGGATAAGACATTTATGGAAGCACAATTCAAATGCTTCCTACACTGCAATCTAAGTAAAGAGAAAAAGGTCCATTATCATGAAAAGACAGGGATAATAATAATAATAATAATAATAATAATAATAATAATAATAATAATAATATACAGATAGAGAGAGGGGGGAGGGGGAGGGATGGAGGAATAAAAGAACAGAGTAGGAAGGGACCCTGGAGGTCATCTAGTTCAACCTCCTGCTTAAGCAGAAGACCCCATACCATTCCAGACAAGTGGCTGTCCAGTCTCTTCTTAAAAGCCTGCAGTGATGGAGCACCCACAATTTATCAAGTCAAGCCACTGATTTATTGTTCAGCAGGGAGGGAGGGAGGGAAGGAGGAAGGAAGGAAGGAAGAAAGGGATTATCACATTCTTCAATAGCTGAACTCTGGCAATAAAGCTTTGCTTAAGAGTCATTGAATGTTATGAATGTAGGCATTCTCAAGTACCTGAAAAGCTGTGAATCAGAAATCTGATATCAAGGGACACTCTGAAAACAGACCCACTCTCTCCATCCCTGAGATTTAACAATGGTACCAATTATTATTATTATTTTTTTGCAAAGCTGCTAAACCTGGGTCACTGCCTTCCTCTAGCATCGGAACCATGAATTAGCTATCCTGGCAGAAGATTTTTCCATAACTGGAGCTTTTGCAGCCAAAGATCCAACCGTTGTTGCTGCTTCAGCTTTCACAGTGGCAGACACAACTAGAATAAATAGCAGCAGCCCTTCTAAAAACATACTTTGAGATATGTCTTGAGTGAGCCACTTGCTAGATTAGATGGAATTTCATCCAGCGTCTATCAGATCCTTCCAGGAAACCTACATTATTGTTACAGCTGTTCTTTCCTGCTTGTAAACCCTAGCAACACAGCATCAAAGATTCAATAAGATCTCAACTTGCAATATTCAGTAGAGTTTAGCCTTAGGTAAATGAATATAACCACTGTAGACTAAACAACGTGAATAGAACAGAACAAAATAACAGAGGTGGAAGAGACCTAGTTGCTCTTCTACTCCAACACCCGCCTGCTCAAGCTGGAGACCTATACCAGTGGCCCCCAACCTTTTGGACACCAGGGACCAGTTCCATGAAGAAAGGGCTTTCCGTGGACCAGAGAGGGTGTGGTTTTGCATGCTGCCTGCATCCTGCAGATGGAGCTTCACTTGTTTGCGTGGCCCAGTTGCTGACATGCCATGGTCCAGTACCGGTCCACAGGCCAGGGGTTGGGGACCCCTGCCTATACCATTCTAGATGTGGCTGTCCAGTCTCTTCATAAAAACCTCCATGACCTCTGATGGCAAGTCGTACCACTGGTTAATTGTTTTCACTGTCAGGAAATTTCTCCTTAGTTCTAGGTTGGTTCCCTCCGTGATTCATTTCCATCCACTGCTTCTTGTACTGCCTTTAGGTGCTTTGAAGAATAGGTTGACCCTCCCCTCTTCTTTGTGGCAGCCCCTCAAATATTAGAACTCTGCTGTCACGTCATCCCAGTCCTTCTTTTCGCTAGACTAGACATAGCCAATTCCTGCAACCGTTCTTCATATGTTTTAGATTTGATCAGACATCTCTGGTCATAGTCTAAAGCAGGGGTAGGCAACCCAAAACACTCAAAGAGCCACTTGGACCCGTTTCCCACCAAAAACAAAACACCGGGAGCCGCAAAACCCTTTTCATATCTGAAATGAAGATAACACTGCATATATCCTTTTTTACCTTTATTATAGGTGTGTGTGTGTGTGTGTGTGTGTGTGTGTGTGTGTTTGTGTGTGTGTATGTATGTATGTGTGGGTGTGTATATATATACATACACACACAGGTAAAAAAGGATATATGCAGTGTTATCTTCATTTTAGATGTCAAAAGGGTCTCTCTCTCTGTCTCTCTCCCTCCCTCCCTCCCTCTCTATCTGCCCTTGGTCTGCCAGTCCTCTTCCCCTACTCTCTTTCTTTCTCTCTCTCTCTTTCCTCTCTCTGTCTTTCTCTCCCCCCTCTCTCCCTCTCTCCTATCTGCTGCTCACCTGGCAAGCTGGCTTCAAGCTGTTCTCCAACAAGCTCAGGGGTAGGCAACCTCAGCTCTTTTATGACTCATGGACTTCAACTCCCAGAATTCCTGAGCCAGCATAGCTGGGCTAGCTAGCTCTCTCCTGCCCTTCCTGCTTCCTGCTTTCTGCAGAGATGCAGCAAAGGGAGGAGCTCTGCCCAATAAGCTTTTCAGCTCCTCGGAGAACACTGTGAGTGCACTCTCTTTTACACACACACACACACACACACACACACACACACACACACACACAGAGAGAGAGAGAGAGAGAGAGAGAGAGAGAGAGAGAGAGAGAGAGAGAGAGAGAGAGAGAGAGAGAGAGAGAGAAGCAGGAAAGCGCAAGTGCCTCTCTCTGTCTCTGTCTCTCTCTGCAAATGGCAGAGGAGGTTGGGAGCCACAGGGGAAGGCTGAAAGAGCCGCATGCGGCTCCAGAGCCACAGGTTGCCGACTTGTGGTCTAAAGTTTGGTTTTTGGACTCAAATAGCATTTTCTAGAAGTAGAGGGGAAAGGCATGCATCAATATTCCGATGCTAAATGAACTCATAAAATCAATGTTGCTTTACAGTAATTCAGGGTCTCCAAACTTTGCAACTTTTAAGACATGGTTAGCTGAAGAATTCCTTGGAGTTGAAGTCCAGAAGTCTTAAACTTTCCAAGTTTGGAAACCCTTACAGTAAATATGTGAATACTTTAAGGAACAGGATGTACCCTTAACTTACGCTTTTGAGTAAGATGAAAAAAGAAATGCAGCAATACTATCAGTCTGTCTGTCTTGGAAGATCATCCTACACCTCCAGCAAAATAAGCATGGAATCTTTGCCAACTTTAAGGTTTTCTGGGTTTCTCAAACTGTCCTGAATGATTAGGAGTGGTGTATAATAATAATAACAATAACAGACTGGTATTATTTATTACAGAATGAACCAGAGAACATTAATCTAGTAGATGGACTTTCTGGCTTTGTTAAATAGGCTTTATGTGTTATAATTCATTTGGATCATTTCACTCTGCTAGAACATGATATTCAGCTCAATAAAAGATGAGAAGGTAGTTACAATATTAACAAGATATTCTAACGTGTTGTAGCTTGGTGGGCTTTCATGAACTAAGGAATCTTGTTTTGCGAATACCTCATATCCTGTATATGCTTCCCTTTGAATAAATCCTGCATTCCTTTAAACGCTATGTTGACTTGACACTGAAAACTAGAGCAGATCTGTATTATATTTCTGTATTTGTGATAGGTAGACTAGAAAGAGCTTTGTGTAAGATCTATGCCTTAGGCTGTAAAATATGAACCTTCAATAGTTGGAGTACCTGAGACTGGTCTATTTGAAGAATGTTGTGGTGTTATTGGGAAGCCCTGGAGAGGGTAGAAGAAAGAGGAACGACCTCAGACGAAGAAAAATGTAACAATAGAAGATAATATTTATAGCTTAGGCTTGAGCTGTTGGTTCTGTTGTGCTCTCTGAACTTTTTTGTTTTCTTGCTGCTGTTTCATTACCCAACTAGGTAACATCATCTGTGCTAGAAAGGAGTGGATTTTGTTCTCTGTTTATATACAAATGGCTTGCCCTACCAAAGTTGGTGGGAGTATTCTTGGTAGTTCCTTGATTAGGCTGTTGTTTACTGTTTGATCCATTGACTGGGTTGGTAGCTTCTTGATTAGGATATTATTTACTGCTTGATTGTGGATTTTGTATCAATCTTGATGTTAATCTCTGCTTAACTGGGTGCTGATTGCTGGCAAGCAGGTGTTTTTAGACTTCTGATTTCCTTTTTAATTGTCTTTTTTGAATGGTGTGTAGATGTTGTTTATCTCTTTGTGCCTGCTAATGGCTGATTTGACTGAGTGCCAGGCTTTCAGGAATTCTCTAGCATATTCTGGACGTAGCTTGGTCTAGGATACTCCCAATTTCCCAGCTGAAACTATGGTTAGATCCATCCATGTGTTGTGCTATTAAGGAGTTTTCATCCGGTCTTCTGACTGCTAGCTGTTCTTCTCGGTCTTCTGTCTGTCCTGTTTTACAGAGTGGGTGTTTCAGTTCTTAACACTGAATGTGGTAGATGACTTCTTTTTTTCTTGTGGGGCTGCTGGAGTTTTTTGCTTTATTTAAGATATTTTGCATGCTTTAATTGGTTAGTTTGCTACAGTGGTTGTAATAGTCTGTTGGTTGTTTCTGAGATGTTTCTGAAGTGTTGTAGTGTTATCCTTTTCATGGTGTTGTTTGTGCTGTAGTGGGTTGAGAGGCCAGGCACTTTTTGATAAAGAAAGATGTCCCCTGTCAATAAAGTTAGCTGTGATGGCCACCTACAAACACTCCTGGATTCCTCTATCATGACTTCAGGAAGGGTGCTAAGCACCATGGCTGGATTAATTTTACTGATCCCAAAGGAGGTTGCATTAAGACAGGGGTCTTCAAACTTGGCCCTTTTATGACTTGTGGACTTCAACTCCTAGAATTCCTCAGCCAGCGTGCCTGGGAGTTGAAGTCCACAAGTCATAAAAGGACCAAGTTTGTAGACCCCTATGTTAATTAAGATCTCTGGGAGTTGAAGTCCTTATTTTAAAGTTGCCAAGGGTGAAAAACACTGCTTTAAAGTCTGCCTTATGATTATTTGTAGGGATGCTATTTATATTTATCTCCAAAACTATCCCATCCATCTATTTTCCTTCTCCCCCCCCCCAAGCATATACATGGCATTTTGTCATGTACTAATGTGTTGGATACAATTTCATAATGGTTATCTCTACAAAGCAATTGAGAAAGCTGTAACTCTTGAGTCTGTACCTGTATTTCATCTCCAACTGAAGTCTGACCTAAAATACCTATAACTGCATATAAGGCCTGGTCTTTATGCTTATTATTGTTCAATTATTAAACACTGGATTTGCTGACTTTGGAAACCAAATAGAAATCGCAGCCAACTCAATACTATCATCATTACTACAGATTATTAGTCTTTGATGTGAGGATTCAGATCCTTTGAATTTTGTACCTCTGATATCACTTTAATCATCCCTGCAAGTGTGGTTTACAGGTTGCAAGATACACAGGGATTAAATGTTTCAGCACAAGTAAACACAGGAAAAAAGAGATGAGTTGCCTATGCAGAAAATTATTCTGGGATAGAATTAGTTTGGGCCAAGAGTTTAGGCCATCTTCTCGTGGGATTGTTATAACTACAGGGCAGATGTTTTATCATTAATAAACTCCTGGCTAACTAGCCCATTGCAATCAATCTTCCTCATTGACATAAGGCATCTCTGGGACCCCTTGGAAGTGATCCTGACATCCCTTGTCATTGTGCCATGTTCGAGGTAGTAAAGCATCAAAGGCAATCATTTGACACGATCTATCATGTCAAAATTCTGCTCCATGGCCCTTGCCAGGATGTGTTTCAACAAAGAAAATTGGCTACTAATACGGTAGATACCTCAGCACAGACTGGAAACCAAAGAACTGAAAAATGAATGGCAAGCGAGCAGATGCCCTCTTTATTTTAAAAGTTATATAATAAGCTGGGTGAACATCAGACGTCCCCATGGTGGTTCAATTGGTTGGGCATTTAAGGATCTCGCTCGGAGGTGGTAAAGCATCTGCAGTTCATTAGTTAGGCTCATCCTGCACAAAGTTTTAGAACAGATTATCTGATTTGGGTTTAATATCTGAGTAAACTATTCAGGGCAGATAGTTAAGGATGGTTCTTAGCTGAGTCCCTATGGCTTGCCTGCTGGCCAGGGTCAAAAAGGAAAAAAAAAATATTTACTACTTGTAAGTCTTGCATACTTACAACTGTATGTTTAGCGACAGCACCGAACAAAGAAACTTACAACTAGTATTCACACTTACGATTATTGTATTGTATTTGACAGAGTGTGGTTTGCATAAGTAGTAGAAAGGTGGCCTTGCCTGCTTTTGAGTTCATGGTATGCCATGGCTTTGTTGAGTCTTCCTCTATTACACCCAAGAACTCAAACAGGGAAGAGCAGACAAATCTGATTCAGCTGGAATAGGGAGGCGATCTTTCCAGCCATGTTGACATGTTGAAGGATAGGTTGGAAGGACCAAGTTTTTCATATTGACATATTTTTAACTCAAGGAAAAAAGCATGCTGCCCTTGCTGAAAAGCTGAACTCTTAGGTTCATTTCAGTACATCCAATCATTTATAGTTAAAAATGTATCATGGTTCAGTTTGACTTGTGAAATATTTTGCATACATAAGGGAACCATAAAAGTCCCAGACCATTTAAAGGATCCCAAGTATGGAATAATTACTCAACTATTTCTTTCTTTTCTTTCTTTCTCTCTTTCTTTTTTCTTTCTTTTTCTTTCTTTCTGTCTCTCACTTTCTTTCTTTTTCTTTCTGTTTCTCTCTCACTTTCTTTCTTTCTCTTTCCTACCTTTCCTTCCTCTCTCTCTCTCTCTCTCTCTCTCTCTCTCTCTCTCTCTCTCTCTCTCTCTCTCTCTCTCTCTCTCTCTCTCTCTTCTGTATATGCCACCCATCTCACTGACAAGCAACTCTGGGTGGCTTAAAAATTAATTAAAATATTAAATATTAAAAAACAGACTAAATAAGTTACAAAACCAGAATACTATGGGATGTAGGCGGGATCTTCTTCCTAGACTCGTTTGCTTTACCAGATTCCCTTTTCCAGAGTAGACTAACCTGTTTAGAGTTACAGGGTGACTATTCCATACTCATGTCATCTATTCCCCATCAAAAATCCCTTTCACCTACTGCTACTTATCTTTGGAAAAACAAACAAACAAGCAAGCAAATAATGCCATTCAGGAAAGGAGATAATTCTAAGCAGGAGAATGGTACCGAAAGAAGCAGGTTCCTTAGGGCTACATTTCAGCCCGTTTGACAGGTCCCTCGCAGCTGCATGTCATTAAAGGATGAAAACAAGAAAGATTTGTTCCTATATCTCCAATTCATTACGCAGTTAGCCCTTTCATTTGTATCATTTCAAACTGTATTTTAAAGAAGAATTTGTTAGAGAAGTGATGATAGCCAGAAAAAAAAAACTTCATTTCCCTGCTCAGGAAGAAGGAGAAGGTGAAGGAGGAGAAGGAGGAGAAGGAAAAGGAGGAGGAGGAGGAGGAGGAGGTGGTGGTGGTGGAGGAGGAAGAAGAAGAAGAAGGAGGAGGAGGAGGAAAAGAAGGAGGAGGAGGGGGAGAAGGAGGAGGAGAAGGAGGAGGAGGAGGAGGGAGGAGGAGGAGGGGGTGGTGGTGGAGGAAGAAGAAGGAGGAGGAGGAGGAAAAGGAGAAGGAGGAGGAGGAGGAAAAGGAGGAGGAGGAGGAGGAGAAGGAGGAGGAGGTGGTGGTGGAGGAAGAAGAAGAAGAAGGAGGAGGAGGAGGAGGAAACAATGGCTGGCTGAGGAATTATGGAAAATGAAGTCCACCCAACATAAAATTGACAAGGTTGGGAAACACTACTGCAAATTATGAGCGTAAATTATTCTGTGTTTTGTACACTGAGGTAAGAAAAAGCACCATGTCCTTCTTGTGTGGGATATCTTTTCAACTTTTGGAAGAAACTTACACATTTTTCTCAATCTCTTTTCATAAGATTTCTCAGTACCCCAACCAAAGGGACACATTTCAGTAAAAGATGACAAGACACGTGAAGGAAATTGATAAGCTAAAGTGGGTGAAATCTAGAGTCATCCTTCCCTCCCTCTTACACCAAAGGGAGTTAAGCATTATATATGTAATTTATATGTAAAAATCGTAACAGTCATTAAATCCATATAATACTATATTATAGTGTTAAACTAAGAGCTGAATGTGTTTCTTATACTGTATCTTTGGAAGAAGAAATAGGAAGTTATTCTTTGTATATATTTTTGTTTTCCTTTCTTATTTTACCTTTCTGCGCCTCTATTTCTCTTTCTTCCCTTCCTTATCTTTATCTTTCTTCTTGATTGTTAGTTTATGTTGGTTTTTATGTGTAAAATTTAGTAAACTTATTATAGAACACCACATTCCTCCAAGCTCATTTTTGGGGTTCTCTGCACTGGGCAGGATAAACTTTTTCAATTCAGAGAATGTTGTGTTTGTTGGTGTCTGACTTCAAAACTGACATATCAGACAGTAGGACTACTGAAATTGAGAAAATGAGCTTCTACCTATATCAGTGATGGCAAACCTTTTAGAGACTGAGTGCCCAAACTGCAACCACCATCATGGCCATGTCAATGTTGCTTATGGGGAGGAAAACCTGTGGGAGCTGGGCAGTTTTAGGGGAGATCAAGGGGGTCCCTGGCAGATGGGATGGTGGGCTCCCCAATGGTGGCTCCAGGCTGGCTGGCCTTAGGCTAGTGATGGCAAACCTTTAGAGACCACGTGTGCTGGGGTGATGGCGCATGCCCACAGAGAGGGCTCTGCATGCCACCTATGGCACGTTCGCCACCACTGACCTCTATGCATATCCCCCCTCTCAACTTGTCAACTGGAGTAAAGGAACCATGCTGTTGGAAACAGAAGGTTCTTTTGCTTCATTTTATGACTTGAAATATTTAGAGTCCGCCCATCAGGGGTCTGTAGAATCTGCCTACAAATATTAAAGATGGTGGTCATGATGGTGTGATCAAACCTCTACCCATTTTGGCATGTCACGGCCACATGAAGCAAACCGTCAAGAATTTATACCTTGCAAAAAAATTAAAGGACTAGGGATGATATGATAGCAGTGTTCCAATAATTGAGGAGCTACCACAAAGAAGATGGGGTCAACCTATTTTCCAAAGGACCAAAAAGGCAAGAGAAGAAACAATGTATGGAAACTAGCCAAGGAAAGAAGCAACCTAGAATTAAGGAGAAATTTCCTGACAGTGAGAACAATCAACCAGTGGAACAGCTGGCCTTCAGAGGTTTTGGGTTGTGCTCCATCACTGGACGTGTTAAAGAAGAGATTGGACAGTCATTTGTCTGAAATGATATAGGGTCTCCTGCTTGACACTGAGGTTGGGCTAGAAGACCTCCATGGTCCCTTCAAACTCTGAAGTTCTGTATTCTGCATTCAGTAAATCACCCCTTATCAGTTTACTCATCAGTGCTCCTGCAAATGACCCCAAAGAGATTGCTGCATGGTTGTTTCTAGCTGTCTCTCCAAAAAAACCACACAGATCTGCATTTTGCACACATCTCTTCAATGGGAGTGCTATGTTCCATTCCATCTAATTTCTCAGCAGATTTTTTTTTAATGCCCCGTTGACGTCATAAGGCTGTTTTATAGATTTTTATTTCATTCATTATTCATAATGCATCTTAGGTGGCTATTCCAATACACATTCTTCTCTGTACGTTCTCTTATACAAATTTTATAGAAAAGGAGTTAACCCCCAACGGGATTTTAAAAACACAGCTATCTACCTACTCCTAATTGTTATGTATGTTTCCACCATTCTAAATTAACTTTTAATTAGTTGCTATTTATTTCTTCATTGATTCGGGTACTGCCTCCTTCCAAATGATTTCAGCATGAGTTTGGAAGTCATACGTTTTAGCATAAAAGGGTTTGGGGCTGTTTTTGAGTTTTTTCTATGAGTTTTAAGGAAACTTTAAGGCTGGAAACCATCAAGAAATGTCCCACTGAAATTTTGTAAGGGAGAACCAAAGGAATAATTCTAGCAGATCGGAGCAGACCTTCCACAGAGAAGTTCAATCTATTTTCCAAAGCAGCAGAAGGCAAGGCAAGAACCAGTGAATAGAAACTAATCAAGATGAGAAGCAACCTGGAAGTAAGGAGAAATTTCTTGACAGTGAGAACAATTAATGAATGGAACAACTTGCCTCCAGACATTGTGGGTGCTTCATCACTGGAGGCTTTAAGAAAAGATTAGACAGCCACCTGTCTGGAGTGGTATAGAGCAGGGGTAGGCATGCTGGCTCAGGAATTCTGGGAGCTGAAGTCCACATGTCATCAAGGGGGCCATAGTTCCCCCATGCTGGCTCAGGAATTCTGGTAGTTGAAGTCCACGAGTCATGAAGGGGCCATAGTTCCCCCATGCTGGCTCAGGAATTCTGGTAGTTGAAGTCCACGAGTCATGAAGGGGCCATAGTTCCCCCATGCTGGCTCAGGAATTCTGGTAGTTGAAGTCCACGAGTCATGAAGGGGCCATAGTTCCCCCATGCTGGCTCAGGAATTCTGGTAGTTGAAGTCCATGAGTCATAAAAGAGCCAAGGTTGCCTACCCCTGGTATAGAGTGTCCTGCTCAAGCAGGGGTTGGACTAGAAGACCCCAAGGTCTCAACCCTTCCTTCCTTCCTTCCTCCCTCCCTTCCTCCCTCCCTCCCATCCTTCCTTCCTTCCTTCCTTCCATCCTGGAAAGCCACTTGTCTGGAATGGTATAGGGTCTCCTGCTTGAGCAGGGGATTAGACTAGAAGACCTCCAAGATCCCAACCCTTCCTTCCTTCCTTCCTTCCTTCCTTCCTTCCTTCCTTCCTTCCTTCCTTCCTTCCTTCCTTCCTTCCATCCATCCATCCTTCCATCCTGGAAAGCCACTTGTCTGGAATGGTATAGGGTCTCCTGCTTGAGCAGGGGATTAGACTAGAAGACCTCCAAGATCGCAACCCTCCCTCCCTTCCTTCCTTCCTTTCTTCCTTCCTTCCTTCCTTCCTTCCTGGATGCAGGGAAAAGGAATCTGAAGTAGGGCCTGAGTCTCTTCTGTTTTGCTCAGGAGCAGCAAAAACTCTTAAGAATTGCTTTGATTCACCCAGAATTGGGCCTAGCAAGGATCTGATGCCCAACTCCAGTAGCACTGCGTGTGTCCAGATGTTTCCATGAAATCCCAGTACTCCCTGCCAGGGTTGCCACTAGCAAGGATTTGTAACAGCGGCAGTAAACAAAGCCACCAAACATGATTGAGGGCATCAAGTGTTTCAGCTGATGAGGCATGGGTCTTTCCCTTTGCCTTCTAATATTAAAAACAGCATCTGGATGAATAAAATCATGCAGATTCTATCCATTGGTGTGACAAAAAGCTCCCCCAAAACATGGGCATCAGATTACTGCTCTGGATTATTATTTACATTTGCCTGGCTACTTGTGCTGTTCATCAATACTTGTCATAGCCCCGACCAGAAAGTTAGGGTATGTTTTCATTTGCTCATCAATCCTGCTTGAATATTTTATAAGTCACTGCTAAAGAATCCAGGACATTCCAAAAAGGACAGGGAAGGAATTGAACAGGAAGGGAAGGGAAGGGAAGGGAAGGGAGGAAAGAGAGAAGAAAAAGGAGGGAGAGAGGGAGGGAGGGAGGGAAGGATGGAGAAAGGAAGGAAGGTAGCAATAGCACTTAGATTATATACTGCTCCACTGTGATTTTATAGCCCTCTCTTAGCGGTTTACAAGGTCAGCCTCTTGCCCCCAACAATCTGGGTCCTCATTTTACCCACCTCAGAAGGACGGAAGGCTGAGTCAACCTTGAGCCGGTCAGGATCAAACTGCTGGCAGTGGGCAGAATTAGCCTGCAATACTGCATTCTAAGCACTGCACCACCATGGAAGGAAGGAAGGAAGGAAGGAAGGAAGGAAGGAAGGAAGGAAGGAAGGAAGGAAGGAAGGAAGGAAGGAAGGAAGGAAGGAAGGAAGATAGCAATAGCACTTAGACTTATATACCACTCCACTGTGTTTTTATAGCCCTCTCTGAGTGGTTTAGACTCAGCCTATTGCCCCCAACAATCTGGGTGGGAGGGAGGGAGGGAGGGAGGGAGGAAGGAAGGAAGGAAGGAAGGAAGGAAGGAAGGAAGGAAGGAAGGAAGGAAGGAAGGAAGGAAGGAAGAACAAGAAGGAATAATTTCATACAGGCATGAAGAGTTAGAGGAATAGTCCATTATTTTAAAAAAAAAATCAAACTTCAGCCCTCTTTATTATGCAAAGTATTTAATAATTCAATTGCTTTGAGTGAAAGTTTGTCAAGAAACAAGGCAGACAGGATGCATAACCTTTGCATATGCTGCACAGTAAATATTCTCCCCTCCCTTTTTTATAAAAAAAATAGAACTTCTATGTAATAGAAATATATCATGATTTAGCAACTTAAAATATGTAAAGACTGAAACAAATATAAAAAAGTCCCCCTCCAATCCATCCACCCCAGAAGTATGGTATGATTTTAAGAACACTTAAATTATGAAGCTACTTCAAATATGTATAGACTTCCCATTCTGCATTTTTTCCATTTTCCTCCAATAAATGTATAAAACTAAAACCAGCTTAGATTGTAAAACTAACTTTGAAATGTGTTAACAAAACCTCCTCCCCTGAGAGAGCTTGCCTGTAGCTGAGAATTAAAATTGTGCTGTTTTCAAAAGAGTAGATATTTATCTCTTTTATTTGCATATTACAGTGGCACTTACAGGGGGAGAAAGGAGGGGGTGGGAAGCCACAGAGAAAAAAAAATACACAGAGTGACACAGCCTTTCCAGGAATATCAAACTCCTACTGCTTCTAAAGATGTATATTTCTCATCCCCTCACCCCATGCAACTAAGTCTGATTATACAGAACGTAGAAGGGGCCTTTGTGGTCTTCTACTCCATCCCCCTACTCAAGCAGAAGAACTTATACCATTCCAGACAAGTGGATGTCCAGTCTATTCTTGAAAACTTCCAGTGATGATGGAGAAGGGAGAGAGGGAGGGAGAGAGAGAAGGAAGGAAGGAAGGAAGGAAGAATTGGGACCTTGGAGGTCTTCTAGTCCAACCACCTGTTTGAGTAGGACACTCTATACCAGCGGTTCTAAACCTGTGGGTCGCGACCCCATTTGGGGTCGAACGACCATTTCATGGGGGTCGCCAAACAACGCAGTCCGCCATTTCCCCCCCTTTTCCTTAGCTGTGCTACTCTCTCTTATTCTATTGGCTTTTGAAAGCCAATAGAATAGACTCTCTTGAATAGAGTCTAATTCTATTGGCTTTCAAAAGCTAATAGGAATTGTCCAGGCTGTCTCCGCCCTGCTGAGCCCGCCAAAAGTCCCAGTCTGCAAACGGTACTGCAAGTTGTCTGCAGCAAAGGTGAGCTCTCCGGAAGTTTCCACCCCTCCCTGCTGAGCAACTACTAAAACTGTAAGTAAAAGAGGGCCAGGGGTGGGAGGTGGGAGGCCGGCGGGCACAGGGAAGGTTTTTGGTGCGCGTGGGGCCCGGCGGGTGTCTTACCTCCCTTGGGCTGGGCCAGCTGGTGGCCCAACCCGTGGTCGCCCTGCACCATCACCGCCGCGGCCGCCCAGGAGCACCTGAGCACCTGGGCCTGCCTGCCGCCGCCCGAAACGGGTGGTGGCCTACACCTTGGTTGGCGCAGGGGGCAGCACCACGCATGCGCGGTGCAGGGGGCAGCACCACGCATGCGCAGTGCAGGGGGCAGCACCACGTATGCGCGGCGCAGGGGGTAGCACCGCGCATGCACAGCGCAGGTTGGGGTCGCACCACGTATGCGCAGCGCAGGTCGGGGTTGCCGCCTGAAAAAGGTTGAGAACCGCTGCTCTATACCATTCCAGACAAGTGACTGTCCAGTCTCTTCTTGAAAACCTACAGTGATGGAGGAGGGAGGGAGGGAGGAAGGAAGGAGGGAAGGAAGGAAAATAGTTCAACCCTCACCCACTTGTGACAGCCACTCAAGTACTAGAAGACAGTTACCTGCTCTCCCTAACCCTTCTCTTCCATGGACTAGACATACCTAGCTCCCCCAACTGACCATCATATGATTTAGCCTCCAGACCCTTTATCATCATTATTGCTCTTCTCTGCACGCTTTCCAGAATCTGAACATCTTTTTTTTTTTGCATTGTGGTGGCCAGAATTGGACACAATATTCCAAGTGTGTCCTCATTATAGTACACAAAAAATGGTACTGTCACTTCACATGACCTTGAAATTAATCCCTCTGTTGATGCAACTTAGCACTGCATTAGCTTTTGGTAGCTATGACAATTTTATTTTAAATGTTTATGCTATAAGTACTATATAACACTATAGGGAGATACCAGGAACACTAACACACTGCAACATGGACAAAGATTTTGGCTACTTAATTTAATTTTTTTTTAATAAGAGGCCCCAAATGAAGAGAGTTGAATAACTTCAAATACTTTATGGGTGTATCTATCTAGTTTCCTTGCCCAAAATACAGAAACAATTTATCAATATCTATTCTGTTTTTTAAAAAATCAGTCTGATCCTGAAATTGAGGTTCATCTAGTAGTGTATAATTACTTCTGATGCTTCCCCCTGGGTGTGTAATTTGATGTGTGCAAATGTGCCTCTTTATATTTGCAGCCATCACTAAAAGGGCCTTTGAAGGCATTAATAGTAACATGTATAGCTCAGATTCTCGTCCTTGGCTTAATTTCCCTGAGTTGCACCCATTCTGAGTTACAAAAGAAAGGAGAGAACTGAGAGTAGAGCAGGAAAGATAATAACTTTGCTCAGAAAAAGTTAAGTCTAAAGTATGTCAACGCTAACTAGTCATTAAAGAATAACATCTGAATTAAGAAAGGTTTCTCTGAGCACTTTCAGGAGGAATCTTCAGATCAGGGCAAGTAACAATTAGCCTGTTTTAAATCTGAGGCACGTAACATCTTCTTTAAAGGACCAAAGACTCTTTATATTCTACTGGAAAGATCGAGAAAAAAAAGTACATTACGCCATACGTGCAAGACAGGCTATGAAAGCTACTTATGGCCTCATCTCTTCCAATCACTCCAGCGCATGGCTGGGAAGCTTAGAAGCATTTTATCGCTAAGCTGTTTACACTCAGAGGGATCAATTGCAAATCATAAAGGTTCTAAAAGGCTATAAATAATAACAGTAATTTACAGGAAAAGATTTTGCCCCTCCCACTCCAAAATCGTTATTCATTAAACTGTAACAAAGTTAGGGAAAGCATCTTGAACATCTCTCATCGTCCAAGTTTCTGTTATTTTTTCAATAAAAGATTTGGGGTCTTTTGGGATTGGACAGGGTGATTCCAAATTCCTTAGCTAATTTACAAAGAAGAGATCACTTCTGGTTTTGCTGGAGTGAATATGCAAAGATAAAATGTCTTAGGTCATGTACATAAGAGGCAAACATATCCCATAAACTGGAATACACCAGAGGATGAAGTTTTAGAGAAAGAATTCCAATTCCAATTCCAATTTTACATTCCAAATGTAAAAAAGATGTTGAGACCCTAGAAAGAGCGCAGAGAAGAGCAAGAAAGATGATTAGGGGACTGGAGGCTAAAACATATGAAGAACGGTTGCAGGAATTGGTATGTCTACTTTAATGAAGAGAAGGACGAGGAGGGACAGGATTGCAGCCTTCCAACATTTGAGGGTCTGCCACAAAGAAGATAAAAAATTGGTCCAGATGTTGCCTTATTGGATGAAACCACATGAATTTCCTTAGACCATACATAGATTTTTCAACGTATGATGAAATGTGCATGAATTTGGCATATTGTGCTCCTGTTTCAAGCTCCTATTTATTATCTTGAAAATCAGCCAAGTCAACTCCATCCACAGAGTACATTGTTGTTTTATGTGCAACCACTCCAGCAAATGAAGCACTATTTCTATAAATTATTACACACATTTCCACACCACACATGAACTGCTAGGAAACCATAACTTGCCAATGGCTTATTGAATAAAATGCTCTGAAGATATTCAGAGAGCTTCTAGTAGCATTTAAGGCGAAGAAGAGCAAAGGTCAGTGATGGGAATTTGAATGGCATTAAGTGGTCTTCAGCGGGTTACAACTATGATCTTTGCATTTCCTGGGGGGGGGAATGATCTGCTGTCAGGTTAGGAAAATAATAGAAACTGGGGCAGATTCTTTCTATCCTTCTTCTATTTCATTGAATAAATTAATGAGGACCTCACACTTAAGATGTAAAATGCATGTGTAGCAATAATGCTAAAAGTGAAAGACCTTTTTGAAAAATGCTTCCTGCAATTTTGCCTTTGATTAAGAAGAGGTGACACAGCAAAAAGTAGATACTGTCTGTTGTGTCCTGAGCCTGCAAAAGCAGGCTCGGGACATTGCATTGGTCCTGGGCATTCCAAAAGCTGCCCAGGGACCAGACAGAGCGGCGCCGGCCTTGTGCGCATGCACAAGGCACGAAAACGCTCTGTTCCTATTGGTTGACACTGTCCGGGTTTCTGGCCATATAAAAAGGCCTGCCTTTTTTTTATTATAAAATTCTTTTATTAAAACAATCAACATTGAACATAAAAACATATTATGCAGCAATCATCATGGCACCTGATATACAATACTAAGTATTCGTCATTTAAAACGTCTGAATTAGTAAGCCTTTTTCCCACTCCTCGCGTCTAGCCTCAACTATACTCCTGTTACACTTTGTTTGATTGGTGTTTCTCTTATCTGGTTCCATATTAATGTGATCAACATTAAACCAAAGATCCTATTGCTAAACAATCATCCTAGAACATAGCATACAACATTAGGTATTAATCTTTGTAAACATCTGTTTTAGTAAACGTTCTTCCCTCCTCCCTTCCCTCTTCAAGTATACTCCGAGTACCTTTTGTTTGGTTGGTGTTTCTCTTATATATGGTCTATCTACTGTATCTAGTCTATTGCATATTGTTCGTTTGCGCTTCTGAATTGACTTCATTCCATTACTAGTGCAATCTTTTATAGTCCCTAACCAGAGATCCTGAGGTAAAAGTTTCATATCCTGAGGTAGAGATTCAGTCCGCTTTAACAGTATTAAAGCAAACAACATTAGTCATAAGGTTATGTTAAGAGGCATTAGTTATAGGACATATACATTCAACATTGGGTGTTAGTTTTTGTAAACTTTTGATTTGTTACCCCTTCTTCCCTCCTCCCATCGAGCCTCAGCTAAACGCCAGCTGCATTCTGTTTGATTGGTGTCTCTCTTGGATATAGTCTATCCACTGTTTCCAGTCCGTCAAAAATTGTTCATTGGAGCGATTTTTCAAGTATGCTGATATTTTCGCCATTTCCGCCAAATTTGTTACTTTCACAGTCCATTCTTCCAATGTGTCTTGGTGACGTTTCGACGAAGTCCCATTCATCATCTTCAGGCTGGTGTTTTCCGCTTCATGCTCCTAGGAGAACTAGACTAACCTGAGCACAACAAAGCCCCCACACAAACAGAACACTCCCCCAGCCAATCAGAGCACACCCAACCCCCCATCCAATCAGAGCACAGCCAAGTCCCTAACCAATCAGAACACACCTCCACCCAATCAGAACACAGTCAAGCTCCCACCGAATCAGTTCATACCCCCACTTGCAGTTAAAAGGAAGAAATAGCTATGATCACACATTGCTCCTAGAAGCACGAAGCCAAAAACACCAGCCTGAAGATGACGAATGGGACTTTCTTCAAAAGACACTTCCAATTTTACGTGGGAGAAAACCCTAATAACCAAAGACCTATATACAAACACCCGCGAAAACCTCAGAAAACAAATTATATATATACACACACACACAATATCATGCACAAAACCTACAGGTTTTTGTATTGTGCAAATGCAGGGAAGAGTTCTATCTGGTCACGAAAACACAGTGCAGTACATAGAGTTGACCTTCAAAAATGCTGGGTTTACAGGGTAACCAAACAACAATGTGGTTTATTTGGTGCTCGAGTAGAGTAAACCATGGTTTATAGTTAGCCTGCATTGTGAACTCAACTATGGTTTAACAAACCTTGAGGAAGATATGAAACATATGAAGAAGGAAGATATAAAACACAAGAAGAACGTTTGCAGGAATTGGGTATGGAATTGGTTAGTGAAAAGAAGGACGGGGATGGGGGGCATGATAGCCATGTTCCAAAGAAGAAGGAATCAACCTATTTTCCAAAGCACCCGAAGGCAGGACAAGAAACAATGGATGGAAACTAATCTAAGGAGAGAAGCAATCTAGAACTAAGGAGAGATTTCCTAATGGTGAGAACAATCAATGAGTGGAACAGTTTGCCTTCAGAAGTTGTGGGTGCTCCATCACTGAAGGTTTTTAAGAAGCAACTGGACAGTCATTTGTCTTAAATGGTATAGGGTCTCTTGCTTGGGCAGGGAGGTTGAACTAGAATACCCCTCCAAAAGCCTTTCCAGCTCTATTCTATTCTGATTCTGATTCACTCTCTTGGTTTCATTCAACAGATACAGAGCAGGAACATCTAAGAAGAAGACATGACAGAGGCATCTAAAAATATCAAGTCAGACTTCTAAAATGCAACTGAATGTTTAATATTCACTGCTACAAGACAGTGATTTGCTAAGGCTATAATATTGTTTGTTTACTTTTAGCTTAACATATAATATGAAGCCAACTATTCTGGTTTATGATCCATGGTGGATGGCTTTACATGAATTAATTCAAATGGTAGTTTATTCAGTCAAGAATAATTAAGCAAATCATAAGTCAGTGAAATGTGTGGATGGAGTCTACAGATAAGCAGCAAATTAGCTCCTTTCACAACATGTAGTTAAAAGCTGCACATATGTCCATATAAGGGGTAAAAAAGTGTGGCTTCCCCACAATGATTAGATCAGGGGTCTTCAAACTTGGCCCTTTTATGACTTGTGGACTTCAACTCCCAGAATTCCTCAGCCAGGCACTCCTGGCTGAGGAATTCTGGGAGTTGAAGTCCACAAGTCATAAAAGGGCCAAGTTTGAAGACCCCTGGATTAGATCCCTCACACTCACAAAGACAATGCATCCCATGTTCATCTTTGAACCAGAGATGCTGAAACTGACTTGATGTTTTCCAACCAGATAAAGGGAAACTCCATCATATCAAAGGGGTGCATTGCCCTATTAGTTATTAGAAAGCAGACTGACTCAATATCTGTAGTCCTCAGCTTATAACCACAATTGTGCCCAACATTTGTGAAACATTTGTTAAGTGAATTAGACCCCATTTTGCTATCTTTCTTGGCCCAGCAGTTAAGGGAATCACTGCAGTTGTTAAATTAGTAACACTGGTGTTAAGTGAATCTGGATTCCCCACTGACTTTGCTTGTCAGATGGTTGCAAAAAAAGATCATGTGACCCCCGGGACACTGCGACTGCCATAAATATGAGACAGTTGCCAAGCCTCTGAATTTTGAACATGGGATCATAGTGATGCTACAACTGTCATAAGTGTGAAAAACAGTGGTAACTTTTTTTTTTAATTAGTAGCATTTATTCAATATATCTGAAACTATAAGCTAATGAATTCTCAACATAAACATATCTTCATAGGTTTGTGTAATTTCCAGGGTAAGGTATACATATTTTAAAAAGACTTGATATCTTCTGCTGTGTTATGCAGATTAAACTTGGCCCTGTATCAGTTTTGTAAAAAGCAAACTAGTCTGTAGCTTTCCTAATCGAGATAATTCAAATAATAAGCAACTCTGTTCAAAGAAGGAACCAGGAATTTGTGTTATTCCAGTTTTTGTTATTAACCTACAATAACTGCTGTCCATGCTGGCAAGTGATGGATACCGAAGCTATAATCCAGGGATCGACCTCAGGTGATTGGAAAAATAGTAAAAGAGTGCAGTACTGGTCTTTAAAAACAACAGCACAGGGAAAAGTAGAAAGGCTAGAGAAGAAAAACAAAGTAGTTTAAAGAACTATACATAAATACTAAGTATGCTTCCAAATTTGTAGAAAGATGTTGAGTTTAGTTTTGTACCACAAATCAACTAGGTCAACTTTTGTTCACTTAGCCTTAGAGACTAACTGGAACATACAGTTTACCAAAGATGTCTAACTTTGGGGCATGCGGCTTTTAAGTGACCATTTATTGTTTGAACGGTCAATAAACAAACTGTTGTAAGTTGAGGGTTTAAGGTTTATGGAGATGCAGATATGGCAGTTGCCTGTCATTCTTCCAAGTAGATAGACCATATAGCTGCACAGGATCAGCCACGCCAAACGCAGAAAAAGACACGGCTGCTTTAAAGAGTTACAGAAGAAGAGCCTACTACCTCTGCATCCTTGCACATTCCAAAGCGCTTTTTGAAAACTGAATCCAAAATGCTGCATGTCTTTTTCTGGTAAAGATTTCACTGATTGCCTAGCTTTGGATATTCCCCCCCAAAAAAGCATTGTTTAAAACTGTTGCTTGTGCATGCTTTTATTGGAAGCAAGCTGTAAAACATGACACTGATAGGAATAATGTTGAATTGCTTGAATAATGTTGCATCACAGCAAATAAGAGATAATAGCACACAACACTTAGGCTAGTAATCTCTCTCACACACACATATACATGCACACACACATACACACACACATACACACACACATGCGCGCATGCACACACAGAGACACAGCAGCTCTCCATATAAATTGACCAGCTCTCCACATGACTGTGTGCTCCAATTTAACACACGGAGTGGGCGCGTCTATATTTTCATAATGAGGCAAGCTGAAAGGCTGGGAGCCATCTTTGCAATGGGTTGCATAAAATACCTCGAGGTGGATCTGTATGGAACCATCCTCTCCTGATTGACAGATGCTTCCCTATAGCTCGGAGGCATGTCTGTTCTGCTCCATTTTGCGTACTGGAGACATACTTTTTAAAGTGAAAGCTATCTTGGATCCAGCACTAATTAGAGGCCCCGAGAATAAGAAAAGGACAGAATAGAGTTGCTTCTGCCAACAAGCCCAAATTTGGCAAGTTGCTCCATTAGCGAGGTCTCATCCCACAATAGATATTCTGCTTTTTCTCCCCAACACATCATCTGTACCCTGTGATTTATAAATATATACTGTAGGCCCACTGGAGCTGTAGAAACAGAAGGCTGCAAAGAAAGGAGGAGGAAGAGAGGAAAGAATGAACCCAGGATAGGTGCACTGTTACCATAAAATAAAAATAAGAAGAGTACTTAAAAAAAAAAGAGAGACACTTGAAATCTCTCTTTCTCAAAATAATAATGATTTTGAAATTGCATGACGTAATGGTATGTGGGGGTGACCTTGAGAGACAGGGGAAAGAGCCACAGTCAGGGGAACTGTCAGATAAGGTGCAGCTGAGCCCACAAAAGGAATGGGAGGGTGGCAAAAGTCTCAGAAGGGACCCCCCAGTATCTGTAAAGGCAAGGGGTGGGGTGTACTTTCAGACTTGCAAGGTTGATGCTAGCCTTGCGAAATAGCCCAGACAGAAAGCATTCCCGGATAATCTAGCTCTGTTTTATTATAGCCAGAATCCAATTATATTTCATTTCTAGTTATCAACTATGGAAAATCCCATTTCTGCCCTCTCTGGATTCGGTCATACTTCGAAGGGGAAGGGGGGTGAGCAAAGGGGTTTTATGGCTCTCACTTCCTTCATTAAAACTTCAAAGGGACTGTATATGGATCTCACCAAGAGGACTGACCATAAAAATATGGCCATCACCTTTCATCTACTACTCTCTGAAGTCTCCCTTCTGCCAGCCATGAGGAAAAGGGGTTGGAAATGTAACGCCTGGGATTGTCGCTGGAAGGACGGTGGGGTGGGGGCTGCTTGGGAACACTTAAAATCTTGAATAGTAGGGGTTGGCCCCTCAGATCCTGTCTAGAATGCCTGCAACCATCTTCTATTAATAAAGATGCCTGTTGGAAGAGATATTCCAAGAGTTTTGTCTTCTTAAGATGTAAAGTGGGGTGGGTCCTTACAATAGGGTAACATTAACAGAATCTTGCAGATCTGAAAGACTTTCTCCCAAGCATGGCTGGATCACTACCTCCAGGCTTGCATCCCTGTACTGTATGTTCCTTAATTAAGTTTTATTTGTAAGGCTTAAGAAGCAGACTACATCTGTTCTTTATTTGGTTTAATTAAAGCCTAATAAATTGGGATGGAGTGCAGTGAGGAGGTGGGTCCCCAGGAGGGAAGGGATGCATTCCAGAGGAGTTAAGAGGCAATAGAGCCTGGAAATTTTGTGTGAGAGAAAAAGGGCGAAGACAGCACCTGCCTAATAGTTCACTAGAGTATATGGTAGAGGCAGATAGTAGAATTCCTAATGTGACAAAATTTTATTTATAAAATTTTATTTTCTTTTTATATATTTATTTTTATAAATGTACTATTTAGTTTGTATTGGATTTCTATTTATGCTGTAAGCCGCCCTGAGTTCCCGGAATAGGGCGGCATAGAAATTTAATAAATAATAATAATAATAATAATAATAACAATAAAGAACTCAGCTTAGAAGAACTGCCATGTGCCATTCTTGGTTAGGCATAAATTATTATAATGCATCAAAGTATAATAAGTGATATCACAGTTACACATCTTAATGTAAGAAAATGGAAAAGGACAAGGGAATATCTGATTGATCTTAACCCTTTCAGCCTTCTTTGGTGGTACAGGTTAGATTTGAAGCCCCTGGAGTATTTTTGGTCTTATCATTATTACTATTATTATTATTATTATTATTATTATTATTATTATTATTATTATTATTATTATTATTATTATTATTATTATTATTACTATTATTATTATTATTATTATTATTATTATTATTATTATTATTTTAATTTCATGCAAGCTGTCCAGAGCCATTTGGGTAACCAGTTAAATTGGATGCTTGGATGAAAGTGGATATATGGATAGATGAAAATGGGAAGTAGGGTAGAAGAATGTCCCTTAAGATCTTCCTGATGTAGTCAAGCTGTAAGTTGCTGTTCAACTCTCACCATCCATTGTATTTTTCTTTGTATTTAATGAGCTTCTCAAAGAGTGCGGAAAGTAAGAACTGGAGAATAGAATGGAATGGAATGGAATGGAATGGAATAGAATAGAATAGAATAGAATAGAATAGAATAGAATAGAATAGAATAGAATAGAATAGAATAGAATAGAATAGAATAGAATAGAATAGAATAGAATAGAAAAATGGAATGGAATGGAATGGAATAGAATAGAATAGAATAGAATAGAATAGAATAGAATAGAATAGAATAGAATAGAATAGAATAGAATAGAATAGAATAGAATAGAATAGAATAGAATAGAATAGAAAAATGGAATGGAATTGAATGGAATGGAATGGAATGGAATGGAATGGAATGGAATGGAATGGAATGGAATGGAATGGAATGGAATAGAATAGAATAGAATAGAATAGAATAGAATAGAATAGAATAGAATAGAATAGAATAGAATAGAATAGAAAAATGGAATGGAATGGAATGGAATGGAATGGAATGGAATAGAATAGAATAGAATAGAATAGAATAGAATAGAATAGAATAGAATAGAATAGAATAGAATAGAATAGAATAGAATAGAATAGAATAGAATAGAATAGAATAGAAAAATGGAATGGAATGGAATGGAATGGAATGGAATGGAATAGAATAGAACAGAACAGAATAGAACAGAACAGAATAGAATAGAATAGAATAGAATTAGAGTCTTGATTGTCACTTTAAATGTATACTAATCAGCAAACATTAAAATGAAATTTCATTGCATTCAGCTCTCAAAAAATATCATTATGCATATACCCACATACAAACAAATATATGACACAGAGAAACATCACAGTCTAGTTCAAATGTATATAGCATATCTGGTGGGGGAAAAAAAGAATCCTGAGAGTTTACCAGACAGATGGCATAAGGAACAAAGTTGTTATAGAATCTAGTAGTTCTGCTATAAATACTCTGAAACCTCCTCCCAGAGGGGAGCAACACAAACAGACTGTGAAGTGGGTTTGCAGGGTCTCTAACATGGCGCTTAGAAGCAGTATCCTGAATAACAGGAAGCGAGCTTCCTATAATTTTCTCAGTGTCCTTACCACTCTTTGTATGGACCTTCTATCTGAGGCTCTGCTACCACCAAATCAAGAAGTGATGCAATTTGTTAAGTAAGACCCAAAAAGGGCTTTCCATCCCAGGAGGCAAATAGTGTGGTACAAAGTGGTAAAATCCCTTCATGTGATTTGGAACCTATCCCTCTGTTGATGCAACTTAAGACTACATTGGCTTTTTAAACAGTTGTAGCACACAGCTGGCTCCTACTCAAGGACTGGCCTGCCATATATTCCGTGTGATCTAGTCCGCCCAATTCTGACAAGCATGGGAGAAGCCAGATTTGCTTAGAGACACCATGATTCAAGTAACAATTGCAGTAAATCACTTAACAAACAGGACAAAAAATGGTTTTAAAATCAGGCATGATTTACTTAACAACCATCTTGCTTAGCAACAGAAAGTCTGGTCCCAACTGTGATCCTAAACCAAGGATTATGTATGACTTGTGCCTAAAGTGAGGGTGGCCATAGGAAAAAAAATATTGGGATTTGCATCGTGGCATCATGATGTACATGTTCTTATTTTCACATCTCTTTGTTTGCGCTAGATCTTTTATCTGTATTTGACAATATAAAATGTTGAAGATCATGATAATGATAACAATTTTAATGTTATCACCACCTTTAGCAAGCTGTGCAACGGATAAAAAAAGCCAATTGTATTCTGTCCAATACAATTAGTCTGCAACTTAACAATCAACCTAGTAAAGCCAATATTTACAACCAAACCAAATCAAACACAACTAAACATATTTAAAGGAATGTTGTAAAACATTGCATCGTACACAATCATGCATAATTAAACCAAAACAAATACTAACCTGAAAACTACCAAACCTAACATAAATAGGATAAAATAAGCAGGGTGCACATTTAGCTTCTAGTCACAGATGTCAGGCGAAGGAGGAGCTGATTTCAGAATCAAGAGGGCATGTATCCTGAACACCCAAACCCACGAGACCACATGGGAATAGGGAAGAGGAAGATGAAATGGAAGGAAGGGAGGGTGGGTGATTGGGAAGGAATGAAAGAAGGAGAGAGAGAAGGGAGGTGGGGAAGGAAGGAAGGAAGGAAAGAGAGAGAAAAAGGAAGTGAGGAAGGAAGGAAGGAAGGAAGGAGAGAAGGAAAGGAGAGAGAAAGGGAGGAAGGAAGGAAGGAAGGAAGGAAGGAAGGCAGGCTCTCAACACATACTATATGTAATCTATCTGTTCATCTATCCATACATCTAGGTCAATTTTGCAATTTTAGAAAGCGATGTATGGGGATCAACTGTCCTGGGTAGATGCTAAGAATGTGAACAGAATATGGAATCCTTCAAAAACCACTCAGTTAATCTGGGTAGCTTGACCCTGATCCCTCCTCTTCCTTAGAGAGGTCTGCTGGGGCTGATTCTAATCTGCCCCAATCCTCCATTTCTTCCCAAATTCTTAAGTACAAAAATACACAGCGAGTCACTGAGTTCTCTTGATCCCTAAAAGCATACCGTGAGCCAGTAATTGCTGTTGCAAGTGTAATCCCTCCTAAAATTCTTTGTATTAAAATGCTTTGGTGATTTAACATCTGTAATTAGGTCTCTGAATTTCTCAGCAAACTGTGACTTTCTTTATACCAACTCTGCGTGGTCTCATGGTACCGTTTGAAAGGATGACTGAAAAAAAATGATCTCAGATGCCCTCTTCTTTTGATCTCTGAACAATCCACAGTGGCGATAAAAATAATAATAATAATATAATCCCCATTTTGTATCCAGTTTGCAAGCCATTTTGCCAAAGGAGGGAATATGAAAATGAGATGTCAGATGTCTACCTTTGACTCTGAAAAATGTATCCTAAATTGTATTAGAAGTATTAACTGTTATGAAGTGTGAAGAAGGAAGAAGAGGAGTCAAAGTAATTCTTAGGTTTCCAAACATAATTGATGCATTGTATTAGCAGGCAGTTATCACTGTAGGTTCACACCCAGTTATGTTCACTTTGCACCCAACATTCTGGCCTCAAATGGACCATGATCTTATTACTACAGCCTCTGCCAATTTACACCTATTTCAATATTTTAAGCTGGTGAAACCATGATTGTGAGAAATTAAAATGAGGTGTGAGGTAATTTACTGACAGGGCCTTAGAACATGAATTTCTTAAGGTCTTCTTCAGGGCTGACAACAGTCTCTCTTTCCAAAGAGAGATATCACAGGATATAGACTGAGTTGGAAGGGATCTTGAAGGTCTTCTAGTCCAACCCCTTCCCATGGTAGGAGACCTGATATCATCTCAGACAAATGGTTCTCCAAACATTTTTTTTTTAAATCTCCAACGATGGAGCACCCACAACGTCTGAAGGCAAACCGTTCCACGGATTAATTGTTCTTCCTGTCAGGATTTTTTTCCTTAATTCTAGGTAGGATCTCTCTTTTATAATCTTCCCCCGTTGCTTCTTGTCCTGCCCTCTGTCAAGTCAATCTCTTCTTCTCTATGACAACATCTCAAGTACTGGAAGACAGCTATAATGTCACTCCTAATCCTTCTCTTTGTTAGGCTTGACATACCTTGCGCCATCAAATGTTCATCATACAATTTAGCCTCCAGACCTTTTATCATCTTTGTTGCTCTTTTCTGCACACTTTCTAGGGTCTCTATGTGTGTGTGTGTGTTATGGTGAACAAAATTTGATGCAAAATTCCAAGTGTGGCCTACTAGTCCAGTAAAAAGTGATACTATCACTTCACAGGATCTTAAAACTATCCTGCAGCCCAGAACTGCCTTGACATAAGAGAAGTTCTGCCATATATTGGGGACATGATGTTCTGGCTTTTCTGGATGAAGTATATTCGTATGCTATTCAAGTCATAAATCTGCCAGGCAAGGGTGATGCAATTCGGCCTAAATTCAAGAATCTTCTCTAGTCATCCTATTTCCAGGGACAGAGAATTGACCTGTCAGGAGTGGAGGTCTCCAAATCAGAAAAAAAAAGCAAGACAAGAGATAGAAAAAGCTAGCTGCAATGGACGGTTGTTGTAGCAACATATTGCACCAGGATAGACCCATCTTAAGTACCAGAAGCAATCAAACTGTGGTGAAATGCAGTCTGGATTCCCAGAAAGGAAGGACTGCATTCCAGAGGACCAAGAGACAGCAAAATTTAGATGTATTGTTTGGGAGAAAGGGGTCAAAACAACTCCTTCCTAGAAGTTCTGAGAGTGTATCTTTAATGATGCAAGCAGTTGTTTTAGTTTGGGCAAGACTTCTGTCAATAAGTGAGGAACAATAAAGGAAACTGATTAGAAAGAACTGTGTGTGTGTTTCTCGGCTTTTGGAACCCAAGACAAACTCTGGTTGAACAAAGCTATCACTGATTTCCAGTCTTAACCCAATCCCCATCTTCCAGCAATTTCCTTCCTGCCTCTAAGATCAGGAAGGAGATCTTGTACCCTTCTCCATCTCTTGTCAAGTTGAATTGAATCGAACTGAATACTTTATTTGCCCAAGTGTGATTATGCACATAAGGAATTTGTCTGCATTACATTTGTCCTTTGGGAACTAGAATTTCCTTCTCCGTTCCTTGGGTTCTACTCAAGGCACAGAACTCAGCTTCTTTTTTTTTTCTTGTCCTTCCATGGCTGTCTGTCCAGCATCTCATCCAACAGTCTACAATTACACTCTCTTCTAACATCTTCTTTTCTTTTATCCTTTTTCAGCCAATGCTTTCAAAACTATAGAGCAGTGGTTCTCACCCTTTTCTTCACCATGGACCCCCTTTAAATACCTTTTGTGGCCACAGTCCAAGGCCATGGACCCCCATGTCTTCACTCAATATTTAAATCATAGCATTTCTTCAAGCCTTGGTGGACCCCCTATGATGACAGATTGAGATCCACTGCCGTAGAGAGTTCTGGAAGTTGAAACAGAGCAAAACGTCCCCTTCATAAAGAGGCCAATCGAGGTTGTTTTCATGATAAATCTCTAGTTTAAGTCCTTACTGGAAAGAATAAAAGTAACCGAGATATGAAGAGTCACAGCTCAAAGTTTCACCAGAAATAGCATCGGAATGGAGCTTCAGGGACACTGGACCAAGAAGTGGATGCAGCCATCTCTCTTTCATTATGAACAAATGCTTCCTCAGGGAATAAATGAATATGTTCCTTTATGATTTGATGGCTGGTCTGAGCTCAGAAGCTAGGTAGCTTATTTATTTTCAAGAACATTTCTATTCTATAATTTCTTTCTGAAACAGAAACCTCAGAGGAGCCCCCACAGTTACAATAAATTAAGACACAATAATCCAAGAGAATGATACATCTTATTAAAACAAGACTCGCTGGGTTCACAAATCACATTGAGCCATTCTTTAATTGTTGCTTGTTGAATAAGCCACAATTGGCCAAATTCACAGTTTGTAGCAAGCCATTAACTAAAGGTAACAGACTACAAGGACAGGGTTCATGAGATTCACTAGTCAAAGACAGATAAATTACCACATCGCTTTGGGCAATGTGGGAACCGAGATAGAAAGTAGATAACTCACAGTTTAACTAGAAATAGGCTCAATACACACAATGTACACACACACACTTTCTCTCTCACACACATACACACAAGAATGTTTAAAAAGTGGGATTTATGAAAAATAATAAAATAAAGCTACTGAAAATATTTGTTCAACAAGGAAGCCCACAAATCAAAGGTAGTTCTCAACTTACAACAGTAATTGATCCCAGAATCACAGTTGTAAGTCCTGTTGGTGATTAAGCAGGTCACCATGTCACCCTGTCTCACGTAGTCAATCACTGTACACACACCCACACACATCAGTTGTGTAACGAAACATAACAGTCACCGCCCTCAGTAAGCACTCAGTGCGTGACCACATGAGCTATGACAAGGTGAGCAGTGCTACAAGCCGAGCAGTGCCATCACAACCAGCTCTATCACAACCAGCTCCATCACAATCGAGCAGTGCCATCCCAACCAGCACGGACAAAGTACCCATGCATTGGACTCGACATACAAGCAGCCCACATGCACCGTTTTAATGATATTGCCGCCGGCCTGCTACACTCAACAGGGCAATTCAAGTCCACGTGGACCAAACATCAAATTTTCAAAAGTTACTTTTAAAACTTGGAAAATCCACCGAAAAAAAGGTGCCAGAACTCCATTCCGATGCATTCTATGACCCCCCCCCAAAAAAAGCACTGGTTATAAGTCAAGGACCATCTGCAGTGATTCCTAGGCAGCTATTTTGTACACGTGATTGCTCCACCCTGGATGGAAGTTCTCATTTTATATAAGACCAGTTGTCATTGGTAGATACGTCCTCTAAGTACAGGGAGTCCTCAATTTACAACCATAGTTGAGCCCTACATTTATGTTGTGAAGCAAGACAGATGTTAAGTGAGTTTTGCCCCTTCAGAACCTTTCTTATTACCTCTGTTAAGTCAGGGGTTCTCAACCTTGGCAACTTTAAGACTTGTGGACTTCAACTCCCAGAATTCCTCAGCCAGCTTTGCTGGCTGAGGAATTCTGGGAGTTGAAGTCCACAAGTCTTAAAGTTGCCAAGGTTGAGAACCCCTGTGTTAAGTCAATCAACTGCAGTTCCTAAGTAAGTATCATGGTTGTTACTAACCATTGACTTTGCTTGTCAGAAGGTTGCAAAAAATGATCACATGATCCCGGGTCATTGCAAGCAGCATAAATACATGCCCGTTGAAAAGTGTCTGAATTTTGATCACGTGACCATGCCCCATTTTTTCAGTGCCATTGTAATTTTAAACAGTCACTATGCAAATGGCTGTACATCAAAAACTGTACTGCTCTTTTCCCCTTTTGCAGCTACCTGACTTGGCATATTCCTCAGGTTGATTAGACATTGCCTAACGGAATATTTCTTGCTGCAGAAGACTCAGACGCTCTTTCTCCGTGTTTATGATATTCTTTCTTTGAAAATTAATTTCAGGGTAATCTTTCACGTATTCACACAGAATCAGCTATTTCTAAGGAGATTCCTAATAGCTGACATGAATAGATTAAGATCAACATTCATGCACGCATCAATATTCATGCCTTTTCAGCGATTAATAGTTTTCAGTTGTCAAAAGTAGAGCAGCAGTGATAAAGCACTTTTTGAAACTCAGTGGAGATGCATTATGTTTTGGAAAATTGAGTTTTTCATTATGGGCACATCTTTAAGAAGAGAGAGAAATTATTGGGCAAGAAAAAAAGGGGGGGGGGAGCAGAAGTATGCTTTATCAGAATAATCATAATATTCTTCAGACTATCTTGATATTAATCTTAGGAGGTTTTTTTTTCATTCCCTCTCTTGGGGAAAAGAAATCTCTATTGCAGAAGAGACTTCAGCAAATTTCTCCATTTATTAATTAAGCAAAGAATGCTCAGTAATTAATAAGTCAGTTATAGATTTTAAAAGCAATCTTTAGATATAATCAACCAATTTTAATACTATTTTGGTGCAAAATATTCTGCTGGTTATAAAAAATAGTTATTCTTTATCCACGATGCCTTTTCCTAGTGTAGTCCAACAGATGCCTTCATACAGTGGCTAAATGGATAAAACTCAAGAACTACCTGTACCGCTGGCCTTTGTTTGAAAAAAAAAACAAAAACAAGCTATGTTAACCTTTTCTCACATCTTAAGAATGCTGAATGCAACCATCTAAAACCTTGACTTAAACAGCCGTTCAGATTTCATTGCTCTGATTCCCAATATGCAATTCTATATGGCAGTGAGCCCACCTTTATCTAAACACAGACAATTAGACAATATGCATAGATTTTGGTGTAAATTAAAATCATAAACTGATGTTAGGGATGCAAAAAGAAAAATGAGGATTGAAGAGATCCAATTTACTCACCTGGAGCTACAGCAAATATTGTAATTGCAATACAATAAATAACTACATGCTTTCTTTTCTAGCATGCAATTATTGATTTAGAATAACATCAGCAAAAGTTCAGGATTTCTAAATGCAGTTGAATCCACTAGGAGTTATGAACCTATCTGGCTAAATATCATCGGGGAAACAGAGGTGGGTCACAAGCAAGTGAGCTTTGAAGCAAAGAAATAAAATCTATTTCAGAATTTATCCACGGGAGATAATGGAGTGGATTATCTGTAATTTTGCAAAGAGAATGCTTGGCAGGGCAGTGATGGGTTCTTGTAGGAATGTAGTTCTCTTCCCATTAATACTATTGCTTTAGTTTAAATAATTGACTAAGGGAGAAGTTGGGGAAACAGAGTTGTTGATTGTTGGATTGTTTGTCTGAATCTGTAGTTGATTTGGGTAGTGTACAACAGCATAGTTAAAGAATCAAGAAGATTCCCACAAACACTGACAGGGAAAGCCACTTGTATATAAACAAAAAGCAAACCCCACTTCCTTTTAGTCAGTGCTTTTTTTGTAAAAAAAAAAAAAAAGGTGCTGGAACTCACACATGTCATACAACCTGCCTTGCCTACCCTACAAGGTTCCATCCCAAAAAGGAGCCGGAACTACGTTCTGGGTGTTCTATGAGAAAAAAAGTCCTGCTTTTAGCACCGATGATGTTACCTAGTTTGGTAATGAAATGTGTACAAGACAACATTCCTCCTCCTCCTCCTCCTCTTCCTCCTCCTCCTTCTCCTCCTCCTTCTCCTCCTTCTCCTCCTCCTCCTCTTCCTCCTCCTTCTTCTCCTCCTTCTTCTCCTCCTCCTCCTCCTCCTCCTCGCACTGATACCACACTTTTTTTGTATTTTTACTCATTCTGAGCCTTCTCAAAAGTTTTGGATGGAGTTCTCCATACCAAATATGCATCAGATGTATTTTTTTGTTTTGAAAAAAATAACAATAACGTACATCATGCAGAGAGAAATAGATGAAAATCCGTTCCTTGACTTAACTGAAGCTAAACCTCTAATTCACTTTGACATTTAACACTTGACCAAACTGAGAGGCAAATCCCATGCTACCAGAAGTGTTCTTCTTCCTTGTGTTAGATGGAAGCTTCTTAATACAACTCATACACATGACATAAGTTAAGTCTAATAATTTTGAAACATGAGCTTTTGTTTTTGGCCTCCATAATCCTTGCTGGCAGAGTCCTCCAGAACTGTCAGCCCACAAGGTATATACCAAACTTAGCAATCAATGTATAAGTAGTCCTGACCCACATTGCACCAGCCACAGTAACAAAATTGTGCAAGTCTAAATGTGTTTTCGCTCTGCTTCTCTCACTTTATCTTGGGTAGCTTTCTGAGATATTTTGTGTAGTTAGTTTCTTAGCCCAGGCTCAAGTCAAATTATCTGACCATTGCCTCAGTAGCAGTCCTTCAAGTACTTTCCATATGCCCTCTACAAGATTAGACACAAGGCTGAGAACATAGAAGGAATGTGGAAGGATCTTGGGCTTCTAGTCCAACCCCCTGATGAAGCAGGAGACTCTATACCATTCTGGACAAATGGCTGTCCAGTCTTGTCTTGAAAACCTCCAGGGATGGACCACCCATAATTTCCAGAGGCAAGCTGTTCCACTGATTAATTGTTCCCATTGTCAGGAAATTTCTCTTGAGTTCTAAGTTGGTTCTCTCCTTAATGACCTTCCAACTGTTACTTCTTGTCCTGTGCTCAGGTGCTTTGGAGAATAGGTCAAACTTTCCTTTCTCTATGAGAGCCTCTCAAGTATTGAAAGATGATATCCTATCACCCTTGGTCCTTCTCTTCATTAGACTGGGCATCCTTAGTTCCCTCAATCGTTCCTTTGTTTTACTTAGCAAGTAGACATGCCTGGAATTTCTCCTTTAGAAAATAGAGCCCCAAATCAGACACACCAAATCTTTTGAGTTTACCGTGTGACATTTCTCATCAAGACCCTGTTCCAGAGAGCTGCAGTCTCTCACCTGGATGCAGCAGTGCAAAGAGACACCCTCAAATACTGGGGTACCTGCTCTGAATGGCCTTCTTCCCTCAAAGGCTGCCATCAGAGTGTTTTAACTTCCATTAAGTTGTCACTTTCCCAAGCTGCCACCTTTCCAGCGGGAACAATTCATTGTGACAGAACTATGGGCTGTCACATATACTAACAGTTCAGTGGAAGTGAGCAGGAAAACCTTCAAAGCTGATGGATTTATTAGTGATTAGAGACGGCACCTCTACTACTTCCACACCAAAAGTAAAATGATGAACAGCTCAAGCTCATTAATTCTGTATTGACCAGAAGGTTGCAGTTCTGAGGAATGTGGAACAAGGGTGTTTTCAGACAAGATACATGAAGGTGAGGAAAACAAGGCAATTTTTCACATGCCGTCATCACTGTTCGCACCAACTCATTATTTATCACAGGGAGGAGTAGCTATTAATGACATAGTTCCGGTAGGGTGGGACATCTTGCTTCAGTCTTTGTACCACCAGGGGAGTGGGTGATTATCAAGTTTCCAGCCTTGAGGAAATCCTTTACATTATGCCTTATCCACTGAGTTCAGTAAATATTTTATATTTATTAGTTTTTTATCCTACTTGTATTACTTTATAAGTAATTCAAGGTGGTGAACATATCCAACACACACTCTTCCAACTATTTTCCCCCACAACAATAACCCTGTAGAGTGAATTTGAGCTGAGAGAGAGCACGACTGGCCCAAAGTCACCCAGCCAGCTTTCATGGCTAAGGAATTGGGTATGGCCAGTCTAGAGAAAAGAAGGACTAGAGGTGACATGATAGCAGTATTCCAGTATTTGAGCGGCTGCCACCAAGAAGGGGAGGTCAACCTATTTTCCAACGCACCAAGAAACAATGGATGGAAATTAATCAATCAGAGAAGCAACCTAGAATTAAGGAGAAACTTTCTAACAGTGAGGACAATTAACCAGTGGAATGACTTGCCTTCAGAAATTGTGGTTGCCCCATCACTGGAGGCTTTTAAGAAGACACTGTTCATCCACTTGTCTGGAACGGTATGGGGTCTCCTGCTTGAACAGGATGTTGGACTAGAAGACCTCCAAGGTCTAATTAATAAATCTTTCAGATTATTGCGACTGAAGGACTAGAACTCACTGTCTCCTGGTGATTGGCCCAAAGTCACCCAGTTGGCTTTGATATGTAAGACTGGAGTAGACTTCACCATCTACTTTACCATCTCCAGGTGATTGGCCCAAAGTCACCCAACTGGATGTCATGTTTAAGGCAGGAGTAGAACTCATCATCTCTTGGCTTGTAGAACAGTACCTTAACCACTACACCAAACTGGCTCTCAATAGGTTTTTGAGAGTTTGAATCTTGGTTACTGATTACTGTAACTGGTGGTTACTGGTAACAACCTGGCTATTACTATACATGAAACCCCAATTACTCATTCTGATTCCCAAATCTATTCCAAGAACAATGGTGCTGGGATAGTCAGATGAATAGCTGCTAAGACCCAAAACTGATTCCAAAGAAACATTCTTACTCATCTTAGGTCCTTTTCAGAATGTTCAAGAAACATGTCTTTGACCAGGCAGTTAAATGTACATCAATTTCAACTGCCCAGCATCAGACTGAGTAGTTACAC
Source organism: Bothrops alternatus (assembly GCA_034064705.1). Lineage (NCBI taxonomy): Eukaryota > Metazoa > Chordata > Lepidosauria > Squamata > Viperidae > Bothrops > Bothrops alternatus. The sequence goes on along the minus strand of JARGCV010000120.1, from coordinate 1,128,561 downwards.
TCATGCCACTTGGCAATCACGGTTGTCTGACAGATACACTTGCTTAATATCCTTGTTTGTTGCAATCACACCTAAGAACATAGATGAAGACATCTGGATTTGTCATGCTGGAAGGGGCCAATTCTTTGTCCTGGATTCCAGATTAGGATCTTCATATTGGGGGGGAAAGATCCTCCGAGTGGAGTGGCAGTTGTGACAAACCAGCAAAAGTACCCCACAGTCCCCAGCTATCCCCTCAGTCAATTCATCTCACCCACCCGCTTAAACTTTTAACTAGCCTCATCAATTACTCTTAACCGTCTAAACAGTTGGCAGTGTTTACCAACCATCCTTCCTGAGCTCCTCGGCTCAATCTTGCAGCTCATTAAAAACATCTATTTATTTGCTGTGTGTTACAGTCCTTAACTCTGCCACAATGTGTGAGAAGGAAGGCAATTTTCCTTTTCCCTGTGGTGTTAATTGGTGGAACATGCTGCCTGCCTCTTCATTAATTATGTCAGTATGTATGAAACTTCTATTTTGGTTTTTTTTTTTTTTTGGTGGCCAATTAACAAACCTTTTGATCAAGACTGACCAGAGAAAGGGGGATTTCAGAATGGGGAAGGGGGGAGGGAAGGGGGGAAGAGAGAGAAGAAAAAACCCACCAGATTTATTTATATATATATATATATATATATATATATATATATATATATATATATATATATATATATATATATATATATATATATATATATATATATATATATATATATATATATATATATATATATATATATATATATATATATATATATATATATATATATATATATATGTTTTCTGAGGTTTTCGCGGGTGTCTGTATGCAGGTCTTTGGTTCTTCGGGTTTTCTCCCACGTAGAATTTGAAGTGTCTTGGCAACGTTTCGATGAAATCTCATTCATCATCGTCAGGCTGGAAAGTGTATATATATATAATATATATATATATATATATATATATATATATATATATATATATATATATATATATATATATATATATATATATATATATATATATATATATATATATATATATATATATATATATATATATATATATATATATATTATATTATATATATATATATATATATATATATATATATATATATATATATATATATAATATATATATAAATATATATATATATAAAATGTATATAAAATGTATATAAAATATATATAAAATGGGGTGGGAGCTAGAGAGATGGATGGTGACCAAAGCAAGATAATTTATTTATTTATTTTATTTGTTCAGACTTATATGCCGCCCTTCTCCTAGGACCCAGGGCGGCTTACAACAACAATACAACAAAAATTTAAAAATTAATCACATTCATACAGCATGCAAGCACAGTCAACTCACAATCACTGCAATTGCTTTAAATGCTGTTCTACATTTCAGGTTGTCTGCAAACTCATTTCTGGTGGAAACAAGCTCATATCCACACACGGACTGGATTTCTGGTATGCTAGGAATGGAGCGGAGCAGAGCAAGCAGAAGAATTGAAAGGGACCTTGGAGGTCTTCTAGTCCACCCTCCCCCTGCTAAAGCAGGAGATTTTACATCATTTCAGGCAAATGGCTGTCCAATTTCTTTTCACAAACCTCCAGTGATGCAGCACCTACAATTTCTGAAGTGGTTGGCTGTTTTATCCTGCAATTTCAACACTTGTTGTACAGACTGCAACTTGACTGATAACACAGTTTCTTAGGAAGGAAAATAGGCAGGAGTAGAGCTGATTTCTTTGTTGTGGTTTTTTTTCCCAGTAAAAGAATTTCTCCTTGAGGACTCCAAGTTGATTTTTTTTTTTTAATCTCTCTCTCCAGTCTTCCGGGATCTTGACAATTCCTCCTTAGTCGCCTTCACTGCAGAGACTCAATCTGGATCCATGTTTGAACCTGCAGCCTAGAGGGCGACATGCTCTAGAGCTTCCTGAAACTTACTAGAACAGGGGTTCTCAACCTTGGCAACTTTAAGACTTGTGGACTTCAATTCCCAGAATTCCTTAGCCAGCTTTGCTGGGAATTGAAGTCCACAAGTCTTAAAGTTGCCAAGGTTGAGAACCCCTGCTCTAGAGTTCCTATGATAATAAACTAGACCACACTGGCTGGGGAATTCTGGGAATTGAAGTCCACCCATTTTAAAGTTGCCGAGGCCAAGAAACACTCCACCAGACACTTATTTACTTATTTGCAATCTTTTGATTTTCATTATGTCTAATCAATCAATCAATCAATCAATTGGCTAATCCATAAAGGTATACTACTGTTACACTAAATCACTGCAAAATCTATTCAGACTCTATTCATAAAGGATGTCACAACAACCCTTACGGGACCGTCTTCTGCCACATACTTCCCTTCGACCGGTGAGAGCGCACAGGGTCGGCCTCCTCCGGGTCCCGTCAGCGAAACAATGCCGTCTGGTGGGTCCTAGGGGGAGGGCCTTCTCTGTTGTGGCGCCCGCCCTCTGGAACCAACTGCCCCCTGAAGTCCGCGTTTCCCCCACTCTCCCGGCCTTCCGGAAGAATCTTAAAAGCTATCTATGCCGGTAGGCCTGGGGATGACTGTGATTGTGTGTGAATGATGAACGTGTCTGGAGTCTTATTTTTTTAAAATGCTTTAGCTTTGGTTTTAGTTTGAAATGTTGAAATGTTGTTTTATTTATGTTGTTAGCTGCTCCGAGTCTTTGGAGAGAAGCGGCATAAAAATGTACCGTAATTAATAATTAATAAATAAATACATAAACCCTCTCATTAGGTGGAAACATATATTCAAAACATTTTTTCCCCTTTTACCATACAATGGGATGAAAAAGTTTGAAAAAAAGTGCAGGAGAAGCTATTTTTAATATTGTTATGGCAGAACTTTTTATTTTGGCATGTCAATGTCCCAGCCTTATGCTTTACACATATTCCAATCTTTAGTCATGTGTTTTGGTCACACTGGAGAATCTGCATAGTACATAGAACATCAGAGCTGAAAGGCATCTTGAAGGTCTTCTAGTCCAACCTCCTGCTCAAGGCAGGAGACCCTATACCAGTGATGGCGAACCTTTTAGAGACCAAGTGCCCAAATTGCAACCCAAAACCCACTTATTTATCTCCAGGTGCTAGGTGGGCATGGCCCAGTGGGTGGGCGTGGCTGTGGTCGTCATGGCAGATTGGGTGGGTGTGGCCAAGGTGGTCGTGATCACCTCGATGTTGCTCGTGGGGAGGGACACCTGTGGGGGCCGTGCAGGGTTGGGGGAGATCCAGGGGGTTTCTGGTAGGTGGGATGGTGGGCAGGAGGATCATCCTGTGGGGTGAGGCAAGGCACAGTGGGGGTGCCATTGTCACAGGGCAAGGTGAGACGGGCCAGGGCAGCTGCTGCCTGACACCATCAGCCCCTGCACATAGAGGCCAGCGAGCGCATGGGTGCTGGGATGCATCTGGCCATGTGGGACGTCAGTGAGCTAGCAGGAGGCTGGTTGAAGAGGGATGGTTGCCATCTCCGGGACATGGTGTGCATGCCCACAGAGAGGGCTCTGAGTGCCGTGTCTGGCACGCATGCTATAGGTTCGCCACCACTGCCCTATAACATTTCAGACAAATGGCTGTTCCATCTCTTCTTAAAAGCCTCCAGTGATGCAGTTTCTACAATTTCTGAAGGCAAGCTGTTCTACTGATGAATTGTTCTCACCATTAGGAGACTTTTCCTTAGTTCCAGGTTGCTTGACTCCTTGGTTAGTTCCCATCCATTTTTTCTTGTCTTGACTTTTAGTGCTTAAGAAATTAGTTTGACCCCCTCATTTTTGCAGGAGCCCCTCAAATATTGGAGCATTGCTATCTTACCTACCCTAGTCCTTCTTTTCACTAGACTAGACATACCCAATGTGAACGCTGTGACAATGGATGTCAACGCTCTGACAACTGAAAAATCAGCAGCCATTTTCTCATTGCTTTTAGTGTGCCTTTTCTGCTGTTTAGAGTTCAGATGTAGAAGGAGGGAGGGGTGAATGCTTGAGGTTTTAAATAGCCATAACAATGCAGTAGCATGGGAACTCAAGGGCATTGTCTGATAAGGTTTTGGCAGGCTGAGGAGCCAGAGAGGAAGCCTGTATTTTGTGCTAATTGGGGAACGTGATTTATGACAGCTTTTGTGGGGTGGGAATTGCAACGTTCTTTTGTATCTGGGGGGAGGGAATTTTAATCTTGGTTCAACTATGTAAGTGCCAATATTTTGTTTCCTAATAAAATGTTCTTTAAGGAAGAATTTTTTGCCTTGAAGTTCTTTTAACTGGTTGCATCTATTGGAACCATGACACCCAATATCTGCAGCTGTTCTTCATATGTTTTAGCCTCCAGCCCTCTAATCATCTTTGTTGCTCTTCTCTGCACTCTTTCCAGAGTCTCAACATCTTTTTTGTACTGTGGTGACCAAAACTGGATGCAGAATTTCCAGTGTGGTCTTACTAAGGCCTTATAAAGTGGTACTAACACTTCAAGGGATCTTGATTCTATCACTCTGTTGATGCAGCCTAGTATGTTCTCTAAGCATGAAATGCTACCGTAATTGGCATTTCACACTCAATACTGTAAACATTTTGAAAGTTTGGGAAGGGATTGTCCTTTGAATGCTTACATCTCTAGTAATTGGCACACAACTGCAGAAGTTTTGTGCAAAACCTCTGCACAAAAACATCATAGTGAATTTAAAAAGCCTTTCCTTTGTGCTGACATTACTCATCTTTAAGCTTCTTGTTTTGTTTTGAAAAAAATGAACACCACTGAGCTTTCTTGTCTTCCGCAAAACATCTAGACCTGGTGTGTGTGTGTTTGTGTCAGTGCGTGTATGTTCATTAAATTCCACCACCAATTGCATGGAGCACGCTGAAGAAGTATCATAGTAGGAATATTTACTGGAAACATTCTGGTGCAGGAGTTAAAAACATTTTGCAATCATTTGTCTTTGCCATAAATTACTTCATCTGGGGAAAAATAATCAACGTAATATTGTTATGCCCAGTTGTTGTTGTTTTTCTGAAGAATGCAACCAAACTAAAGATGGCTCGTAGATTTATCTGAGTACACAACATTGAAACCCATCAACGAGGCTGTTAATAATCAATGCTGGCTTCTTTTTGGATGCTTGGTCTAGATTCCAGCCCTTGGATTTAATGGTGGTCTCTATCCAGTGACTAACCAAGCCTAACCTTGGTTATCTTTTCACGGTCAACAAGGACATAAACCACAGTAATTGCCTGATAATGATCTCTCTGCACCCATAGTAGCAGATGGTATGATAGCTTTGCATACCTCATCATTAATTAGATCTATGAATATACAAAGCCACTTTCCAGAAATATAATGATTATCAAGAGCTGAAAAGGTCTAGAATGAATCTTTACCTGGTCATAATTTACAAACGACAATACAATAAAATGCCAGTTGACTGGGTTCCCATAACACCCTAAACTGAAAGTTATCAAAAAACATAGCAGTTTAGCATGATCCTGTGAAACAGGCCATATCCATATTATTCCCACATTTGGTAGGCTTAAAAAAAAATCCTTATTGGTGGTGATGGTACAAGAAGTTATTTCTAGTAACAGTTCTAATTCCTCAAAACACAGAAAATGCCTCCATTGTAACACTGAAAAATGCTTTCAGAGGTCTCTTGCACACACTTCCAAAATGTCCTAAATTTTGGATGTTATTATTGGCACCATTTCTTGATTTAGATTTGTTAGTGGCAATATTTGACTTATTTGCAGTTACAGTTTGCATTCCCCAAAGCTCTAGAACCAGAAAAGGAACATTTCTCCAAAGTGCAAGGATAGTAATCTAAACTAATCTAATCAGCCTACCATGGCAAAGTCAAGGGTCTTTGTCTACCAATTATGATGGAGTGTTTGCTCCCGGCCTTGTGGTGTCAACCTTACAAGCAACGGAGGCTGCTTCGTTCTCACCCAAATAAGCTTTCAAAAGATGATCTGCAGATGATGTCAAGCAAGAATGAGAATATGCCAAAGCTGAGAGATAAAACTGGTTGCCTTTCCTGGAAGACTTTGAGTCACTAAGTCCCAGGGCTCTTGAAAACAAAGGGAAAAATCTGCCTTTAAGAGTTCCAGCTATGTGTTAAGCCAGGGGTCTTCAAACTTGGCCCTTTTACGACTTGTGGACTTCAACTCCCAGAATTCCTCAGCCAGGCATTCCTCAGCCAGGCACTCTGGTTGAAGAATTCTGGGAGTTGAAGTCCACAAGTCATAAAAGGGCCGAGTTTGAAGACCCCTGTATTAAGTGTAAAAGGCTGAAGTGTGATTTTGTGTGTGTGTGTGTGTGTGTTTGTGTGCTTCCCACCTCCTTATATGCAAGTCAGGATTTCTAAAAGTAACAAACTAAGAGGACTGCTATGTAGTGGAGGGAGCATAAACATCCTGAATACGCCACATCAATTTATTTATGTTAGCATGCTGCATTGGCTCATTAACAAATTGCCTAATCAAGCCTCTAGAAGCACTTAATCCAATGCATTATGCCGTGATTCACAAAACATGAGCAAAGCAAACTATGGCTTAGCAGGAAGTACAAATCCATCTCTTTAAAAGCAATGCTAGTAATTTACTCCAAAGGATAGTCTGTCTTAAATGGTAATAGCAACATATTCAACCTAGAGTATAACGTGAAGGCCTGAATTTGATTGGAGGGGGAAAAAAAAACCAGTGGGATGGGGGAAATGAACCAATATACGGGACAATATACATATGCTTTTGTTGTTCTTTGTAGGCTGTCTAAATTTTTAGTGATTAAGTGCTGAGGGCAGAAGTTTGAAATCCTGTTGTCTCATGTTCTCCATTGCTGCCCCAGCCCTCTGGAACCAGCTTCCCTCGGAGGTTCGTACTGCTTCCTCCCTCCTAGCCTTCCGGAAAGGATTGAAGACACATCTATGCCGACAAGCTTGGGGCATGTGAGCTGCGCTCTGCCCCTCGGCCCTAAGAGTGTCCCACCATCAGTGCATGTGAATTGATTGAGTTTGTGTGTGGTATGAATGTGTTAATTTTAAAATTATTGTAGTTTTTTTGTTGTGAGCCGCCCCAGGTCTTTGGAGAGGGGTGGCATATAAATGTGATAAAATAAATAAATAAATAAATAAATAAATAAATAAATAAATAAATAATACAACATTAAACATGGAATTATAGGGTTAGAAGGGACCTTGAAGGTCTTCTAGTCCAACCCCCTGCTCATGCAGGACACTCTATACCAGTGATGGTGAACCTTTTAGAGACCGAGTGCCCAAACTGCAACCCAAAACCCACTTATGTATTGTCAGGTGGAGGGTGGGTGTGGCCCATTGGGTGGCCAATTGGGTGGGCATGGCCCATTGGGTGGCCAGAGCTGCAGTGGTAATGGCAGACTGGGTGGGACTAAAAAGTTCAATCAATCAATTCCAACTTTGTGAGATCTTTTTTTTCCCACGAGAAGTTGAAATTGATTGAAAATAGTTGAACCTTTTTTTTTTTTTTTGCACATGGCGGAGGAGGCCTAAAGTGAAAAGATTTTATAAAACCCAGCTGAAGGCCTAGGACTGGGGCAACAGCGCACATGCCCACAGAGAGGGCTCCGCGTGCCACCTGTGGCACACGTGCCATAGGTTCGCCATCACAGCTCTATACTATTCTGGGCAAGTGGCTTCCAGTTTTTTCTTAAAAACCTCCAATGTTGGAGCACCACAACTTCTGGAGGCAGTTCCATGGCTTAATTCTTCCCACTATCATGTCTTCTTAGTTCTAGGTTGGATCCATCTTTAATAATATTCCATTAATTACTTCTTGTGGAAATTTCAGTCCGGTATAGTATAGAGTTACCTCACACTTTTTTAACTTCTCCATTCTCCCTGTCCCAGCAGGAAATGCAGAAACTTTCAGTTGTCTCTTAAAAGGGCTTTAACCAAAATTGTGGCAGTTCTACCTGTCTCTGTATTTGTAGGGTCCATGATTTTTAGCAGCAACTTAGAAGAGCACAAAAATGCTCCAGCATCTCCATAATTGATTAGTCTAGAACTAACTAGACTGTTATTTATTTGATTACTTATTTATGGTGCCTTCAAGTCAATTTTTGACTCCTGGTGACTGCTTGGACAAATCCCTGCAGGTATCAGTCCTCCCAGGTAAACAGGTCCAGGGGTCTTCAAACTTGGCCCTTTTATAACTTGTGGACTTCAACTCCCAGAATTCCTCAGCCAGGCACACTGGCTGAGGAATTCTGGGAGTTGAAGTCCACAAGTCATAAAAGGGCCAAGTTTGAAGACCCCTGAGATAAACTAATTTTACTTTACTGTAAGGCTACCTTAACAGAACCTTGTAAGTAAAGTACAAAGTTACCACTGCTACTTTTAACAGATTGATCCATTAGGGAGGGTTCCTAAGCCCCCCCCCCCGTTAAACCACTGAAGGCTCCTCCCTCTTTTCTCGATTGCTTCCTAAGCAGCATCTCTTTCTCTCATTCCCCAAGGTCACCACTTTTAACCATCTGATCAATTAGATTCTTTCTAAGTGTTGTTCCTTCTGCCTGTTAAGCTACTGAGGGCTCCTGCCTCACTTCTCTGATTATTTCTTAGGCAGCATCTCTTCCCCCTCATCCACACATTCCATGGCAATAATGCTGAATCATTCCTCCTCTCTGTGTGGGGTCACTTTGCTTTGGTGGCATTCTCAATGCTGAGGTTGGCCCATGGATGAATACACATACACAATCAACAAAGACAGACTCTGAAGCCACTGTTGAAACCGTTCAGAGAATCCCAATGCTTTTAGACTCCCAAGAGGGAGGGGAGTATCCTTTATGAAGCAACTCTTTTAAAGACTTTGCATAGTCAAAGGGAGAAAATGATGAATGTGGTATTCCAAAATATCTCAAAGACCCAGGGTTGCTGACCCTTATCTCTCTCTCTTACACAGACACACACAAAAAAAATGGCATATGCAATTTGATACAATGGTTATGGAGGGTGGGGAGTGTTCTAACCAAAGTGTTCCATCAAGAGCATCATGCATTTTTCATGCAACTAGTTTTATTTTTAATTATTATTTTACAAAAACAATGGTGTCACAAAATGACTACGTTCATTAAAATACAAACCGTTCCAAACATTTGTAAAGCCTGCTGATCAACTTGCATGTGGTTCTAATGAAACAATTAAAAAGAAAACATGCCTTCCCCAATGTCTTTATGAGTTCCTTTCTGCCTCTCAAATAATAATGAAATGTTTGTGCCGCGGCGCTTAATTGTTACATACCCTTATTTGAAGGATGACTTTCTTAGAATATATTAAAATGTATTAGAATGTATTTGCAGCTTCTGTAACTACAAGGATGGGTAACAATTTTTTTTTAAAAAAAATAAGCGATATGAGAGTATCAGGTTGAACTATGAACGGAAAAGGGAAAAAATATTTCCCTGAAATTTATAAATTATCAAACTATTGTTTGATCTTTGAAAAAGAGGGATGTGTCAAGCGGGTCAACCAATTAAACAACCAATATTTACATTATCACTTGGCCATCTGGCTGATTAGAAGAACTATTTTTTAATGAGCTCATTTCCTTTATGAAAGATAGGGTTTTTGTACCACACATCCCTCTGCTCAAAATACACAGATACACACACACACACACACACACACACACACACACACACACACACACACAAGAACCATTAATAGCAGAAAGTATCCAGTGTTGTGAAAGGAAGACAGATTAATATTTACTACAACCAACTAAATATTTTATCAAGCACAAAAGGTCTGCTGAGTTAGAACTCTCCATTAAGACGTCATGGAGGTGAAAAGAACAAGAGGGAACAATTCCATTTATGCACAAGGACATGGTGGTATCATGGCATCCCTGCCACCATTTTCCAATGTTTCCATGGCAACATGAGGCAACTTTGGAGAATGCAATCCATAGTTCACACCCAGCACTTAGCCTTTTCCAAAAAAGATTACTTCAGATGGAAAAAAGTCTTAATTGTCTGAAAACATTTCTAAACATGGGTCCCTCAAACTGACACTAATGACTAACTCCAAGAACTTAAGTTGAGCACCTCCAGTTGCCTCCTCGCATGTATTTTTTGTGCGAGTTTTTTTATGCACACCAAGACAGCATGTGTGATTCAATGATATAGTTCTCCTACCGCTTAGCTGTAGGCGCTATTCAAATTTCAGCCGTGTCAGCCCTTTTAATTAACCTCACGGAGAACCAACATATTATTAGGCTAATGTGGCTCCAGAGAACTGGATGGTGTTTCAGTTCCATCTTTTTACCATCTATGAAAAATGGAAGATTAGATTGCTGCATCTTTCATTTTGCCTTTGTATTAGGCACAGTTCTGGCAAAGGCGAAGAAAGCCTTCCTCTGAGTAAAGGGTATCTGAAGAATTCTCTCTTTGCACATTCTGAAATTCAACACTCCAACTATATTTTGTGGATAATGATGATGATGGTGATGATGATGATGTTGGAAGGGACCTTGGAAGTCATCTAGTCCAACCCTCTGCTCAGGCAGGAAACCCTATACCATTTCAGATAAATAGCTGTCCAGTCTCTTCTTAAAAACTTCCAGTGTTGGAGCATTCACAGCTTCTGGAGGCAGGTTGTTCCACTGGTTAATTGTTCTCACTGTTAGGAAGTTTCTTCTTAGTTCTAGGTTGCTTCTCTCCTTAATTAGTTTCCATCCGCTGCTTCTTGTCCTGCCTTCAGGCGCTTTGGAGAATAGCTGGACTCCCTCTTCTTTGGGGCCGCCCCTGAGATACTGGAACACTGCTCTCATGTCCCCCCTCATCCTTCTCTTCATTAAACTAGACATACCCAATTCCAGCAACCGTTCCTTATGTTTTAGCCTCCAGTCCCCTGATCATCTTTGTTGCTCTTCTCTGTACTCTTTCTGGAGTCTTAATGTTGTGGATTTTGGACTTATACAAATTCTGCAAAGCAGTTTGTCAGCTGAAAATTCAGTGGACTGAGTGAGGTAATACATGGATTTCCAGAAATTTTAAGATGATAGATAGATAGATAGATAGATAGATAGATAGATAGATAGATAGATAGATAGATAGATAGGTAGGTAGGTAGGTAGGTAGGTAGGTAGGTAGGTAGGTAGGTAGGTAGGTAGGTAGGCAGGCAGGCAGGCAGGCAGGCAGGCAGGTAGTTACGTAGATAGATAGATAGATAGATAGATAGATAGATAGATAGATAGATAGATAGATAGATAGATAGATAGATAGATAGATAGATAGGTAGGTAGGTAGGTAGGTAGGTAGGTAGGTAGGTAGGTAGGTAGGTAGGTAGGCAGGCAGGCAGGCAGGCAGGCAGGTAGTTACGTAGATAGATAGATAGATAGATAGATAGATAGATAGATAGATAGATAGATAGATAGATAGATAGATAGATAGATAGATAGATAGATAGATAGATAGATAGATAGATAAACAAACTTTAGAATTAAATATATTGAGAATTACACCTTTTGTAAGACAGTATCTCAGAAGCATGCATTTATTTTAACTAAATTTTTGCACATTTTCTTACATTCAGAAAATGGCAGAAAAAGGATGGAATGGAATTGAGCCTACAGGTGACACATTGCAACAGACCAGAGTTGGCCCAGACATCTCTGTCCAGTTGGGCCTGTAAGTTTGTATTCAGCACATGGAGTTTAATCTAATGAACTTTTACAAACCATCCAGATTCCTACTGCCTTATCTTTGTGTCTTGTAGGCTTTTGTGGAAAAGGTGTTCGGTGCTGTCTTTGGTTGGTTGCTCGATTGATCCGGCTCCTTACGGGCTTATAGGCTGGTTCCAAATCAACCTAGCCAAGCTGTTAGATGGGTATTCCTTCTTAACGACAAATATTTTCAACAGTAGCACTTCTGTTATCATTAAGTGAGTCCTATTCTTAAGAATGTCATCACAAATTTCTCCCCCCAAAAAAGATTAGTCAGGTTTTCTAACCTCTCATTTGATTTAGAACATATGTATATGTCAAAATCTTATCTAGTCTGGTCTCTGCATCACAAGGACCTAATGAAGAATAAGGGACCGTGCATTTCAAGTGTGGCTTTCTGAAACTCTTTAAAGAAATCGAGAGATTTAAGTGTACAAAATCAAACAATGTGATTGAACATGTCTGTGGGTATGTATAAGGCTTCAAACACTCTTTGGTCTTTAATGTTTAAGTTGAAGCTTGTTTTATATTTAAATTATTGCTTATCTATATATCTATACCTATATCTACACATCTCTATCTATCTATCTATCTATCTATCTATCTATCTATCTATCTATCTATCTATCTATCTATCTATCTATCTATATCTAACTCAGACTAAGACAGGCAAATACAAATAGTCAAGATACATTTCTTGCTATCTTTTAACACATTACCCTCAGATTTCTTAAAAGAGAAAAGATGCAAACTTTTAAACACTCAGTGAATCCTGAATTATTAAAGATAAAAGGGTACTTCAGTAAATTTATTATCCTGCTGAAGAGTATCATCATTGGAGATGTCTGGATTAAGCTCTTATCTTTGTAAATGGCCCCCTCAACACAGGAGGTAAATTTCAAGAAGCACAGCCATAAACCACCAGACCCAGCACCCCTTTTATAGTGCTTTGTTCCCAACGTCATTAACTATCATTTCTCTGTGCAGTCAACAACCTTGCTGGAGAAAAATGGGTCAGACATTATCCTTGCTTGCCGTTTGGCCAGAAAGAGAAAATTCAGTTCCATAGAACTGAATTCCATAGGCAGGACAAGAAGCAACGGATGGAAACTAACCAAGGAGAGAAGCAACCTAAAACTAAGGAGAAACTTCCTGACAGTTAGAACAATTAACCGGTGGAACAACCTGCCTCCAGAAGCGGTGAATGCTCCAACCCTGGAGGTTTTTAAGAAGAGACTGGACAGCCATTTGTCCAAAATGGTATAGGCTTTCCTGCCTGAGCAGGGGTTGGACTAGATGACCTCCAAGGTCCCTTCAAACATTATTATTATTATTATTATTATTATTATTATTATTATTATTATTATTATTATTATTATTATTATTATTATTATTATTATTATTATTACTACGGGTGGAACAGACTCAAGGAATGATGTACTGCTACACAACAGAGGTGCTGGATTTTAAGTCCTATCACCCAAAGCCAGAACCACAAATCTATATAAATAAAAATGTAAATGTTTGTTTGTTCAAACTCTGAAATCTCCGAAAGTTCTTCACCGATTGCTTTGAAATTTTGACACAATGTTGCATTCGAATAAGCACGTGTTTTTACATACCTATATTATATAGATGTCACACCTGTGACAGGTAAAAACATGCTTTTTTTTTCAAAAACAGCACCATCTGTTGGACATAAAAGCAACACACGTGCGCTTTCTCTTTTCTTTCTTTTCCATTTAACCAGATTGAGCCACAGCAACGTGTGGCCAGCTACAGCTAATGACAAATAAATATACAAAAGAGACACCGAGGTCCTAGAAAGACTTCAGGAGGCTAAACTGTACAATGAATGGTTATGGGAATGAGGCATCTTCCAACAAAGAGAAATGTCTGTGGAGATTCTCAGTCATCCAGGCCTTGGTTGTCTTAAATATGTTTTTTCAAGAGGCAACTAGACTTTCTTTATTTATCCTTGAAGACATTTCTCTTCTCATCCAAAAAGCTTCTTCCGTTCTTCATGAAGCTTCTTGGGTGAGAAGAGAAACGTCTTCAAGGAAAAACAAAAAAAAAAGTCTCTTGAAAAAGGACCTTGTGGACTAAGAAAGAGAAATTTCAGAAGTGACACATCAAGAAACTTATTTTTTGATTTTTTTTTTCATTAAAAGTATAACAACAACACGGTCTAGACATGGGTATTTCAACCTAGATCTTTTTAACATTTATATTTTATTGTTTTATTAATCTAGGAGAAATATTCATTCATACATACATACATACATACATAGTTGGTGAGGATTTTGGTTTTGGTGTGGGATTTTTTAAAAAAAATTTGTTTTAAATGTCTTCCTTCCAATCCTCCTGGATGATTTTTGCTGACTGTCAATTTCCTTGGTAGTCAGTCAATGAATGGAACCTCTCCTCTCTCAAGATTCTGTCTGCTTTTTCTCCCTCGTGATTAATAGCTTGAATAGGATATCTGCTTTCTATCCCATTAGGGATAATTGCTTAGATCTGACATTCTGAAACAAGTCTCTCTCTCTCTCTCTCTCTCTCTCTCTCTCTCTCTCTCTCTCTCTCTCTCTCTCTCTCTCTCTCTCTCTCTCTCTCTCTCTCTCTCCCTCCCTCCCTCCCTCCCTCTGTCTGTCTCTGTGTCTCTGTCTCTGTCTCTTTCTCTCTTGCTTTCTCTCTCCCTCTGTCTGTCTTTCTCTGTGTCTCTGTGTCTCTGTGTCTCTCTCTCTCCCCCCCCCTTTGCAGCATTGTAGTATAGAAGAGTAAGATGGCATTTTGCTGGAAATGTGTCTTGTATAAAGCACACAGGCACCTGAAGGCAGGACAAGAAGCAATGGGTGGCAACTAATCAAGCAGTGAAGCAACCTACCGGTAGAACTAAGAAGAAATTTCCTGAGTGTTAGAACAATTACAGGTAGTCCTTGACTTACAATGGTTCAGTTACTGACTGCTTGAATTTACAACGGCACTGGAAAAAGTCACTTCGGACTGTTCATCCCACTTATGACCATTGCAGTATCTCCATGGTCATGCGATTTGCATTTGGATGCTTGAAAACTGACTCATGTTGCAATGCCCCAGGATTTCGTGATAATCTTTTGCAACCTGCTGACCAGCAAAGTCAATGAGGAAGCCAGATTCACTTAGCAGCCGTGTTATTAATTTAACAATGGCAGTGATTCACTTAACAATTGTGGCAGGAAAAGTCATAAAATGGGGTAAAACTCACTTTACAAATTTCTCACTTAGCAACGTAAATTAGGACTACCTGTAATCAGTGGAATGGCTTGCCTTCAGAGGTTGTGGGTGCTCCACCACTGGAAGTTTTCAAGAAGAGACTGGACAGTCATTTTTTCTGAAATGGCATAGGGTCTCCTACTTGAGCAGGGGGTTGGACTAGAAGACCACCAAGGTCCCTTCCAACTATGTTATTCTGTTGCTCTGTATGCATACCTATAAATATGTGTTCCCTCCTATCTACTAATAATGGTGACATAAATGTGGATATTTTCCATATAAAACTTACTTGATATGCACATTGAACTTGCCTATTTTCGGGTGTTCAGAGAAGCATGTCTCAACCATGGGAACTTGGGTAGTTTAACATGCTGGCTGAGGAATTCTGGGAGTTGAAGTCCACATGTCTAAAAGATCCCAAGGTTGAGAAACATTTGTTTAGTTAGAGTGAGTATCAATTTCTCTTAGGTAAAAGAGCTTAGTTGTCAAATGAAAACAGGTAGCAATAGAACAGTTTTGGGAAATATTTTTTCCACTCCCCTGCACCAATGAAATAAATAAATGAGCGAGTAAGTAAGTAAGTAAGTAAGTAAGTAAGTAAGTAAGTAAGTAAGTAAGTAAGTAAGTAAGTAAGTAAGTAAGTAGGTAAAGAAGCAAGCAAGCAAACAAACAAACAAATGGTAGATGTCAGAAATAAGCTAATAAAGGTGTAAAAAAAATTGGTGATAGAAGTCAGAATTAAGCTCTAAGCACTTCCATACCGTGTGTTGCCAATTTTTTCTTCTCTAGTTTTAAATTGGCTAGTCTGTGAGTTGTGTGTATGTGTTTTCATGTTGCCACCTGTTCAGTACAGCTCTTCTGGCTCAGAATTATAGCAACAATGGAGAATGAAACATGCATATGTACCCAAACATTGTCCTTTAAAACTACCCTACAGCTGCTCCATTTGAATTGCCAGTTCCAGGACAGAGTATTGCGTGAATCTCTAACCATATTTTAGTGTAGCTTGTTGTGCCACTTGAGCCCAAGTAGTTAGCTGATGGTTGGTTATGTTGGGTAACACTAAAAAAAATGGGTTAATTGAATAATCTGTGGTTAAATTAATCATTGTAGGAACCCAGTGTAAACCAGGAGACCATGAATTCTAGTCTTGCCTTTGGCATGAAGCCAGCTGGGTGATCTTGGGCCAGTCACTTTATTTCAACTCTAAGAAAGGAGGCAATGACAAACCATTTCTGAACAACCTTGCCAAAAACACTGCAGGGACCTATCCAGGCAGTTTCCGAGAATCGGACATGATTGACAAAGAGTTAGTGGGAGACTAGTATGGCTATTTCAAGCTCTTTAGCTCTCATCAGCTAGTCATACCCCTCTGGGATTCAAACCTGGGCAGCTTGCATGTTAGGCAGCTGTATTAACCTTTTGAGCCAAAGGTTCCTCCTTACCCCTGTAGCAGAAACCAGGGAGGATATATATATCACGTTGGGTGGAGCACCCGGTCTACCAAATATAAATCAGTCTGTGCTGCATTTTGCTCCAGTATTCACAGTATGTAACGTCTGCCTGCAAAACACACACACACACACACACACACACACACACACACACACACACACACGCTACAGTCAAATTCTATAGTTCTTTCACAAAGTTACCCATACTTCACTTTTGAAGAACCTCTGGAACAACCTTCTCCATCTGGGCATCTCTGGTGGCTTTCGTTCATTACACATACCTCTACCTAACAGTCTGTTCTGCTTAGTGGGTGGCTGCCAAGCTAACCAGGAACAAGTCCAGGAATGCAAAATCAATAAACAGCCCAAGGCTCCTACAGAAGGTTCAAGCAGGTGGTTAAGCAAGAGAGAGAGGAAGGCTCCAAGAATGGAGTCCAAGGTCAGTCGAAGAGCCAAAGCAACAGGAACAGAAATAAACAAACAAATACAATCAAGAGTCATTAACAAGACATTGGCTGGGTCCATACTGCACCATGAACTCAAATGCCACTGTCATTTTGAAGCACGGTTGTTGTAGAACTCAGATAATATTAAATTAGTGATCTTTTGTTTGATCAAAAAGCCAACATCCTCTCTAAGGATGTTTTCATAATCAGAACTCCATCAACTTCCTTTCAAACAAATCCAGAATCCACCGAAAATGTGCGGTACCTTTTCTTCTTCTCCATCTCTTCTTCTTTACTTCCTCTTTTACCACTTTGGGTGTCAAGGGAAATACAACATTCTGGTTTTTGTTCTTCTTCCAGCTTCAACCATTGTTATTTGATGTTGCTGCCCAGGTTGTGAGAGGTGGTAACGGGACAAAGTAAGGGATTGCTAGGAGTGGACAAAGTATGATGTGGCCTTGTGCCACAGGATTGTTACGGCTGCCATGAAGGCCATCCTGGGTCATCCTGAAATGGGCTAGCTACAGGGGTTCTGGTGAAGTTGTGATAAGCCCAGCAAGCTGGCAACAGATAACGATATTGCTACATAAATTATAATGAGTGTTACCTTTAGAATCTTGAAATGGAGTCAAGAAATGTCAAGGAAGGATTGTGGGTGCTCCATCAATGGAGGTTTTAAAGAAGAGATTGAATAGCAGTTTGTCTGAAATGGTGTAGGCTCTCCTGTTTGAGCAGGAGGTTGGACTAGAAGACCTCCAAGGTCCCTGTTGTTTTATGACTTCAGTGACTTCTAAGTTTTCTCCCTTGGTTAGCCATATCTTGGGAACATTGACTTTGTACAGTCTCACATCTCTCTAAATTCCATGAAACTTTGCCTTGTAGTCAGATCTATCAAGCTGCATCGTGTGTGGATGTTGGCTTTTTTTTTTAACTAATTGGCTTACTCATTTGGTGTTCATTTTTGTTTTTGTTTTTTGAGAAGAGGGATTCTCATTCTCCATTCCTCCAGAAATTGATTCAATGACTAATTTTTCCAACAGAAACTCAGCCTGCAAATAGATTTACCTTTCTTTTCTTTCAATTTTCCTTAGTTCATTTTCACTATATGCTACCAAATGTAGATGCATGAATTGATTTTTGTTCTATGGATTCATTCCTGTATAGGTAGTCCTTGATGTATCACCACAGTTGGAATCAGAAATTTGAACTCTAAATGGTACCATTGTTAAACAAGTCATCACATGACCAGATTTTATGACATTTTTTTACCATGATTTTAAAGCAAACTCAGGTTCTCTTTGATGTTGCTTGTTGAAACCAACTGAGAAGATCATAAATCACAATCCAATGACCGCAGGATAGTGCAACCAGTCGCAAATGATCATAAGGTGAGAACTATCTGTACATCATCAAATTAGAGCTCTAAAGAGTTTTAATATGGTCACACATATAATGAAACAAGATTCTTTAAAAACAATCATGGAAGAGCAAACAATGTGAAAGAGTATGTATACAGAGTGCACAATACGACACTCAGGAGAGGATACTGAGAAAATTGGACTCATAATAAAATGAAATTTCAATAATTCTAATATTCACGGGGAAAAGTATTAGAGGAGGAGTGTTTTAAAGGAGAGATATAAACAAAATCTATAATTGATTTATATAGAAGGGAATCAGTGTGATCTTGAAAATGCCACAACAGAGTAATAGGCCCCTTGGGTGCAATCTCCAAACACTTTGAACACCATTGGCATTGACAAATGGGCATCTTGATTTGGAACACCTTACATCCTGTGGTGAGACCTTTAACACCAACAAACAGGTCCTTATCTCAGGTCCTTACAAAAGATTTGATAAGTGTACCAAAAATACCAAATCCAGTCTGAACAACTGGCTGACTGTGTGATTAACTATAATAATACATTAGATACCATCCAATACCCACATTTGCCTATCCAACCATCCAACATCCACATTTGCCTATCTCAGATTCTTGGGAAGGACTTGATAGGCAGACAAAAATGTCAAGTACAGTTTGAACATCTGACTGTATGACAGACCATAATAATATATTAGATAATATATTCAGCTCATGCAAGAAGAACACGTAAACTGATTATAAACAATGACATAACATTGTCACCAAAATGATTCACTGGAACATTTGAAAAAAAAATGTCATGTGCCAGTAATGAAAAATTGATGGGACCACATAGCTAAATAAGTAGTTGAAAATGAGCAGATTAAAATACTGAGGGATTTCCAAATTCAAACTGATAAAATCTTGGCTCATAACATGCCAGATTTAACTATGGTTGAAAAGTAGAAGATATTGATATGGACATAGTAGAATAGAAGACAAAGTATCAGAGAAGATCACAAATTATCAAGATCTGAAAATTGTAGCTGAAAGATTATGACAAAAACTGGCTGTGGTCATCCCAGGATGCTACACCAAAAAATACAAAATACAGAATAACGAAGTTGAAAGACTCTGTTGGAAGTCTTCTAGTTCAGGGCTTTTCAACCTTTTCACCCATTGTACCACTTTTAGGATATGGCAACATCCAAGTACCACCAGTCGCCTAGCAAGGTGTCAAAAACTTGATGATCCCCCCCCCAAAAAAGGAAAAAAGTGATAAAGTACAGGTAGTCCTCGACTTACAACAGTTTGCGTAATGACTGTTCAAAGTTACAATGGTGCTGAAAAAAGTGCCCCCCCAAGCCATAGCCGAGCAAGACAGCACTCGACGGCACTCTTCCTCCTGTCCGAGGTTTTCATTGTTGTGAGCACTTCTATTGAGGATTGGCAGCGGGGGTGGGGTGGGGGAATGTTTGGTTTTTATTTCCCCCCCCATGTCTGCTGGATAGTTGCAGCAGGTTTTGGTCACTTCACATGACCCTGAGACACTGTGACCATCATAAATATGAATCAGTTGCCAAGCATCTGAATGTAAATCACAAGACCCTGGAGAGGCCGCAACATTCCAGCTGATCAGCGCTTCTTCTGGGCTCAGCAGACACGCCAGGATCAGCGCCGACCTCCAGCTGGAACCTGGCACTGATCCTGGCGCTTCCGCTGAGCCCTGACAGCCCTGCAGCTCCAGCCATCTCTCGCTCAGGCTTGTGCGGTGCTGCCACCGGTTTAGCTCATTCCCCTCCCCCGCTACCACTTTTCTAGGATGGTCATGTACCACCTGCCAGGTGCCAATGTACCACAGGTGGTACCCGTACAACTGGTTGAAAAGCCCTGTTCTAGTTCAACCCTCTGCTTAGGCAGGATGCCCTATGCCATTCAGGAGAAACAGCTGTCCAAACAGCTGTCCGATTTCTTCTTAAAAATCTCCAGTGATGGAGAACCCACACTTTTTAAAGGCAAACTGTTCCACTGATTAATTGTTCTTACTGTTAGAAAATTTCTTAGTTCTGTATTGGATCTCTCTTTCATGATCTTCCACCTGTTGCTTCTTGCCCTATCCTCAGGTGCTTTGGAGAATAGGTGACCCCCTCTTCTCTGTGACAGCCCCTCAAGTACTGGAAGTCAGTTATCATGTCCCCCCAATCCTTCTATTTGTTAAAACTAAACATATTCAATTCCTGCAACCATTCATCATATATTTTGCCTCCAGCTCCCTAATCATCTTTATTGGTCTTGGAATCTTGGATAGCACTTAACTTACAACATCTGCACATGGGCAAAAATTCCTTCTGTTGATTTTCAAAGACCACACTGCTGTTATTCCACATATCCCCTGCTGATACATTATGACATCCTAGGGTCTTGGGAAGAATGTTGAGGCATATAAAGGCCAACATCAGCAAAAGAACTAGCAGCTGTGATTTCACATTGTTGTGTATATAATCACAATGCAAGATATATGCTCAGCTTAACATGCAAGCCTACTCAGTCTGTGGAACTACTTGTGGTAATAATATGCCTGGCTTTAAAGCAAAACTAATCTACTTGCTTATTAAATTTAAATGTGATACAATTTGAAACTGATATGTAAAATACCACGCTTCTGTAGTGATAAATGTCAAGCTTAGAAAATTATATGCAATATAATGTACAAAATCAGTGTCACTACTTCTTTCCTTTCCAGTTTGATCACTCCATTAAAAGAAGTATTACAACTGAAAAGTTGCAATTACTGTGGTCTAATGATTCATCACAATGTGTTACTGTGTATGCTTGTCATCAGTGGACTAAACTTATAGGATGGGAGACAGGAATGGCAGGTTCCTGATGCCACATGGCCCAGAATCCTTTAGCATCTCTCTCAAACTTGGTCAAATGTTCTAAGTTGATAATTTTAAGGAAAATTAGTTAAGCCTTGATTTTGCTGCCAAGGTAACTAAAATGGGATTCTAGCAACCAAATGTGTCAGGCAGAAAAATTGTGCCCACACATTGTCCCAGTTATGATCTATTGCTCATGCTTAGACACAAGAATCTAGTCAACTAATGGTCAACTCTAAACTGTCAGAAGATGTCAACAGAATTCAAGATGGGTTGGACTTTTGTGGGAACATAATGTCTCTAGGCTGATTCCTCTCTTGACTCTGCCTCCAGGTTTTGTCTGTTCTACTTTTATGAACCCTGGTTTCTGGGAAATTTGCTAGGATTTCAGTTAGGAAATTTCATTCAAATAACTATCTGACCAAATCCTGACTTTCCAAGTGTATGGTTTTATTTATTTATTAAATTTGTATGCTGTCCATCTTACTACCAAGCTTACACTACCATAAATAACAGAATAAAACAATTACAGTATTAAAACATTAAAAGTGAAAAACATTAAAATAATACTAAAGCGGATAAAAAGAACCAATGCATTGATGGGGGTGGAGATGGGATTTTGTATTGGAAAGTTTACTGGAATCATAAAACTGACTCTCTTTTCCAAATCAAGTCAAACTGTCAAATCATTTCATTTATACCAGTGCTCCTAACTTTGCCCTCTCTCTTTGGGCTGCCAACGTTGGTTGGCACAAAGACACCAAAATTGCCAGGATTGATTTTTCTACTTTTAAACTGATTAATTTTTTCATTGTGGTCCCACAAGCAAATAATTCTACAGCATTACATCTCTACGAAAGCCATGTGCCTCGAGGGAAGAAGATAAATCACCCTTGGATCTCACAGAAATTAATTGGCATTTTAATAAAATTGATGCTTTATTTATTTATTCCAGGTTGCTGCTTGTTGTACCTCTCTCATCCCTGATCATTCTAATAGTTTTTTAAGTGATACTTTCCAACTTTTAACAGAATAACAGCGTTAGAAGGGAACTGTCTGCTGTCTTCTAACTCAACTCCCTGCTCAAGCAGAAGACCTTACAACATTTCAGACAAGTAGCTGTCCAGTCTCTTCTTAAAAATGTCCAGTTATGAAGCACCCACAATTTCTGGAAGGCAAGTTGTTCCAATGGTTAATTGTTCTCAGTGTTAGGAAATGTCTCCGTAGAGTTCTAGGTTGCTTCTCTCCTTGATTAGCTTCCATCCATTGGTTCTTGTCCTGCCTTCAGGTGTTCTGGAGAACAGGTTGACCCCCCTTCTTTGTGGAAGCCCCTCAAATACTGGAACATTGGCTCTAGTCCTTTTTTTCACTAGACTAGACAAACCCGACAAACATTCCTCATATGTTTTAGCCCTCAGCAACCTAATGATCTTTGTGGCCTTTTTCTGCATTCTTTCCAGAGTCTCTACATCTTTTTTATAATATGGTGACGTTATTTTAAAATTGTACTTATTTAATTCAGTAATGGTGCTGCCAACTCCAGATCAATTCCGGAAGGTTCATAATATAATCAACAATCAAAAATACAAACCGGAACAAAATGGCACCCATATGCTGTACAGAAAAAAATATAGGGAGGAGGGAATATTCAACATGGGGCTTTAGTCATCTTCCGTATTTTAAATAAAGTTGTTACATGAGTAGAATTAAATCCTCTGGAGAATAGACTTCTTTTTCTGACAAAACCACATTTCAAGTTGGTTTAAAATTAACCAAGGGATCCAGAGTATACCGGTAGTCCTGTTCCACTTCGGTAACATGGCCAATTTTACTGAAGTAATTTTGAGTTTCTTCACTCTCTCACACACACACCCAAAATGCCCCACTTATAAAGAAGATTTTGAGTTTAGCATTAGCTATATGAAGTCCCAAAACTAAAGCAACTTTAGAGTTTGGCTTTGAAAATACTCTTCTGCCTTATGGTGTCTTTCAGCTTCCCTTAAAATTCCTCATGTTTTCCCCACCAAGTGAGAGTCTTCAGTGTGCTAATAATTCTGCCTTAGGTCACTTTTCCATTCTTACTAGAGAGATTATAACATACTTTAATGTTTGCATACACTGCAATTCTTAATGTTTCCAAGGGGATTAAAATCTTATGGGGTTTTTAATCACCCTTTCCTTCCAGCCTGCAAACTTCTATCCAGCTTTGATTTTTCTGTTCTTACGGAGGACTACCCATATTATCAAGGAAATTATTTTGGGAAATAGTATCATTTCAGGCACTTGGAGGGAAGATAGTGCTAATCTAGCTTTATTGCTGCCAGACAAAAGGACTAGATCTAGTGCCACCCCTTGTAATAAATCTCTGTCAACTCATGAAGGAAATTACCTATCAGAATCATTGTGGCCCAGATCCTGTGATTAAAAACAAACTTATTAGAGCCTCAAGGGTTGGGGAGCTAACATAAAGCCTCTTTCAATTTTTGTTTCTTTTTTTCCTCCTTTCTTTCTCTCTCTTATTAATTTTGTAGCCAATAGCAAACTCTGCATATGGCTGAAAGGGAGGGAGAGAACGTGTATATATAAGGTAATTTAGAAAACAAGTGAGATCAGTAGCCAAAGGGAAGAAGAAGAAATTTTGAAAACTGCCAACATTCTGTGAATTTGTTTTTCCCCTAATAAGGTGTCTGCTCAATAACTTGAAAGGAAAAAAAACAACAACAACATGAATGCACAGGTCTTTAAATAGTGCAGAAGCTGAAATGGTACATTTTCGGTACAATTTGCTTCTGTCTCTCTCCCCCACCAGAATATTTTAAGTTATATTGGAGTAACCTTGAATGATAGTCACTCCTTTATTTCAGTAATTGACTGGCACAATTTACATTCAATAGTAAAATTAAAGCCATCCATTATGCTGATAGTTTAACTTATATATTGTAAGAATAACTAGGGTTTAAGGTGCTAGCACAAATGTCAACATATAATACCAGTACATTAAGATTCAGTCTGTTCTCTTTCTCTCTCTCTTTCTCTCTCTCTCTCTCATCAAGCATCTATCTGTTATCTATATATCTATCATCTGTCTCTCTTTAATACAACTGTATATGTCTATATGAGCCATGCTGACGCAGTGGTTAGAATGCAGCATTGCAAGCAAACTCTGCCCACAGCCAGAGTTCGATTCTGACCCACTCAAGGTTGACTCAGCTTTCCATCCTTCCAAGGTGAGAAAATGAGGACCCATATTATTAGGGGCAATATGCTGACTCTGTAAACCACTTAGAGAAGGCTGTGAAACACTATGAAGCGGCATATAAGTCTAAGTGCTATTGCTATTGTTATGTAAGATGTACATTACTATATAAAAGGAAAGCTTTAGCTAGGTTGCTAAACAATGACTACCTATATTTCCTGAATCTAGAGAGAAAATGAACTAGGTGATGTTCACAATCCCCATTCTGTATATAAAGCATTTGGGAAAATAAGCTTCATTTTGGTCTGATATTAGATTTGCAGGAAGGATAGTAAGTTTCTCACAGTCTGGACACTTTTGGATAAGAGTTGTTCCAAGAAAGTGACATACATAAACATTTATCTAAAAACAACAACACATTTAAAGGATTAAATAAGATACATTTATACCTAAAGCAGCAGCTCCCAACCTTTTCTATACCCCACACCCCTAGAATGAGTCTGATATATTCTCGCATCTCTTACAAAACTTTGAAATAACAGCAACAAATTATGCATATACAATATGATTTTGAAAACCCAAGTTTTCACAGCCGTTGGAATATCGTCTCGCACCTCCGGTTGGGAACCCCCGACCTAAAGCAATGCCCTTTATTGCAGCCCATCATCTTTGTTGTCTAAGCATAGATATATCAAGAAAAAAAATGTTAACAGCCAGCTTTGCTGGCTGAGGAATTCTGGGAGTTGAAGTCCACAAGTCTTAAAGTTGCCAAGGTTGAGAACCCCTGGCCTAGGTTGAATCTGGGCATTTGAAATGATCCTCTTCTGATGTTCTAATTTATTACAAACTTAACATTATTTCCTCCATCCTGCACATTAAAAAATGAGCAGGTAAACACATATTAGAACTTTGTTGTTGTTGTTGTTAGTCGCGAAGTCGTGTCTGACCCATCGTGACCCCATGGACAATGTTCCTCCAGGTCTTCCTGTCCTCTAGCATCATCTGGAGTCCATTTAAGCTCACTCCTACTGCTTCTATCCAGCCACCTCCTTCTCTGTCGTCCCCTTCTTCTCTTGCCCTTCATCTTTCCCAGCATTAGGCTCTTCTCCAGTGAGTCCTTCCTTCTCCTTAGGTGGCCAAAGTATTTGAGTTTCAACTTCAGGATCTGGCCCTCTAAAGAGCAGTCAGGCTTGATCTCCTCTAGGACTGACCGGTTGGATCGCCTTGCAGTCCAGGGGACTCACAGGAGTCTTCTCCAGCACCATAGTTCAAAGGCCTCCATTCTTTGGCGCTCAGCCTTTCATATGGTCCAACTTTCACAGCCATACATTGCCACTGGGAAAACCACTTAGAACTTAGGAGATACTAGATGTTAGATGTCCTGAACATATATTAGTTGGTTGCCTATTCTTGTTCCTGCATTTACCCTTTGTAAGGTGGTCCTTTTTTTTTTTTTTACAGATAAGTAGCTATTTTAGGTTAAGCATTCTTTCTACAAGCAAGGACAGAGGGATCACATAGATTGTACCAATCGGTACAAGGCTAT
Source organism: Bothrops alternatus (assembly GCA_034064705.1). NCBI lineage: Eukaryota > Metazoa > Chordata > Lepidosauria > Squamata > Viperidae > Bothrops > Bothrops alternatus. Next base: position 1,102,692 of record JARGCV010000120.1, on the reverse strand, counting down.
TATTATTCAGGGGCAATGCAGACCCCTGATAACATGGAATTCTTTCTGAACAGGAGACGTTAGGTGACACAAGATTGTGGCTGTGTCTTTCTCCCTCCCTCTTCCACTTGGACTCCTTCCTATAATAAGTAATTCCTAGGTACCAATTTACTTACTGGTAAATTACCGATCTGCTTTTTCACTTCATTGAGTATATATTGCAGTGAGGGGAAAAAATGCCTAATGAAAATCCCTTTGGTTGTGAGTGTCTGTCTGATGAATCAGAACAGATGAAATCAAAGGGGCTGCTTAATGCCTGCAAACTAGTTAACTGCTGAACACCACAGGCTCATATTTTATCACTACCTGTCTCCGCTTGGGTTTACAGAGTAGCGAAATATCTACAAGGAAACTTTACTGTGGCTGATTCCCCCCCCCCTTTTTTTTTCTTTTTAATTTAAGAAACCTAGCCTCCCTTTGCCCAGCAGAATGCAACCAGAGACTTGGCAAACATTATTTTACTCACAAATAAAATGCAGCCATGCTCAGAATGTAAAACAGTCCTTGAATATCAATAGCTGGTCATTTCTTGGTAGGGCTGTAACTAAAGGATTGATTTGCAAATTAAATCTGCTTACCCACAAAAAGCGGCTAAATTTGCAGTTGCAACTGTATAATGCAGCCAAAGTCATTTCCACCCTAAAAGCAGGGTAATTTGGACTCAGACGCTCAATTTGGATTTCTCTCTGTTTGATTTATTTATATGAGAAAAGAAAGTACGTAGGGCACACATACATGCACACAAAGTACATTTGCCAGTTGTATAAGGAACTGCAGGCTAACCATGTCTAAATGACCTTGAGCGTAAAGTTATTATCTGGAGTTCCGACTTTTATTAAGAACATAAGAACATAAGAAGAGCCATGCTGAATCAGGCCAAAGCCCATCGAGTCCAGCATTCTGTGTCACACAGTGGCCCACCAATTGTACATGGGGATCTTGAGCAGAAAGAGAAGGCAAAACCCTCCCTTTCCCTTGACCCCCAACAAATGGTACTCAAGGGAATCCTGCCTGCCTCAACCAACATAGAGGCGGCACATGGACATCCGTTTTAATAACCATCGATACACTTTGCATCCATGAATCTATCTAGCCCTGCCTTGAAGCTGTCAAGGCTGACAGCTGTCACGACCCCTTCTGGAAGTGAATTCCATAAATCAACGACCCTCTGGGTGAAGAAATATTTCCCTTTATTTGTCCTCACTTTCTTAGCTATGAGCTTTAGGGAGTGCCCCCTTGTCCTGGTATTGTGTGATAGAGAAAAGAATTTTTCTCTATCCACCTTTTCTATCCCATGCATGATTTTTTATTCCACCTTTTACCTCTGACTCTCATTGCCAATTTCCAAGAGGCACAAAGATACGCTCTTACAAGATTAAAACGCTGGTTACATAGCTTTATTTCACATTTCTGGGTATGTATTTGTGTCTGCACATACAGTACAATATAGTATAAATAAATATTTTATAATGCTTGCATCAAGGGTTTTGCTAACAAAATAAAGATTTCTCCTGTCCAGTCAGGTCTGACTCTGAGGGGCAATGCTCATAGCTGAGGGGGCCAGCATTGTCCAAAGACATTTCTGACATGACTATATGCCAAGGTGCACAGAAAACACTGTTACCTTCCCACCAAAGGGGTACTTATTTATCTACTCACCTTTGCATGCTTTTAAACTGCTAGGTGGGCAGGATCTGGGTCAGCTCACCCCTTTGCATGGCGCTCGGATCTCAAACCTGAGCTGCCAGCTTTCCAGTTTTTAACCCGCTGAGCCATCACACTAACCAAACAGTCAGGCTAATTTTAGAATCAACAGTCTTCCAATAAAGGGTTAATCTAATAAGGGAAACTGAGCTGAACAAGTGGTGACAGTTAGTGATCGTGACTAACTTCAGAAAGTTAGACAAGATGGAAGGTGGCTAGGTGCTTTGCTGGGAGCTCACCAGAGAATCTCAGCGATTTAAACTAAGCTGAGAAATTTACAACAAACAAAATGCAATAACAAAGCATTTCCATATTGCTTCCAAAGGAAGCAACGCTTTTGTGTTTATCTACTCAGCAAAGGCAGAACTCAACACAGCAAATACATTGTCCTGGGAAGTCCTAGTTGCCAAACCACATTTCACCATCACGTTCACCAAATGAATGTAAGCCAATCAGCAGCTGACTCGCGCATGGTCTTAAAAAAATTACTTGCACTTGCTTATTTGGGCCTTGGGGAGGACTTGGTGGAAGCTAGCTCTTCAATTTTGTAAGCAGACTGCTTTAACTAGGTTAGCAAACAGAACTAACATAATTGGAGGAATATAGATTCCTGCAGCTCCTAGAGGAAAAGAAGATAGAAATGCAACAAATCTAAAAAAATATAAATTATTTTACGTCTTTCAAATGGAAAACAGCTCTACTGTGTTGGGGGTGTTCCTGCTCATTCTGCAAAATGCATTGCCAGACGTTTAACCCAAGCTCATGTCTGATAGCACCAGCATGGATTACAAAATGTCACTTAACATAGAAACGTCCTTTGCTATCCCTCTTCTGCAGTGTTTCTTCAGTAGTCCAGGACTTCCAAAATAATATTCAATGCTCAATCTAAGCAGTTGAAAAATCCCAAATAGAACATAGACCATAGATTAATAGGATTTGAAAGGACCTTTGGGGTCTTCTATTCCAACCCTTTGCCCATGGCAGGAGATCCTATACCATTCCAGATTTTCTTTGGGGTTGATGGCATGGATACACATGACCTTAGAAAGAATAACAGAATAACAGAACAGAATGATAGAGTTGGAAGGGATGCCGGAGGTCCTCCAATCCAACCCTCCACCCAAGAAGGAGAACCTACACCATTTCAGACAAATGGCTGTCCAATATCTTAAAAAAAAAAAAACCCACCTCCAATGATGAAAAACCCACAACTTCTGAAGACAAGTCCTTCCACTGGTTGATTGTTCTTATTGTCAAGATTTTTTTCCTTAATTCCAGGTTGCTTCTCTCCTTGATTGATTTCCATCCATTGTTTCTTGTCTTGCCTTTTGGTGTTTTGGAAAGTAGATTGACCCCCTCTTCTTTGAGGCAGCCCCTCAGATAGTGGAACACTGCTATCATGTCACCCCTTATTCCTTCTTTTCACTAGACTAGACATACCCAATTCCTGCAACTGTTCTTCATATGTTTTAACCTCCAGCTAAATTACCTCCAGCTAAAACATATAAATTCATCCAATACTTGGACGAATATTTCCATCAACTTTTTGGAATTCACACCAGGGGGAACCCTTTGTGCAAATACGACTGCCAATGAAAGTCAGCTGAAGATATGTTTACAATACTTAGGAGTGTTGATGGAAAGATAGGCTGACTCAGGTTGTATTATATGTTTGAGACAAACTGTGATTATGTGAGACATATTTATTTCCTTGTGATATTTCCATTAGCAGGCACTATCACATCAATGGAAGTATCATATAATTTCAATCTGTTCACTATGTACACACAAAGGTTTTGACTGTTAAGACAATTCCATGTTTTTTTTAAATAAATAGTACCATTAAATAGTACTGGGGAAAAAAAAAAAACCTGAACAGATTGGGTTCCTACTATGTTTTCTCTATGTGTTTCTCTATTCCATGAGATAAGATTTGAAGATTATAATGTCTTTTGCTTCAACAAGGGGTGGGCTAGAAGACCTCCAAGGTCCCTTCCAACTCTATGATTCTATGTTTAATGTTCTATGTTTAAGTACTGAAAACTGAACTGAGCATTTGGAGTGGAAGGAATGCAATGGAAAACTCTCTTGAATCCTTGAGTAACGCAGGGAATTCTCTTCATAACAGAATGCACAAAGATGAGATGCCTGTTACGATCCCATCTGCATTCATTACTTTATAATAAAAATACGCCTGAAGTGCAGCATCTATTCTGGGAAGGCCATAATTAAAATAATTAAGCAGTCTCCAGTTTGGCACCTCTTTGTAGAAATAGTGGTATCCAGTAAATATGTTCTAAGTGAAGCAGCTTAATTTGAGGGAGAAAATAAAGCAACTCACAGCATAAGCATACAACAAAAATAAATTCTGCTTCTTAAAAAGTCCAAGCAATAGCAACTACAACGCTAATTTTGCCCATGAATGTTCCTTACATTGATAATCTTTTCTGGAGGACTTCCTGAAATTCAGTTGTGCCTAAAAAGGCATAATCCCAAACTAATCATCAAGACAGATTCCAGAAACTTGGAATCCAAATCTCCATAGTGTCAGATGTGCTCACCTTCATGAATATTGAAAATAACCAATAATATCTTTAAAAAAAAACACCAGAAAATACAGGTAACAGCTGTTCATTTAATGAACATTCGAAGCTACAATGGCATTGAAAAAAAAAAAGACTTATGATCATTTTTTGGACTTACAACCATTGCACCATCCCCATAGTCATGTGGTTAAAATTCAGATGCTTGGCAACTGACTCATATTTATGATGGTTGCAGCATCCCTGTGGTCACATGATCAGAATTTAGGCACTTGGCAACTGACATGTATTTATGACAGTTTCAGTGTCCCCGGGTCATGTGGCCACCTTTTGCAATCTTCTGATGAGCCAGATTCACTTAACTGTGTTCCTAACTTAACAACTGCAGCGATTCACTTAACAACTGGGGCAAAACTCTCTTAACAACTGTCTTGTTTAGCAACAGAAATTTTGAGGTCGTAAGTAGAGGACTAATTGTAATGTTTGACAATATGGTCCCAAGACCTGCCAGGCTTTCATCTTTGGATATAATAATAATAGTAACGGTATCAACAACCTGGTTGCCTCTCATTTCAAAATGGATCACACCAAAGACGAATCCCAGATGCAAAATATTGTTGAACCTGATCCATTAATTAAGCCGCAGCAAGAGGGGGATAGTCATAAAAGCCAAAAGAACAAACCTTTGCTCTGTGTGGCAGCTTTATTAGTTAGTTTATCATCCACCATATGGAATGCAAGTGAAAATTATAATAGCCTACTGCTGCTTACTATAAACTTAGATGCTGAATTATTATTTATAGTCCTGTTAACCAAATTAGTAAACTGAGAATAAGTGGGTCATGATTGCATGAGATAAGTTCATCGTTTTAATAAAGCATTGTCTCCCTATAAAAGCAATACATCTCCAAATGCAGGTCACACAACCTTATCTTCACTGCTCCAGGGGTCCCCAATCCCCAGTCCGTGGGCCGCCATGTCAGCAACTTGGCCACGCAAACAAGCAAAGACCCATCGGCAGGATGCAGGCACCATGCAAAACCATGCCCCCTCTGGTCTACGGAAAAACCTTTCTTCAAGGAATTTATTTATTTATTTATTTATTTTATTTGGACTTATATGCTGCTCCTCTCCAAAGACTTGGAGCGGCTTACAACATATATAAACAATATTCAATCTAAGTCCAAATTAAAAAAGCATTAAAAATAAAAATACATTCAACATTCACACAACAATCCACAATCATCCCCAGGCCTGCTGGCAAAGATAGGTTTTAAGATTCTTTCAGAAGGCCGGGAGGGTGGGAGAAACGCGGACTTCAGGGGGCAGTTGGTTCCAGAGGGCGGGCGCCACAACAGAGAAGGCCCTCCCCCTAGGGCCCGCCAGACGACATTGTTTCGCTGACGGGACCCGGAGGAGGCCGACCCTGTGCGCAGAAGGCGGTCCCGTAAGTATCCTGGTCCCATGCCATGAAGGGCTTTATAGGTAATGACCAACACTTTGAATTGCGCTCAGAGACCGATAGGCAACCAATGCAGCATGCGGAGAGTTGGCAAAATGTGGGCACAACGTGGAAGGCCCACAATTGCTCGCGCAGCTGCATTTTGCACTAATTGTAGTCTCCGAACACTCTTCAAGGGTAGCCCCATGTGGTACCCAAAAGTTTGGGGGCTACTGCCCTACCCGTTGTGATGAAGTGTTTCATGGCTAAAGCCCCCAAACAGGTATCTTCCAAAAGATACCTATTTTCCAAAGCACCAGAAGGCAGGACAAGAAGCAATGGATGGAAATTAATCAAGGAGAGAAACAACCTACATCTAAGGAGAATTTTCCTGATAGTGGCACTTCCCAGCCAGTTTCCAACAAGAAAAAATCAATGGGTGAAGCCAAATGAGACCACATGACCCAGGGGTATTGCAACTGTTGTAAATAGAGGCCAGTTGCCAAGCGACCAAATTTTGATCATGTGACCATGGGGATGCTGCCACAGTCGTAAGTGCAAGGACTGGTTATAAGTCACTTCAGTGTTGTTGAACAGTCACTTATATGAATGGTTATAAGTTGAGGACTACCTGTATAGTTAAGGAATGTTTCATCTTGTCAGAATTTAAAATAGAATAGAATATAAATAGAAAAATAGAATGTAAGATAGAATAGAATTTAAATAGAAAAAGAATATAGAAAGCCTTTTGATTTGGTCCCACCCACTTTTTAGCAGCCCTCTGAACTGCTGGAAACACACCATCCTAACACTTAGACCTCATCACTAGCTCCATCAAAGAATCCCCTCTATAAGGGAAGACACAAGATCCCCTCATAATAATCCACACTTAAGGAGATCTTCCTTCCTGGACATAACACAACCTCAGGCCAATCACAATCAAGGTCTAAGGCAGAAACCTCAATCTGCATATATAAATATCAAAGCCCGCTTGTCATCATCCGTATCTCTAGTACACAGCCAACAGTAGTAATATTATCAGCAGCAGCAGCAAAAAAACAACAACAATGCAACCCCAGGCTGCATTAATAGAGGACTAGGGTCAAGATCATGTGAAGAATTAGCACCACTTTATAATGCCTTGGTAAAACCACACTTGGAATATTGCATCCAGTTTTGGTCAACACAATAGAAAAAAAGATGTTGAGGCTCTGGAAAGTGTGCAGAAAAGAGCAACAAAGATGATTAGGGGGCTGAAAACATATGAAAAACGGTTGCTGGAATTGGGGATGTCTAGTTTAACGAAGAGAAGGATGAGGGGGGGGCATGATAGCAGTGTTCCAATATCTCAGGGGTTGCCCCAAAGAAGAGGGAGTCAAGCTATTCTCCAAAGCGCCTGAAGACAGGACAAGAAGCAATGGATGGAAACTAATCAAGGAGAGAAGCAACCTAAAATTAAGGAGAATTTTCATGATGGTGAGAACCAGTGGAATAGCTTGGCTTTGGAAGTTGTAGGTGCCCCATCACTGGAGGTTTTCAAGAAGAGACTGGATAGTCATTTGTCTGAAATGGTATATTTTCCTGCTTTTGCAGGGAATTGTACTAGAAGACCTCTGTAAGGACCCACCCCACTTTGCATCTTAAGAAGACAGAACTCTTGGAATATTTCTTCCAACAGGCATCTTTATTAAGAGAAAATGGTTGCAGGCATTCTAGACAGGACTTGGGGGCCAAGCCCTATGGTTCAAGGTTTTAAGGGATTCCCAGCAACCCCACCCCACCCCACCATCCTTCCAGTGACAATCCCAGGCGTTACATTTCCACCCCCTTTTTCCTCATTGCTGGCGGAAGGGAGACTTCAGAGGGGAGTAGATGAAACTGATGGCCCCATTGTTATGGTTAGTCCTTTTGGTGGTATCCACATTCAGTCCCTTTTGAAGTTGTACCAAAAGAAGTGAGGGCCATAAAACCCCTTTGTTCACCCTCTTCCCCTTCATCGTATGACAGAATCCAGAGAGGGCAGAAATGGGGTTTTCCATAGTCGATAACTAGAGATGAAATATAATTGGATTCTGACACCCTCCAAGTCCCTATCAACTCTGTTATTCTAGGTTCTACATTTCCAACACTGTAGACTACCTTCAACCATTGTATGTGGATGAATGAATAAACTCTACTTCTAGTAGCTACCCCTTGTGTTTATTCGTGGCCCGACTCAGAAAATCGGACTCAAAAAATTATTCTAACAATCTCCTCCCATTAATGGATTAGAACTGAGATGAAGCCATCATTGTCTTAATCTGGATGGGAAAAAAATTGTCAATAGGAGATATTTGGCCACAGAAAGGTACAAATGGAGAAATGCCTTAGGCTTCCAACCCATTTTATTCCGTGTTTCTTTCTGCCTCCATTTTTTCACCCAAGAGTATGATGGCTGAAAGCAGCAAGAACAAGAACAACTGAGTTAAATTTCCATTCTCTTTTCCCTGCAGAGAAATTCCTGATTCAGACTAAGTCAGCACTCAGCATCTAATGGTTGAATTTTATTTTATTTTATTCCTATTTGCACTTTCTGTGCTACCAATATATTTTCCAAGCACTCTGGGCATTGGAGATGGAATACAAAAAAATTCTAATCTAATCCAGCAGGTATACAGAATCAGGTTTGATGTTTGGGTCTTGCCAGAGAACATTAAATGAATGCATTTCAAACGCAATAGAATTTGTGCATTTTCTAGCTGAAAATGGAATGAATTTTTATAGTGTTATTGCTGTTTCCACCCTTCTTTTCTGCGAATGCATGTGGCATATTAAAACTGGGGCTTAGGACCTGCAATATATATACACTCTAAAACTGACTCAGGCCCTTTTAAAGAAAAACAGAAAAGTCACAATCAAATGCAAAGACAAAGCAACAGGAAAGTGTAAAGAAGTAAAGTCTGTAAACTTTCTGAAACTTGCTGAATACATGACAGCTCTTTCACAGATCCACTGAAGATATTATCCTAATACAGGTAGTCCTCGACTTACGACAGTTCATTTAGTGACCATTCAAAGAAAAACAGCACTGAAAAAAAGTGACTTAGGACCGTTTTTCACACTTACGACCAGTGCAGCATTCCCACAGTCACGTGATCAAAATTCAGATGCTTGGATGAAATAACAATTCAACTGTAAACAATTATGTACATATACAATTACCAAACAATCAAACAAAACTGCTCGGTACCCCCTCCCCACCACATCCTCCTAAAACAAAACTAACCCCCTCTTCTTCCCCTCTAACAACCTACTTATACCATTCTCTACTTCCATCCTCTCCTCCCACCTCCATCCTCTCTCTCATACCTTCTTCCTACTTGCCTAACCTTCACTCCTTCACTCCTCCTTCTTCTTCCAACCAATGTTGTTATTTCATCTTTTGTTAAAAATTTTATAAAAAATTAATAAAAATATTTTTAAAAAAAATTCAGATGCTTGGCAGATGGTTCCTATTTATGACCTTCTGACAAACGAATTCACTGGGGAAGCCAGATGCACATAACAACTTTTGTTACTAATTTAACAACTGCGGTGATTCACTTAATAACTGTGACAATAGAGGTCGTAAAATTGGGCAAAGCTCGATTAACAAAGATCTCGATATTTTAGGCTCAGTTGTAGTCGTAAGTAAAAGACTACCTTTATAGCCTCTACGGCAGGGGTTCTCAACCTTGGCAACTTTAAGACTTGTGGACTTCAACTCCCAGAATTCCTCAGCCAGCAAAGCTGGCTGAGGAATTCTGGGAGTTGAAGTCCGCAAGTCTTAAAGTTGCCAAGGTTGAGAACCCCTGCTCTATGGATTGTTTATTTACTGTTTCTCCCCAACAATATAATGAGGATCCTCAGACAAGTCGCTGGAATCCTGAGATGTTTTAACTCCAGTAAACATCTTGCATCTTTTATTTTCGAACAAATGGTCTTTCAGTCGAGAGACTTTAGAAAGTATTAGTCTGCCTAGCATACAGTATTCTTAGCAAAATGCAAAGAAGAAACAAAATCTCCGTCTTTTCAGAGGAGCTTATCGCTGGTTAAGTTTGCATAAGCCAGCAGCCCGGAGGAGCTGTTTTCTTTCTCCTTATTCCCCACGTACCTCCCACCTCACCAAAAATAGAAAGTAACTTTGCAAGCCACTTTAAATAACTCAAAATCCAGGCTGCCAAGGCAAAGTGCTGAATGCCATTTTCTTAGTCAACTCTGCCACCTAGCTCATTTTGAAAAAAGCTCTTTCTCCTTGGCCTAATCTGGGGAGGGGGGGGGAGAATTAAAATCTATCTTTCATTTGGAATTCAGGTGTTCAAATAATCCATACTTACTCTCCTTTGTTAAACACAGGAACCCTGATTCTTTCTCCCTGATTCATTCATTCATTCATTCTCTCTCTCTCTCTCTCTCTCTCTCTCTCTCTCTCTCTCTCTCTCTCTCTCTCTCTCTCTCCCTCTCTCTCTCCCTCTCTCTCCCTCCCTCCCTCTCTCTCTCTCTCCCTCTCCCCCCCTCTCTCTCCCTCTCTCTCTTCTCTCTCTCAATGGGAAAAGGAAGTAAATTTAGTATGGATAAAGTGGTGAGAATATATGTACTTTAAAAAAACAACACGCTAGCTATCTGAAACTTGAATTTAGTGTTGATTGATTCAACAGAAAGTAATGCATTGCGGTTATGTTATTCCCTTGCTTGTGATTAACACTCTACGCATTTCAAACATTTTAACGCTCTCCAAATGTAGCTTTCTGAGAAAAGGAAACTTTATCAATGTTTTTGGTGTTTTTAAGCTAAATTATAACCCACTTCTTTCTTAACAGGAAAAAAGAAGCACGCATTTTCATAAGGAATGGTGATTTTTCGTGTGAAAAGTGTTACTCCCTACTTTTTTTTCCGGGGGGGGGGAACAGATGGAATGAAGACAAACCAGGGTTTAATACATCTATCTAAAAGTAGGGTGGGGGAAAAAAGATGAGCTGTTAGCAGAGACACGAAGTTCGTTACTTTTATGGATGCTGTGGGTGTAAAATTGGTCATTGATCATAAGCAAAGATTTAACTTGATATTCTGTCTTATACATTAAGGTGAGCTGGACAATATTGGAAAAACAAAAACTGGTAAAATGCAAGTGGAGAAACTGCCAGGGTTAAAGAGAACATGCAAGCTTGCTCACTTTGATTTGCTGTCTAGCAGGAAGATTCCAGAAAAATATCCATTCGGCTAGAATTTTTTAAAAAGTTCCTTTCTGGCCTGTCTCCATCCTGTATTTCCCTTGTCATTTTTCTTAGTCCAGGGCTTTTCAACCAGTGGTACGGGTACCCCCTGTGGTCCATTGGCACCTGGCAGGTGGTACGCGACCATCCTACAAAAGTGGTAGCGGGGGAGGGGAATGAGCTGAACCGGTGGCAGCACCGCACAAGCCTGAGCGAGAGACGGCTGGAGCTGCAGGGCTGTCAGGGCTCAGTGGAAGCACCAGGATCAACGCCAGGCTCCAGCTGGAGCTCAGCACTGATCCTGGTGCTTCTGCTGAGCCCAGAAGAAGAAGCACCGATCAGCTGGAATGTTGCAGCATCTCCAGGGTCTTGTGATTTACATTCAGATGCTTGGCAACTGATTCATATTTATGACGGTCACAGTGTCCCAGGGTCACATGAAGTGACCAAAACCTGCTGCAACCACCCAGCAGACGGGGGGAATAAAAACCAAACACCCCCCACCCCACCCCCGCTGCCAATCCTCAAGAGAAATTCTCACAACAATGGAAACCTCGGACAGGAGGAAGAGCGCCGCCGGGCGGGCAGGCAGGTGTCTTACTTGGCTATGGCTTGGGGGGCACTTTTTTTAGTGCCGTTGTAACTTCGAACAGTCACTAAGTGAACTGTTGTAAGTCGAGGACTACCTGTACTTTATCACTTTTTTCCCTTTTTGGGGGGGGTCATCAAGTTTTTGACATCTTACTAGGCAACTGGTGGTCCTCGGATATTACCATATCCTAAAAGTGGTACAATGGGTGAAAAGGTTGAAAAGCCCTGGATTAGTACATCTAAAAACAGGCAATTAAGAAATACACTGTATGTTAGTTCAGAAATATATTTATATTTTGAGCCACCACAGCTCCCGGCAGGGAAAAGAATTCAGAAACATTGAAAAGTGATATTAACTGCAAAATGATTGATCCCAAATTTTAAGAGATCAGTACTCCAAGTGGATGGACAATTCTGTCAATTTTGCTAAGTTTTGATTTTAACCGCAGTAGCAACAAATGAAATTGTCATATATTCCACTAGGCAACACAAATCTGAAAGACCAAAAGGGGGAAAAAAAAAGCATACATGAAAAGAGTAATATCCAGAAATTAACCCAGCTGTATACATAAAAGTACTGAGGTTCCAAAAATTGCTATACAGTGGAGCATAGAATAGCGATAATAACTGAAATAAATTTGGCTACCCTTCTAGAAATATCTGGAGCATTGCCAGCTAAGAATAGTTGTGTGGGCTTTTCTTTGAGCTGATGTGAAAAGGTGTTAGTGGAGGTATAATTAAGTTAACTTGCCATGACAGTCTGTCCTGCAAGGCAACTTTTAAAAACCTACCTGCTAGCAGAGAGGATAGAAAAGAAATTCCAGGAATTCCAAATGCTAAAGATACAGCCATATAAGAGACACTGAATAATCCAGAGATACATCAATGATCTCGCTGATTTGAGATACAGAACCAATATTAACAGGATAAGTCCTGGCCATGAGATAATTCTCTAGTTCTGAATTGCAGATTTATTTATTTTTTTAAAAAAAGCTGGGCATGAATCCTCTTTGTATTGTATAATCTTTAAGACATTTAATATTCACAAAACAATGTTTAATGGTGTCAACTCTATTTTATGAACAAAATAAATGTATTATTCCATGCAGGTCTACAACTGTTAATTCAAAGTTCATTACTCCTGAGGCTGCATAAATAGCATAAATATAAATCCAGATGATACATTTCTTCCAGTATTATAGGAATCACAATAGATTCCTCCATAACCTTTAACCGCTGTGGTTTGGACTTCAGAAACAGCAGAGATATCTGGCACAAAGAGACCAACTAATAAAATGCTGGAGTTGAATAAGCAAAGCCATTTTTAAGTCTAGAAATTGCTTTCCTCAAAATGGACTTAATCAAAAATAATAACATTATGAAGGGCAAATTTATCCCAGAAAGTGGATTTATCCAGTAATTTGAAATTTTGCTTAGGTTAAGGAGTCAAAATTATATCTGTGGGTCAATAACTGTCACATTTATTTTGTGTGCAAGGACGTCTGAGAGAAAAATTGGAAATGATTAAAAACCTGGATTTTAAGGGGGGAAAAACATTCACAGGAAGTGCAAAACTCTTTTAAGACTTTTTTTAAAAATTTTTATTATTAGATATATATTTGTACATGTAAACAAAGAAAAAATTCAAGTTAAATGCTATTCAACTTAATACAATCATTTTAATCTAAACCTTTCTTGTGTCTATACAGGTAGCAGGGGGTTGGACTAGAAGACCTCTAAGGTCCCTTCCAACTCTCTTATTCTGTTCGATTCAGTAGAAATAATTATCGGCTGGTGAGAAGCTAGATTGAATAGTATCTCTTTTTCGCTTCTCATACTTTTTAAGTTCTGTGATAACATTATTTTTCACTTCAAATTCCCAACTTGCCAACATCTTTTAAGACTTTTAAGGCTTTTGCAGATGATTCTGACTTGAAAAAAAAAGAACATAGAACATAGAATAAAAGGATTGGAAGGGGTCTTGGAGGTCTTCTAGTCCAACCCTTTGCCCGTGGCAGGAGATCCTATATACTATTTCGGACAAATGATATCATTTTGGACCAAAAATAATTAGTTTCCTTTGCTAGTTCTTAGAAAGATGCAGATGACAACTAAAATGAGCACTTCACAAACATTTCCAGATCCAAATATATTTGCAATAATACAGGTAGTCCTCACCTTATGACCACAACTGAACCCCAAGTTCACATTTGTGAAGTGAATTTTGCCCTTTTTATGATCTTTCTTGCCACAGTTCTTAAGTGAATCACTGCAGTTGTTAAGTTCTTAAGTGAATCTGGTTTCCCCATTGACTTTGCTTGTAAGAACATCACAAAAAAAGGAGAACACATGATCCAAAGACACGGCAACTAACTCATAAACATGAGTTAGTTGACAAGCGTCTGAATGGGGATGCTGCAATGGTCATAAGCGTGAAAAACAAATCACTTTTTTTTCAGTGCCATTGTAACATTGAACAGTCACTAAATTAATTCTTGCGACTTGAGGATTACCTGCAATTTGGACAGTTTCCAAAACTGAAATCCCAATATTACAGTCCCAGACCAAGCGTCCGACACTGAGTCTCCCCGTATCCCTTTAAAAATTGTTGCTAAATTGTAATGTTTGCTGTGAGAGAACAAAAAGACACATTCATTTCTAATTTCCAATCCTTCTCATTTAGCTCTCGATTCAGAATTCTTCACCCAGCAAGCAAGCAAGCAAGCAAGCAAGCAAGCAAGCAAGCAAGCAAGCAAGCAAGCAAGCAAGCAAGCAAGCAAGCAAGCAAGCAAGCAAGCAAGCAAGCAAGCAAGCAAGCAAGCAAGCAAGCAAGCAAGCAAAGAGTTTGGTGAGAATATTTTCATTTCATTTGTGTGACACTGAGAGAGTAGCATCAACAACTGGGTGGGCAGCCTGGCCGTCCTTTTGCAGCTGGCATAATCTTGCCTCCCACTACACACACACACACACACACACACACACACACAAACACACACACACACACACACACACACACACACACACACACACACACACATGAGTGGGATACAGGAGGATTTTGTCTTTGGAAATTCCAAGATAGCAGATAAGTTCTGATTCTCCTTCGAAGCTCAAAATATGGCAACCTTGGGTTTTCACATGGTGCAAATGCTTTGCAAGGCTCAAAAGATGAAGCGCGTGCGCGGGGGGGGGGAGTAATACGCAGAGAATTTTTCACATTTTCAGGGTAGATGTAAATAAAACAACTTTTCTGGTGTATGTTTTAATGGAAATCTACACATTAAATATGTTCAGAGGAATGCAGAGAAAGAAATTATTAGGTTTAGGCAAACACCTGTGAATGGGTGCAGGAGAAAAAGAAATTGATTCAGCCGTTTTTACTTGCACTGAATTGCATTGCAACTTATAAAGCAGAAAAGGGCATCCAACTTGCCTTACCCTATCCCCACCTCCAATTTATATTTCCAAAGATAGAAAAAAATTATACTCTTTTTATGTGTAGGTATTATTGACTGAATAAATTCACACATAGTTTTGCTTTGTCATGAAAATATAACATTTAAATTACCTGCTATATCTCAGAATAAATCAGCAGCCTTACTTGCTACTGTAGACCCACTAAAGTGCTACAAATGATGGCTTGTAAGCTTGTTTTGTCCTAGTCTCTAATGCACATTAATTTTATCATTTATTTTATCAATTCAGCTATGGAGAACAAAGGGGAAATCAAAACAAATTTGTCAATATATCCCACTATTACAACCACTCATTTACTTCACAGCCTAAACTGAGCTATAAGATTCTAATAGCAATTGCAGGAGACAAATATCTTTAATGAGTTGCAAAATTTATACTTTGTAGACTGATTAAAATCCTTTTTTATGGTTTCCAAGGCACAATCTTATTCTGCCATTAAAAACAAACAAATTATAATGTACTGTAAAAACAAACAAATTATAATGTATAATTATTATAATGTAATATAACAATATTATTACCTTATGGAGGGGCTGGTCACTCGGAATTACCATTCTAATCTTATGTGTGTACCACATTAAGCCATGGATTGATTCATAACTTTTCATGAAATAAATCACAATTATCTAGATCAACATAACACACTAGCTATAAACTGTTCTTTGAACCTCATACTGCCTGGAGTCCCAAGCCACACTGAATTATAACCAAGCAAACTATATTTGAATGGGCAATATAAAAAACCCAGTCTATGAGCTGTCTTCATTCTAATAGCCTCTGAAAAGAATATAGAGGACTACATAAAAGCTGGCCAACTCTGGATTTAGTGAGAAAATCTGCAGAATCAGAAGCTAATTGTTCATTTAATGAAAAGATAGACCAGGGCTAACATGATATCAGTCTTCCAATACTTGAAGGGCTGCCACAAAGAAGAGGGGAGCAGCTTATTTATTAAAGCACCTGAAGGCAGGACAAGAAGAAATGGATGGAAACTAATCAAGGAGAGAAGCAACTTAGAACTAAGGAGACATTTCCTGACAGTTAGAACAATTAACCAATGGAACAAGTTGTCTTCAGAAGTTCTAGGTGCTCCATCACTGGAGGTTTCAAACAAGAGTTTGGACAGCCATTTGACTGAGATGGTGTAGGGTCTCCTGTTTGAGCAGGGGGTTGGACTAGATGACTTCCAAGGTCCCTTCCAACTCTGTTAGTGTTACACCTTTTTCAGTGCCAGTCTTTATTCTGAGTCATGGCAACTCCATTGGGGGGGGGTTGAGACATTTTGCTGCCCATCCAAGCAGCTACTCAACTTGTAGACCAGACATGTCAAACACAAGGCCTGGGGGGCGGGCGGATGTGGCCTGCAAAGTGGTTTCATGTGGCCCATGAAGCCCTCCTTGAAACAGTGAGGGAACGGCCCCCTCTGCCTTGGCCCTGGCCCAGGCCAGCCGGGAGCCAATGTACAATTTTGTGGTGGCCCTCTATGCTGAAACGCATTCAGTCTTAGCTCCATAAGCCCCCCACCACCCTGCATGGCCTGAGAGGAACAGTGAGGCTCCTCCAGTGGACCATGCCTTGGCACTTGCCCTGGTCCCTCCCCCTTCTGCCAGAGACCCTCAGATCTGTCCCACTCCTGCCCAGGCCCCCACAGGCACCCTTGACGCAAATGATGTAGAGCTGGCTACGCCCACCCAGTAGGCCACACCCACTCCATCCACACCCACTCAGTAGGCCACACCCACCCAGCCCCTTGAGGGCAACCGCAATGCTGATGCAGCCCTCAATGAAATTGAATTTGACATCCCTGTTGTAGACAATTCTACCTAGATGAC
Source organism: Bothrops alternatus (assembly GCA_034064705.1). Classification (NCBI taxonomy): domain Eukaryota; kingdom Metazoa; phylum Chordata; class Lepidosauria; order Squamata; family Viperidae; genus Bothrops; species Bothrops alternatus. The sequence goes on along the minus strand of JARGCV010000120.1, from coordinate 1,085,834 downwards.
TAGAGTCTTTATCGATTGCCGCACACTTTGGGGAAGAAACCCCCGAAGCTGGTGTGGGAATGGGAAAAGATAGTAAGAAAAGTGGGAGGGTGACCAAGGAAGAGTTGGCACATCCCAACAACTCTCTGCCTACCCAGGCTTGCCTAACCAACCATCTCAGACTGAAGAAGCTTCTTGGTTGGGCACCGAAATTTATTTATTTATTTTATTTATTTATTTGTTTAGACTTATATGCCGCCCTTCTCCGAAGACCCAGGGCGGATCTCACAATAACAATACAAGTGAAAACATTAAACATAAAATCAATTAAAATTACTAATTACTATATAAAAACTAGGTAATTTATTACACTCATACACACAATCACAGGCAAAGGCCCAGGGGCAGAGCGCAGCTCACACGCCCCAAACCTGTCTGCATAAATGTGTCTTCAACAGTTTCCGGAAAGCTAGGAGGGAGGGAGCAGTACGAACCTCCGAGGGAAGCTGGTTCCAGAGGGCTGGGGCAGCAACGGAGAAGGCCCTTGCCCTAGGCCCCACCAGATGACATTGTCCAACAGACGGGACCCGTAGGAGGCCAGCCCTATGTGCCCTAACCGGACCCGTAGGAGGCCAACCCTATGTGCCCTATGCCTCAAACGAACAAGAAAATATGTCCAGTTGCCATACAGTAACTCACCTTTTACATAAGACATTGGAAATTTCTGCCATTTGACAGAGACAGACTATGTACTCCTGTGATCTGTGATCTGAAGTTATTTTACATTATCTTTCTCTCTCACACACATATCCATACTCAAATTAATTGTGTCTGAATCAGAGAAGGATACAATGAATCACAGCCATTGGTAATGGGGGTAAATGAAGCATCCTACAAATTATTTTTGCTCTAAAGACTGAGGGAGGGAGGAAGCACATACACACAACTGAATCAGACCAAAGTAAAAAAAAACAAAACCTCAAGACTTAATAAGTTTACTTAGTATGAAAGTATTTACAGCGAAGTCAATGCTATAAATTTAGGGAACCTAAAATCCAGGCCGTCCTTGATTTATAATCACAATTATTGCCCCAAATTTATGGTGCTAAGTGAAACAGTTGTTAAGTGAATTTTGACCCATTGTACAACTTTTCTTACCACAATTGTTAAGTGAATCACTGCAGTTGTTAAGTTAGTAACAGGGTTGTTAAGTGAATTCGACGTTCCCATTGACTATGCTTGTCAGAAGATGCAAAAGGGGATCAACTGACCCCAGGACACGGCCACCGTTATAAATATGAATCAGTGGAGCAGGTGACCATGAGGATGCCACAATGGTTTTAATTGTGAAAAATGATCATAAGCTATTTTTCTAGTGCTGTTGTAACTAAATGAACTGTTGACAGTGGAGGACTATCTATCTTTGAGACAGAGTCTCCCCAATGCCTGTTTAGTCACCTTATCCAGGATAGGATGCGAGGAGAGAAAAAGTCAATAGAGGAAGCCAGATTCACTTAACCACTGTATGATTCACTTAACACCTGCAGCGATTCATTTAATGGCCATTGGAAAAGGGGGCATACAACTGAGTGTGACTCATTTAACAACCACCTTGTTTATCAGTGGAAATTCTGGTCCTAGTTGTAGGATTAAGGATTATCTGTTCTTATGAGGAAGAAGGTGCTTCTTGGACATTGAAATATGCACAAATATTTTGGGTTTCATCAGAGTGGAACAATCTGTCCTGACTCCTTAAAGAGAATAAGAGTTGGGACCCTGGAGGTCTTCAACCCTCTGCTCAAGCAGGAGACCCTAGGAACTGACTTCCAATGGTGCTTTTCCGAAAGACAAGTGGACTTTCTTTGTTTTTAAGATAAGATAAGATAACCTTTATTCTCGTTTTTTTTGCTGTGGGCACATCAGCACACATCAGAAATGAAATTTAGTTGCCCGTTCTCAAAGTGAAACACATATATGACACACACCTAAACATACTATATTCAGCATATGGATAGACCCACACCCCTACATATACATAACAAATAAATATTAAACACTGTCCATCTTGAATATATAACGGAAGGAGGAAGCTTGAGAGTTCGCAAGGTTAATGCTGTATGGAATGAAACTGTGCCTGAATCTGGATGTTCTGCTATGGATACCACGAAGCCCCCTCCTCCCAGAAGGTAACAAGGAAAACAGGTCGTGAAGAGGATGTGTAGTGTCCCAGATAATCTTACCGACCCTGCTCAAGCAGTGCTTCTGTGCTATGTCCTGGATGGGAGGGAGGGAACTGCCAATGATCTTTTCTGCCGTCCTCACCACTCTCGGCACCGTCTTCCTGTCTGAAGCAGGGATGCTTCCAAAATAGACTGCTGTATGACAGGATGCTCTCAATCGTCCCCCTGTAGAAAGTGGTCAGGACAGGGGAAGGAAGATGTGCTTTTCTGAAGAAGCTTCCTGAACGAGAAGCAAAACATCTTCAAGGAAAATAAAAAAAGTCCACTTGCCTTTTGGAAAAGCGCTGTTGGGACAACCATGACCTGGATGACCGAGGATCTCCACAAACACCCTAGGAGCGGAGGCCTAGCCAGGCTCTAGCTGGGTTTCCTCTTTTTCAGCTGACACCTGGCCTTCCAATAGTGTACAAAATGCCAGCAAACACATTAGTATTAAGATACAAGTCTCTCTAGATTCTTTTTAATGTTCTAATGTTTTCTGAACTTTTCAATTTAGGTTACCTAACTTTGCTTCCTTTGCTTCCTTAAGCAGAGGCCCAGAAGTGTTAGTGTGACTGGCAATATTTAACAGAGTTAAATAACAGATAGCGGTTATGTGTCCAGCTTTAGCAAAAGGGATTGCTTTTGACAAAGTAGTTCATTAGTAACAATGACCCTTAAAAGCACTGGCAACTAGTTGCACAATTCTCTGTCTCAAATGTTCAGATATAATATTGAATATCAAGGGCACAAGGGCCCATTTAGCTGTTGGAAGCCAAAGATAGCAGGAATGCTATGACCTCAGTATATTGCAGAGTTGGGTCAATAGTAATAATAATAAAATGCTATTCCAAGGAGATACATGTTGCACGTTAAGATAAAAGGTCCACAATACCAGAAGAAAACAGATGCCAGTGCTAATGAGAACAACATAGGGATTGCCAGAGAACAAAGATTAAATGCTCAAAGGTATGTGAACAACCCTGAAGGAACTTATAGTTAGGCCATTCTTGGAATAATGCATCCAATTTTGGTAGCCAGGATACAAAAAAGATCCCAAGTCTCTAAAAGAGTGCAGAGAATAGGAAAAAAGATATTAAGAGTCTGGAGACTAAACCATATGATGAATGGTTGAGAGAGCTAGAAATATATCTAACCTACCAAAGAGAAAGATTAGGGGTGACATGATAGCTGCCTTCCAGTAGTTGAGGGGCTGTCACAGAGAAGAGAGGGTTGACTTGTTCTCCATAGCACCTGAGGTGCTGACAATGAATGGAAACTAATTAAAGAGAAATCCAACCTAAAGCTAAAGAGGAATTTCCTCACGGTGAGAACAATTAATCAATGGAACAGCGTGCCTTCCAAAGATGTGAGTGTTCCATCACTGGTGATGTTCAAGAAAAGATTGGACATCCATTTTTTCCCAGATGGTATAAGGACTCCGGCCTTGGGCAGACAGCTGGATCAGAAGCCCTTCAAAGTTTCTCCCGGCCTTATGATTCTATGATTCTTCAGTTTTACTTGTAGGTAAAGATAAAGGAGGTAAAGTAAAGGTGTCCCTGTGGGTTTTACTCTGATAATCGTTGTTGACACAAGGGCTGACCGTCATTTCCATTTCAAGGCCATTGAGCCAGCGCTGTCTGAAGCATGACATCACAGAGCACTGTTGCCTTCCTACCAAAGTGGTACCTATTTATCTACTTGCAGTTGCATGCTTTCAAACGGCTAGATTGGCAGGACTGGAACTCTGCCCGTGGCATAATGCTCAAGTCTCCAGCCGACAAGCTCAGCATCTTAACCACTGAGCCATTGCTCCACACACACACCCAACCTCTAGGAGAAGTTTTGAAAACAAGGGACTGAAATACAAAAAAACATATTGAGAATAATGCAGCAATTTCTTCTTGGTATATCCTGACTCCTTTGAACCTTCTCACTGTCCCTTCCTTCTCATCTTTTCTCCATCTTGTCACCAACAACAATATTTCAGATTTTTGTCCTCTCTATCCATTGGCTATCTGAACAGAGAAACTGTTTCTCCAATGGAAACTAAACCCTGATAGAAACTGAGTCCTTTTCTAATATGGACCTTTGTGGCATACATTAGCCACATTATTTGTGCCTATAATCTAGTAACCTGTCTATAACTATCCACAATAAACACATTGTCCAAAGAAGAAGAAGAAAAATAAATAGACAAACGTGTGCAGACTTGTTGCTGAGAGCTTCCAGATTTATAGATCTTCTGATGCAAAGCATCCCCTAATGATGCATTTCCATTGTACTTGTGATGATAGCTATTATCAAATTAGAAAGTAGCTTAAAAGAATGAGAGGATCAGAGTTCAAAATGAAAAGTTTTGAGAAAGAAGCATCTGAGTCTAAGATAGGTTGGGAATTACGCCACAATACTTGAAAAGCCTTGTTCTCTTCCCTATCCTTTTGATCTCCTTTTCGTTTTTACATCTGCCAGGCAGCAAATGACACATCTCTCCTGGCCATTAAGGAAGCCCATTAGATCTGGCTGCCCATTAAACCAAGCTGAGGTCTTTTTGTTTTGTTTCTTTGTTTTGCTTTCTTGTCAATTATTATAAACAACTATTAATGAGCCTTTGCTACTGGGTTATTCAATGGGGTGGGGGTAGGTGGGTGGGGGTGGGATCCTCTGTATGTCATGTAACTAAGACAACTGGGAAGCCATTTAGATAATAGCCAAATATCTAACAGTGTGTGTTTTTTTTAAAGCCTTCCAAATTACTGCAAGCCCTGAATGTTTGACTGCAAACGTAAAGTCATGCAATTGACTTGTTATTTAGCTAAGAAACCTTGGATGCTGTAAAATTGTGTAATGTTGAAAGGAAAGTACAAATTTCTATTATATGCCAAATGTTACACTCTCCAACTCCTCATGCATTAATTTACCATTTGATGCAGAACAGCTATTTTTTTTAATTGCCAGATCAGAGCAATGATTTGTTGTAAGGAATGCAAATAAGACATGCTAACATGCTAGGGAGTATGACAATTCGCTGTAATCTTCCCAACAGAAAGAAACCAACTAATTGTATTTGAACCTTTCTTATGAAGAATGAAAATAATACATTGTTCTTTTAAAAATTTTGTAGATATTAACAGAACAGAATAATAGAGCTGGAAGGGACTTTGGAGGTCATCTAGTCCAACCCCCTGCTCAGGCAGGAAACCCTATATCATTCCAGACAAATGGCTGTCCAGTCTCTTCTAGAAAATCTCCAGTGATGAGGTAGGTAGGTAGGTAGGTAGGTAGGGAGGGAGGGAGGGAGGGAGGAAGGAAGGAAGAAAGGAAGGAAGGAAGGAAGGAAAAAAGAATAGCAGAATAATAGAATAATAGAATAAAAAAAATAACAGAATTGGAAGGGACCTTGGAGGTCTTCTAGTCCAACCCCCTGCTCAGGCAGGAACCCTACACCATTCCAGACAAATGGTTGTCCAATCTCTTCTTAAAAACGTCCAATGTTGGAGCATTCACAACTTCTGGAGGCAATATTAAAATTGAAGAAATCATCTAAGCACCCTGAAAAGATGAAATATATACAAGCAAGGACTCTGGAATAATTATGTGTGTTGTTAATTGAAAAAATGTTAATCATGTCTTATTAGGAAGCAGACAGGGTTAAATTGGTAAAATTTCAATTCACTTAGGCCTTATCTCTTGTTGAAATGAACCAGATGATTAATCCTTAATATTCTTCAGGGATTCAGAGAACATCAGCAATTAAATTAACAACTACAAAGTTTATGCTTGGAGATTCAAAAAATGAAAGACAGAAATACTTTAATTTTTCACAAGTTGTTACCTTAATTATCATCTTATTGCCTCTGTCTCTTCTCCCTCATTACAAAAACACACCCCTTAGTATTCGGCGAATCTCTTTAATTTGTTGCAGCTCGGCAACTATGTGGGAAATGTCATCTGAGCAGCAAAAGTCATAAATCTTACTTTGTGCATGCTCAGTGAAAATAAATTGTTCCGCTGTCCTTGGTCCCATTGTTGAAGCCACAAAGGGCTGTGATATTTCTTCTTTATAAATAATCTGTAGTGTCGATCAAACATGAGGACAGAAAATACACATTTTTCCTCTCTTAGCATACGAAGTCGGCGGAAACATATGTTTTGTGGGCAAAGGTCAGCCCACCTATTGAACCGAGGAAGTAGCCATCTTCCCACTGTCAACAATGCTTAAAGGTCCCTCAACATTTCTGATCAAAACCAAAATATATCTCACTTTATAGGGATGCAAAAGGAAGAACATAAGCTACCAATAGTCCTTCGCTTACAACAGTTCATCCAGTGAATGTTCGAAGTTGCAACGGCAGTGAAAAAAGCAACTTATGAGGTTTTTCACACTTATGACCGTTGCAGCATCCCCAGGGTCACGTGATCAAAAATCAGATGCTTGGCAAACTTGTTTTTATTTATGACGGTTGCAGTGTCCTGGGGTCATGTGATCACCTTCTGACTGGCAAAATCAATGGGGGAAGCCAGATTCGCTTTACAACCATGTTACTTAACTTAACAAGTGCAGCGATTCACTTAACAACTGTGGCAAGCAAGGTCGTCAAATGGGGACAAAACAAATGTTTCACTTTTAAAGATCCCCATGTACATTTGGTGGGCCACTGTGTGACACAGAATGCTGGACTCGATGGGCTTTGGCCTGATTCAGCATGGCTCTTCTTATGTTCTTATGTTCTTATGTTCTTACTTAGCAACAGAAAGATTGGGCTAAATTGTGGTGGTATGTCAAGGACAATCTGTATTTAGCTGATTCCTTCATGGTATACAATGCCATTTAATATCAAACTATTAAATCTTATTCATAAAAGCTCAATCGGGCCCCTACATATTAATATTTAATTTCCAACATTTACATGTCAAAGGAGGTTGCTGACAAGCTGTTCCATGCCAAGAAATGGGGAACCATCCTCCTTGGCCAAAGAGTGTGATTAAAATTACAAAGCATTTCTGTTGATTATCTCTAGCAGGAGAAACATGATTTGATATTTAAATAAAGACTGGGGATAAAGGCAACAATTAACACACAGGGCTATAAGTATACTTGAAATAATCTGCTGCAAATTGTACAGACTGGTGGATTATGCAATGGACTTGCCAGCATTTGTTATCATTAATTGGCTCCCATGAAGGCAGCTACAACACCTGCGCGTGGAGACAAAACATTGGCAAAACTCCCAAATGATCTCCTGGTGCCTCCGTTTCATTTGAATTGAGGAATCGCGAACAGATGTTTTATGAAGTCCTGATTCCAGCCCTGTTCTTATGATTATGTTCTGGCACCTTCATTTTCCTGGAAGGTAGAGAATTAGTAATCTCCTACAGAGGTCAACAGAAAAGGGAGATGCTTCAGGACATGCAAAACATGTGTCTTTATTTCTGTGGCATAGGAAATCCATATCTCTAAAATTAGAAATGAATGTAATTCATAAAATTTGCTCAAACTGGGGTCATGCATCTTTTAAATGAGCTAGAATTATTCTTACACATTGCATGAGCAGATTTAATTTGCTCGTTCATCTGCTGCTTCCCTTTTTAAGACATGATGGTAAATATTTTTAATAGAGATGGTCTGCGCAATTAACCTACATGCATTGTCACACCAATGTATCATTACTCACAACTGCATTCTTGCCAGATGAATTTGCAAGACAATAACTAGCTTTGCTGATGCCCCCTTTCCCAATCAGAAAACACAGCAGTCATAGCAATAGCAAGAGCACCTAGACTTATATACCACTTCACAGTGCTTTACAATCCTCTCTAAGCAGTTTACAGAGTCAACCTATTGCTTCCAATGATCTAGGTCCTCATTTTACCAACCTCAGAAGGATGGAGGGCTGAGTCAACCTTGAACCAGTGAGAATCGAACTGCTGACAGTTGGCAGAATTAGCCTTCGTTCTCTTTTTAAAAAAAATAATAATAACAATGATCATTTAAGAAGGATGTCCATCCTTTCGCTCCGTCCAAAGGGAAGGGGGCAGACAAATAAATAAAGGTGTACTCCATTTCAAACGTGTTTCTCCTAGCTACGTCCTTCAATGGAGAGCTAGGAAGACAACTCAGCTGGTGAGGGTGAGGGCCCACAAGTGGTGGAAACCAGCCGTACTTGGGAAGGGGGGCAGTTGGTGACCTGCCTTAGGTTGTTTTTTTGGGGGGGGAGGTTTGCTCCGAGGGACTGAGACTTGGGTAACGTGCAAGAAGCCAAAAGGACCTACGTTTTGGGAAAGCCAGCGTCCTTGAAATAGCCACTGAGCGTGTCATAGCAACCTGGAGAAAGAACAGCGCACGTTGCGTGTCAAACAAACAACAACAACAACAAAAAAGGCTCCTTGGGTGATTGTCGCTATCAGTATCCTGACAGGTTGTCCTGTGCATTAAAACATTCATATTTACTTCCAAAAAAAAATATTGCATTCTAACCATTGCACCACCACAGCTCTTCATCCTCAATTACCCTAGCAGTATAATTCAAGTCACAACCATCATGTGAACTTCATGTATAAAGTGGGCAAATTTTATATAATTAGTATATATTTAATATTTATTTATATATATTCCTACATTTTACTCTAGTATTGATTGAAACATCAACTGAAATCTGTCCCGGCATCTATAGGTAACTATTTTTTAGCCATGGTGCAGTCAGAGTATGAATTCGGGTCACTAAAGTATTAAAAGTATTAAACCCTATTAGGGAAGGGTGTCCGCATGATTGCTGATTAACTAACATGTATTTATCATCTTCACTCAAAAGTAATAGACAAGTACCAGGAGAAAGTAGAGAAGGAAGAATAATCTTAATTAATTTTTATCTGGTATTTTTCTGAAGCTGTATTTTACCACACACATGTGCCTGCTGACCCCCTTTTTTATTATCACTATTAGATTTGCCAAGGAATCAGATTTATACAGCCTAACAAACTGCCAAGTGCTAAAGTGGTTTCCTTTATTAGTGAGATCTGTCTATTAGAGTGCAGATATTGAAAGACTGAGAATGGAACATTGCAGGACTTAATGCAATCATCTAATCAAGGAGAAATCACTTACTCAGATATGGAATTGAGTTTAAGCTTTGACTTTTCTTGTTTTCCAATTAGTTTCATGTACTGAAATTTGAAGGCTTACATTACTAGTCTTATGACCACAACCAATTGAAGTGAATTGAATTGAGGGCTTACATTGATTATGTCTGAATATTGTCCTAAATTGTGCTTTCTTTTCATCATGATTTACTAAGATCTTTTTAAGTTCTCATAACAGGCTAAACCAGTTGCCAAAGTAGAACAGCTTTGTTCTAATGATCTATTATCCCCATCAGCCCACATGGAAAACTTGTGAAAGCAGAACGGAAGGCTTTACAAGACAATTATATATATATATATATATATATATATGACACACCCATACACAAGACACACATTGCTATCCAAAAATAGCAACAAAAATTTTAAAATTGATTTAGTTCACAGCATTCAGTCTTACATGAGATTGTTCCATGCTGCTTACACACACCCTTGCAGGGAACTAGCTACATGATTAGCCTGATCTAGGTCAATCAGGTAGCTAAAAGTTGCATTTGCAATTATATGATTCCCCCCCCATGTCTGTGACATTATGTCCTTATGTAACCTGCAGGGGTATTTTAAATCGGGGGGGGGGGGAAATACTTGAGAAACCTTTAAGTAAACAAAAAATGATACAAAGTGGTGGGCAATATTTAAAATTAAGCATAAAGACCGCTCATGTACTCACAAGTTCAGTCCAAATGGAATTAAGCACATTAAATAAAAATGAACTTTTTTTCGGTCCTGCCAAACATATTACTTACAATTTTGTTTGGAAAAGTAAATGGAATAATTTCCTGTATATACTTCTTAACTTATAGAAAATATCAGGGTGCCACACCTGATTGCAGTGCCATTGCAGAGTGAATTTTGATTTTCAACTTTGATAATCCCAACCATGAATCATAGTTTTGTTCTTGTTTGTTTGTTTATGTGTATATTTATGTAAGTACATATGAATTTAATTAATTTGCTGACTGTCTCGCCACAATGTAACTGATAGCTCAACAAGAAGAAGGATTCGTAGAGTTGCACAATAAATCCCAATGTTAAGAAAAAAGATCTGTGATAATTCCTGCTGAACTGTCAGACTGGGAAATGAAGCTCTATCAGATGAAATGAGGGCTAAGACTGGAGATGGACAAACACAGCCAGAATAAAGATCCCAGAATATATACGGTACTTTAAAACAAAAACAAAAAAACAACAACCTACTAGCCGATCTTTCAGGACCATGGACAGAAGTGACAAGGCATAATTGTTCTAAGGGGGGAAAATATTCCCTCAAACATAGAACATAGTATAATAGGATTGGAAAGAACCATGGATGGCTTCTAATCCAATTGCCTACTCATGGAAGATACCCTATAGCCTTTTGGACCAATAGTTGTCCAATTTCTTCTTAAAAACCTCCAGTGTTGGAGCACCCACAACTTCTGACAGTAGTTTTTTTTCAAGAAAACTATCATCAACAAAACTTCCTAGGTTCTCCATAGAAGCCATATGGAAAAGACCCAATTCTCAAGGAAGTTGGATCACTATAGAGTATCTGTTTAAATATTTACCAGGAGCACAATGGATTGAGTGATTGGAATGTTGGGAAGGAGGTTAGCAGGTCCGTGTTTGAGACCAAACGGGGCAGGGTTGAGCTCTGCTCCTTTACTCCAGCTCCTGTCGGGGACATAAAAGGATCCCCCAACTGGGCAATCCCAAGGCAATAGTGGTGCCACTATCTAATCCTTTCAACCCAGAAGCACCTCACAATGTGCAATGTGTGTGTACGTACATATACAGTACATGTACGTATACCTGTACCTGTACCTGTACCTGTACCTATACCTATACCTATACATATACATACAGGTAGTCCTTAATGTACAAGCACAACTGAGACCAGAATTTATATTGCTAGAGAAATTTCTTAAGTGAGTTTTGCCCCATTTTACAACTTTTCTTGCCACATTTGTTAAGTGAATCACTGCAATTGTTAAATTAGTAACACTGTTGTTAAGTGAAATCTGCTTTCCCCACTGATTTTGCTTGTCAGGAGGTTGCAAAAGGGGATCATGTGACCCCGGTCAGTTGCCAAGCATCTGAATTTTGATCACGTGTCCACGGGGGATACTGCAATGGTTGTATGTGTGAAAAACGGTCATGTCACTTTTTTCAGTGTCATTGTAACTGAAATCAGTCATTAAACAAACTGTTGTAAGAGCACTATGCCTGTCCGTCCATCCGTCCATCCGTCCATCCATCCATCCATCCATCCATCCATCCATCCATCCATCCATCCATCCATCCATCCATCCATCCATCCATCCATCCATCCATCTATCTATCTATCTATCTATCTATCTATCTATCTATCTATCTATCTATCTATCTATCTATCTATCTACCTATCTATCCATACACACACACTTATATATACTGTGTATATATATAGGTCTTTGGTTATTCGTGTTTTCTCCTGTGTGTGTGTGTGTGTGTGTGTGTGTGTGTGTATACACTGTGTAGACAGACAGACAGACAGACAGATAGATAGCTTATTCACCAACCAGACACCGCCCCCCTCAAACCCTCCCCCACCTCTAGAATTCAACTGCAGAACATTTCTTTGTTATACTAATCCTTCAGCTTAGCATTCTTGAAGTCTGGCTGCTTCAACCACTTTAGATGTTGGCAGCAGAAAGCAGCTTAATGAATCATTTAATTGCAGGTATCTTGGCATATCTCCAGAAAGTGTGCATTACTTTTCAAACTGAACATGTCTTAAGCTCTTTTCAAGAAATAATTTTCAACTTGTAATAACTGGTGAAATTCATAAAAAGGTGTAAATGTAGATTGTGACAAGGTATGTCTTTGTCATCAGTGTGCAAAACATCTTCCCACCTCCAGTTCTAGGTATTGGCTATTTTCATGGGCAAATCTCAGTCATTCTCAATGATATTTTGAAAGAGAGGAAAGTTGAGTCAGCCCTTCCTGGAGACAGCGTTTCTTAAAATATATCAGAAAAAACAGACTATCAAAGTTGGAAAGGACCTTGGAGGTCTTCTAGACCAACCCTCTGCTTAATCAGGAGATCCTTTACCATTTCAGACAAGTGGCTGTTCACTCTCATCATAAGAGCCTCCAGTGATGGAACACCCTTGGTGGGGTATCCCCCTTAAACCTTCTAAGGCAGTGATGGCAAACTGTTTAGAGACCTGCAAACTGCAACCCAAAACCCACTTATGTATCGTCAGGTGCCGGGTGGGTGTGACCAATTGGGTGGACATGGCCAATTTGGTGGGTGTGGCCCATTGGGTGGGTGTGGCTGCGGTGGTAACAGCAGACTGGGTGGGACTAAAAAGTTCAATCAATCAATTCCAACATTGCAAGATCTTTTTTTTTCCCCGCAAGAAGTTGAAATTGACTGATTGAACCTTTTTTTTTTTTTTGCACATGGCGGTGGAGGCCTAAAGCAAAAAGGTTTTATAAAACCCAGCTGAAGGCCTAGGACTGGGGCGATGGTGCGTGTGCCCACAGAGAGGGCTCTGCCTGCCACCTGTGGCACCCGTGCCAGAGGTTCGCCACCACAGCTGTAAGGGCTCCTCAAAATCAAAACTACTTGCCAGCCTATGTTGAAAAATTAATACCATATTAAAATTCCATCAAAAATTGTGAGAAGTGGTTGCAGCAGTGAACTGCAGTTGATAAATATCAATAAATATCATCCATACAAACAAAAGCTCTTTTGGGGTCCTCTTAAATTTTTAAAAGTAGGAAGGGGGTCCTGAGAGAGAAAAAAAGAGCAAAGTTTAAGAAATACTAGAAGTTTCCTAACAGAGTCTAATTTCATTCTTTCTTTCCCCTCTTCTGCAGTGATTTATCACTATACAAATCAACTTTAAAGGGCAGGGGATAAATACAGAGGAACTAAAGGGAGCTGACAATTGCTATAAACTATGCAGACATTATGTTCTACATAAAAACCTTAGAAACAAGCAACTCAATAATAGAGGTGTCCAATGCATTTCGAAAACCCAGCTGCATAAATCTGACCTTCAAAATCCATAAAGAAACTCAGATCACAATTTGGGAGCCTTCCTTAGATTAGCTGTGCTAACAGTGGTGGTGGCAGGGAGTTAACTTTTTTTTTAAAAAAAAAAAAGTCCACAAAACTCATCCTGCACAAATAAAATAATAAAATAAAGGATGCAAAGGAAGGGGCATTAAGATTTCTGATCTGTGACACTTTTTTTTCCTGTAGGATCTCATAGATTCATGCCTGCATAATGGTATTTAAGAGCAAAGCTGCCTGAAAATTCGTGTTGTAATTCATTTTTCTTTCAGAATATGCATTTCTAGGACATATTTTACATTAGATGTTTGTGACAGTCAGCAAAGATTTCCTGTTTCTTCAAAGCTTCTGAGTTCCAGGAACCAGAAACCATGACATTTCTCTTGCTTAAGATAAGCAAAATTTCAGATGTATCCTAGGATTGATCAAGACATTTTCCTTTATCCTTTATATACATTTCTCAGCATGGAATCAGAATTGTTCAGTCATAATACAAGTCTCCATGGGCAGCAGACAGAGGGCATGACGAGGGAGATTTCTGCCTTTCTCAAACTAATCTGAAGTATTCTTTAGGGTAAGATTAAATCTGCCTTAAGTCCCTTTTATTTCACTGGATCACAATATGTCTGAAACAAAGCCAACACCTTCCTTCCTTCCTTCCTTCCTTCCTTCCTTCCTTCCTTCCTTCCTTCCTTCCTTCCTTCCTGTCTATTCCTCCCTCCTTCCCTTCCTTCCTTCCTTCCTTCCTTCCTTCCTTCCTTCCTTCCTTCCTTCCTTCCTTCCTCCCTCCCTTTCTTTCTTTCTTCCTTCCTGGTCAAATCCTTTATTCAATTTTTAAAGAACCTTAGAATTGTACAGGTTATTTACGGGACCGTCTGCTGCCTCATGAATCCCAGCAGCCAGTTAGGGCCCACAGAGTGGGCCTTCTCCAGGTCCCGTCAGCCAGACAGTGTCGCCTGGCGGGGCCTAGGGGAAGAGCCTTCTCTGTTGCGGCCCTGGCCCTCTGGAACCAACTTCCCCTGGAGATCCATGTTGCCCCCACCCTCTCCGCCTTTCGTAAATTGCTTAAAACATACTTTTGCCGGCAGGCCTGTGGCAGCTAACACCTTGCCCCTAGCCAGTGTATGTTTGTGTGTATGTTTGTGGAATGATTGGTTTCTTTTTTAACTAAGGGTTTTTATATTTATGTATTTTATTGTAATTTCTATCATGTTGTGAGCCGCCCTGAGTTCTCCGGAATAGGGCGGCATAGAAATTAAATAAATAATAATAATAATAATAAGGGGCCACAAACATGGTCTAATCCAGTGTTTTTCAAACTCGTCAATTTTAAGATGTGTGGGCTTCAGCTCCCAGAAGCAAGCTGGTTGGGGAATTCTGGAAGCTGAACTCCACACATCTTAAAGACATAATGTTTGAAGGACACTGATCTAATCTGATCCTTTGCAATATGCATGGAAATCTGTTAAACCAACTGCCTGGTGACATTAGTAACAATCCATATTCAACCAATCTTTGTGCCCTCTTGTTTTGGGTCTTGCCTCCAAAAAAAAAAAACCAATTGCTTTTATAAGATCTCTCCATTTTCACAGATTTTTGGATTGTAGTGGTTCCCAGAGCAAGAGACCCTTCCTTACAAAAGTATCTACAACTAGTCTTCAATTTATGACCGGTTACTTTGTGACTGAAGTCACAACACAGCCAGAGAAAGGCACATATTGCCCAGATTTGAAGTCAACCGAACACAGTCAACCGTGAATATTGCTAATATATATTTTTAGATCTTCCTTCCTTCCTTCCTTCCTTCCTTCCTTCCTTCCTTCCTTCCTTCCTTATTTTCTTTCTTTCTTTCTTTCTTTCTTTCTTTCTTTCTTTCTTTCTTTCTTTCTTTCTTTCTTTCTTTCTTTCTTTCTTTCCTTCCTTCCTACCTTCCTTCCTTCCTTCCTTCCTTCCTTCCTTCCACCCATTCACCCATCTATCTAGCTCTCTAGTTATAACTATTTACTAAAATAGGTATTAGGGTATACAAGTCTTTCCCCCAATATAAATTCTAAGAACTGATATATTATAATATTGAGAGAAATGCTGCTGCCATATTTATCCCATCTTGTTTACATACTACAAATTAAGAATCCAGGAACTCCGCAAATGTTTTGGACTTCATCAGCTCTAGTCAATATGAGGAGCAATGAGGTTTATAAGCTAAAGCATCTTTAGGGAACTCGATTGTCTTCCTCTGAAATATGGCATTGTGAAATACAAACCAGGCAGATCCTAATGGAATGTGAATCAAATGCACCCAATTCTCTAAATATGTGGAAGCTAACACTGAAGTCCATCTAATTAGGATTATAAGCAGAGAGAAATGAATTTCAGCACATTTCTTCCTGGTAAGCCATCGCTTACTTCTGAAAACATCTTGCTTAATTAAAATTTCTGGAGAAACTGAAA